>NW_011627046.1:4684245-4843431 GCF_000204515.1 Acromyrmex echinatior | reverse complement strand
GACGACGACGACGACGACGACGACGACGACGAGAACAACGACGACGAGGTGTGTCTCTTCATGTTCGTTCCGCGAAAGAATGATGTATGCGTTCGCTCACGGAATTCGTCGAATCATCGTCAGTTAAATATAGAATCTTCCGCCATCTCGAGTGTCACTCATAAAAAGAGCAGCGAAAGACCATAAACGCGCGTTTCGCGCTGATGGGTAGTACACCTTAAGCGAAGATCCATCTCTCGAGAACGATCAAGAGCGCCTCTTTGAACTCGCTCGCTTGCTCGCGAAAAACTATTGCGGAAGATATGAGAGAAGAGGGGGTGGGGTGGGGGGGGGGAGGGAGTCTAGCCTCTTCTCTCTTTCTCTCTACACTTTGCAGAAGAGTTCACTTCGCACAAGAGCTGCGACGATACCTTTCATCGCCAACGAGGTAAGAAGTATCTGCACTGCGCGAGGAGAAGCGAGGAGATCGGAATGGCGACGACGTCGGGGAAAGGTGTGACGGGAGAGGATGGGAGGAGGGAGAAGTGGATAGATCGCAGATAGAGGCAGAAGTGAGTGGAAAAAGGTGAGGAGAGCGGCAAGCATTTGCTCGACGCGGCCTTAGAAGGTCGCTAGCTCGAGCTAGCCTTCTTTAGCATCCTGCACGATATGCCTTCTCTCTTCTCGCTCTTCTTTCCTTCTCTTTCTCTCTATTTCCTTTCGTTTCTCTCTCTCTTTCTCTTTCTCCTTCTCTCGTCTGTTCTTCGCTCCTTCACTGTTTTTCTCGACGCGCACAGCTTCAAGATCAGACCGCCGTCAATGTATCTACATCGAACTATAGCCGACCGTGCACTTGATACACACATATACATGTATGAACTGACCTCGAGGCTGCCATGGCCTGAACTCGCTCGATCGTCTCCACTTCATGGAGATACCGCGAGCAAGCGAGTAAACGCCGGAGGAGGATGCACCTGCGCCTGAGTATCCGGATACAAGGTGCACCGGTTGGTCAGAGGCTCCTTTCTTCTTCTTCTTCTTCTCTTCTTCTTCTTCTTCTTCTCCTTCTTCTTCTACTTCGCGTATATCTAGCTTTACATGGACCATTCCCGAGCGAGAATCGCGTTCGATCAGTTTGGAGTCGTGTTGAAGAAAAAAAGAATTGTATCTAACTCGGAGATTAATTCATAGCTGAACTCTGCCACGATATTTAGGTATAAGCAATACAAATGATCATAATAAAAATACTTATATGTGTAAATAAATAAAAAGAAAGGAAGGAATTAAGAGATCGTAGTCAAAGAACATAAGAGTGATAGATTAATCTTCATAGAAGGAATTTCACCCTCCAAATAAATAAATAAAGCAATTAGTTCGAATAACAGTATGGCGTTACTCTTCCGAGCGAAAATAGACCACTACTTGTCGACGTGAGTCACGAAAATACACAGCGCGATATTTTATACTTATTTCCGTATAGCAGAGCTTAATTTAGCTAAGAGCAATTAGCGTGTCGTAAACAGAGCGATAAGGACCAGATAAAGGTTAACTACAGCTTACCGTATGCAAAATTACACTCACGTATACGTTAATTACGCTTGTGCCGCGCCAATTATGAACTGAACTCAGCGAGCGATCCTTCGCGTGCGCGAATTGAAAGCGCAAATTAATTAAGAACACGCGGTGAATGGTGTCGATTAACGCGAGCGGAATAGACGCGTCGTCGTCGAACGCGAAAATTGCGCATAAAACTATTGGCGTCCTCAGGTGATCCGTTTAACTTTAGATTCTACACTGTTAAATATTAAAGAAGTAATTTCTTAAGTTAAATAATATTTTATCCCATGTAACTTTTATGTATGTCAAAACATAAATCAATTCATTTCTGTAAGTGTTTTCTTGAAGTGTTTTAGTTTCAAAGTAATTGATGTCTATTAAAACTAAAGGATCAAATTTAATATATTTCTTAAATGAAATTGTTTAACTCCATTGTTTTAGTAAAATTAACAATACATTGAGGAAGAGGCGGCCTATTCAAATAATTATATATAAAATATAAAAATAATTTTAAAAAATTCAATTTGGGTATAATTTAGTATTATAAATTTCAACATGTTCACGATACTAGAAATTGCTTTAAAATCTTAAGATGGAGAAAGAATTAATAAATTACCTTTAAACAATTCGATCAATTTAAACAATTGATCAATGCGATTGATCAATTCCTTCTTCAAGATCTCGTAGCAATTTTCAGTATCGTCGACACAAGGACACAAAAAATCGAGTCGTGTAGTATCGCGAAAGGCAGAAACTATTAACAAAATAGATTACTTTAATTAATAAATAGTAATAAGGCTCTGTAAATATAAAACAATGTAGTACAAAAGAAGGGCAAAAAACCAGTAATAATTCGCATATGTTACAATAGATTTACAATAGATATATGCTACACATAGCTTCTAACGACACGCTTTGGTGGATTTATCCGTTAGCACGCTAAATCAGTAATGTCGTTGGATTCCGACTCTGGCATTAAAATTGAATCGGTTATCCTCCCCCATCCATTTATACAATATCGTCCACGATAATTCGAGACTTTTAGCAAAGCAATAATATTGTACTTGGCAAAATAATTGCCTCTCAATAAAATAATTTTCCAGTAATAAAAAAATTTGGAATATTTTTATCTATGTTTCTGTTTTCTTACAGATAATAAATAAGTACATTAAGAGAAAAAAAAAAGGTTAGCTTTTATATTATGTTATTATATTGCAATATTATTAATAAAAATTATATTTATAATTCTACTAAAAAATATACAATAGAAATGACTATTATATAATTAAATTAATTTATAATTATATAAATGATAATTTCATTTAGCATTTTTCGTTTTTTTCTCTTAGTATAAGACCTAGTTAATAATAAATGAGTAATTAGGTTTCTGTACCTTTTCGAGGATTGCGGAAATAGAACAAAAGAAAGTAAAGATAAATAGATAGAGCAGAAAAGAAGGGGCGGAATCTGACGCTCGCAATTAGACAGGTGATCGCTCTCGTAAGGTCATCGAACTATGGTGTGGTCATACGCGGGGGATGATTTCGTGAATCATACCGGATTTCATGCTGGAACCCATGCGTCACCGATTAATGGATCATGAGGAAGCAGAGAAGGTGTGTATCGCAACTGATGGACGCGAGATAGACAGAGAGAGAGAGAGAGAGAGAGAGAGAGAAAGAGAGATATATGGGAAGTTCGTGTGAGTCGCCCGCCGATTCTTTGTGGGCTATCATGGGAACATAAGAACCAATCGCTCGATCCAATCGACGGAATTAAGATATCGGGGATGACCGTGCTTGCCTCAGCTTTCGGATACAGAATGAGTTGGTCGACGCTTACTGTGAGCTCCGTAATTAAGAACTACGAGCTAGGAGTTGGGAATAGGTT
The DNA here is from genome assembly GCF_000204515.1 of Acromyrmex echinatior. Next base: position 4,840,005 of record NW_011627046.1, on the reverse strand, counting down.
ACGAAAAACACGGCCTAAAGTACATATTGGGTATCTTGGGACCATCGATAAGAGAGGACAAATTAAGAAAAATGGGATTTGTTTCAATAGCAAAGCACGTATAGTTAGGAATTATTCAACATTGAAGATTAAGATTAATTTCAATTAATTAAGCACATTAGAATTGATTGCGAGCATTAGATAAATAGACAAACCGATTTTTTTTTAGGAATGAAGAAAATTTATAAACAATACAAATTTCTTATTATTTAAAATTATTATAATATTTAAATAAATTTATTAACATACAGAATTCAACTTTGAAGAATAAAGAAAATTTGCAAAAATATCTAATATCAAACAGTTACATTTTATCGCAGCATTTGTAATGATTTTAAAAACAGAAAACTCTAAAATCTCGTATAATGCTAAAGTAGGGGAACACAATCAAGTGTCCTCCAATTTTAATAGGTAAATTTTATTAGGTGTTGGAATTAATTCGTAGCGTTTTTTAATGAAAGAATGTTATTTATTTCACATGAGCATTAAAAAATACATTAATGAAAGTACTTCCCATCACTTGTAAAACGCTACGAATTAATTCCAACACCTAATAAATATGTTAAAATATATAAACAAAAATAAAAGCCACTTTTTTATAAATGCTTAATCATTATAAGAGGGTAAAACTTAAAAATTTTTTTCTTTATTTTTATAAATAAATTTTTACAAATAAAAATTTGTTTTAAAAAATGTTTATTCTTTTTTATTTAAAACATTTTTTTAATATCTTTGACAGTTTAGATATTCATTTCGAAAAAAAAAAACTGACATTTTTCAAGGAAGGGATTTTATCCTTTAACGTGCATTTACAAACAAAATAGTGTTTTATATTTTTTTTCTAAATTTTAATATAGCCAAAGCTTAAAATTGGAAAGATACATTTGATTGTGTTCCATTGTTAATTAGTGAAAAGTGACGATGTTTGATTTTTACATTGCTATCAAATAACACTTTAAAATATAATACTTGTTGATCCGTCAGGTAATTTCGATCGAAGGCGGTGTCGTCAAGGCTTGTTTCTCCTTACAAGAGAGTAACATGGCGAAACTGAGCACCGGGCGAAATAATACCGCACTCAAAGGAAGCTGATGTTCGCCGATTCATCCACTTTCGCCAGTGATTGGTCATCCGCGAGCGGCACGATCCAATTATCCGTCGATCAATACGGATTCGCGATCCGTATCGGCGACTCCGATAAGATCGTCTCTTTTCTTGCTTCTTTCCGTGCGACCAGCAAAACGGCCGGCCACCGTTGTTTCCTCGCGCCTCGATACACATCCGATCCAGTTTCGTGGATCGTGCGAACCGCCTCCTATCGAGTTTCGCACAAATCGTGCACGTAAGCCAGCTTTATGCTCCATTACACGGTGGCCGACTGTATGCTTTCTATTATAACGCGGCTACCTCTTACGGCGCGCCGGGTCTTATCGCGAACTGCCAACGTGACTTCCTCCCGCGTAGGTAGATCTACCACTATCGCAACTGCGATTAACATCCTGGTGTTTGGCGTACTTTTAAAGGGGCTGCCTTTAAGGGAGTCCGTCTCTTCGTATCGCCTCACCGGAATGAACTTTTACGTTAAATATGCATGCAGCTTATGAGTAAATGTAGATAACAAATAAATGGATGATACACAAGTGCAGTATATGCAATATAAAATATAAAAAATAGAAAGGATATGAAATATAATAAATCTTAAATAAATATCTTAAGTCGTATATTTGTAATAAATTGTTAATTAAAATTTTACTTAATTTTGTGATCCGAATGAATTAGATTAGAATTACTGGAATTAATCAAAAGCTTCGAAGAAACGTGGGATTAATGGCTGTGTACAAAAAGTACAATGGCCTTTTCGATGCTAACGTGTGTGTGTTAAATCTACGCGAATTATTTGGACTATCGTTTTCGATGACGTATTGTCAAGTTTGATGACCCTCGCCAGAATACAACACGTGCCAGAAAATCGTGTATTATCGCTAAATACGGCAGAACGATGAACGAGGTGAGGAGGAAGGCGCGAAATAAAATACAAAAGATGTCCACTAATCTGTCTCCGAGTTCTCTTTTTGTCTCATTACCGAATACCATTTTAATGTGCAGACGGAAAGCCGCAGCCGGGTGGTTAAATGCGAATCGCGGTTATAAATTTTCATTTTACAGCCGCTAAGGAGAGTCCCGTCATTCACAAGATCGACCGAAATGATCAGACGTAACATGAAGAAAAGAAGAAAAGAAAAAAAAAAGAAATAGCCAGAGAACAATAAATAAATCGGCTAAATATCAGTCAACAATAATAGTCAAAATGACACCTTTAGTACCTACATAGCCATTGACGACAACTTGAATAATTTTTTACGTAGATCCTCGAATACAAATAATGGCACATCTATACGGAAGTCCTCGTAAAATTTATCGAAGTTTGCGTGAGAGTCTCACATGTCGCATACGGCGATTAATCTTTGCATTGTTACGTCGTTAAACAGTCGAAACGTTTTTCTCTCTATACATCATTACGTTTATATATCATTCTTCGAGATATGATTGCGACATCTTAATTATCATTTCGCTGCATGAGAACTTCGTAAATATTTAAACGGTAAACGGATAAGGCTTTATGGTTGCAACAGACGATCTACTGACAAATATAAAATAAATAGGAAATTTGACACTTTCCTCTAACTTACATTAATTTTTTTTTCTTCAGCGTGCGCTGTAACTAATGGGTGCTTCTTATCTACACATTCTAAAACGGAAAAAAAGTTGAAGATGATGTATTGTATATTTCTCGATACATTAGATATTTAAAAATTTAAACTTAATTTAAATTTAATTATTAACCTCTAGTTGATTTATATCAGAATTTATTCAGGTTCTATCAAATTATTATAAAAAGAAAATTAATTGCACGCAAAAAAATATTTTGTTGCTCCAGCTAGAATTATAGCTGTTTTTTGTATCTGATAGAAAATTATACGCATAGAATTTGTAACACAAATCTAAATTCTATCTCTGTCATTTATATGATTAGATATCCAATACATATCTGATATCGCAGTATTTATTAGAAATTTATCTATTTTAGTTATTTTTCGTACTTAGATAATTTTCGCTATAACTGCAAGATCACTTTTTTGAGTGTGAAACGATGAAAAAAAAATTTTTGTAATCTATTATAATCTCAAAAATTAATTAACTGAGATTCTCTAATAATTAATTTAATTTAATAATAATTAATTCAATGTAATAAAATTTGTTATGGCGTGGTACACTGTACTACTGTATTTTCTGATAATACTTCTATATATTAGAAATTTAGAACTCACTATCGAATCGTAAAAAAAACTTGATGATGCTATCATGTGCAATTATTTGTTTTGTTGGTAGGACAAATAAAAATTGTGTATGTGCCTTTAATAATCCAAAGTGCAATCCGCGTAAAATAATCCATGGCGCGAAACACTATTATAGCTCCTAATAATATTTCGATACATTAAATATTTAGAAATTTAAATTTTTTGATGGTACATTTTTATCAGAATTTATTCAGAATTTATTTCTATCAAATTTCTATTAAAAGAAAATTAATTAAAATTATAGAAAGACAAAATTTTTGTAAAATCTATTATAATCTCAAGGATTATATTAAATTAACCGAGGTTCTTTAATAGTCAATTCAAGATAATAATTCTACAAGTATAAAAACTCTATTATCTATAAACAATCTGATTATTTTATGATTTTTACTAGACATAAACTCTCGGAATTCTCGTTTCATCCGCGATTTAAGAAAGAGATTCGACTTTGGACTAGTCGAAGAAGCAGTCGATTGTGCCAAACAGCCCCGTATTCAAGAATCGCACATTGCCCGAGCTTTCGAGAGTCTCCTCGTGAAAGTCACCGTTCACCGTTCAAAGGGAAGCGATTGACTTCGTGGTAGAATTCATACGCGCACGCGTGTTCTCCGTCTGCCTAAGTGACCTTAGCACGATGGCGAGTACTTTCCTCGGTAATCTTTCCTCGTTGCCGATATAACCGCTCGTCGTTTGGATCGGCGTCGAGAAAGCTTCGAGAAAGTCACCCACGAGCCGAGACATCGTCGATCATATTCATACTCGGGGGGAGAAACGCTGTTTTGTTGTCGAGAATGCAACATCTTTTTTTTAGTTGTCTACCGTCGCCTCCTTTTTCTGATCATCGACTCGATCGAAAGTTGAAAGGAGAAAGAAGACTACCATCGAGTCGCTCTCAAATCTAATGTTTAATCGCGAGTGCACACGCTGTAGCTACTCCTCCCAGCTACCATCACATTGTCTACGTAGTGAAAGGAAGTCTGGGAGGTGTGTACTCACGGCGCCGTCTACAGATTTACATAGGAATGAAGCACTTCCTGCTTTTATTCTTGACTCGGCGATTATGTTCTTGACTGTATCCGCTTTTTCGAATGTATCTATGCAAGGCTGTGGGGGCAGCATACGCGCAATATTGCAATGCCGTAAATAGAACGGCGCGGTAATAAACCGTGCAGCACGCTTAACGGGAGAAACGGGCTTCTTACGTCGAGTCATCGTACTCGGACTCGGCAGTTTTTGTTGAATCTCGCCGGACTTCGGGTATCGAAACCGCGTTGACTCGCTATAGATGCCCAACCCTTTCGGTAACGGCGAAAAGACGAGGCGGGCTCCGAGGTGGACCGGTCAAGAAGTAACTGGTCGATCCGTTAATCCTCGACGTAGAACCGCAAAAGACTAACAAAGTCACGGTAGAACATCTGCGAAAAATACTGTAGTAAACGATATAACTTCCCAGGTGTTAAAGTTGCGCCGCATCTATACCGGTTACGCGAGTTGCCCTCGCAAAATCTATTCAGCTAATCATCGATTCTTAGGCGGCATCGTTAGCTATCGCCCGAGTTATCGTTACGTCGGAAGTGGCGAGTGCATGCAACCGGATAGATACATAGCGTAGGATCTCTCCACGGGACGTGCGATCGTATCTACCACAGTATTTAGATCGACCAGCCAGCCTCCGGACTCAGTCTGCCGCGCCAACGAGTCAAGGAACTCCCTCTTTCTCCTCCCTCTCACCGCTGGAATCCGATCAGAGAATCAGCGGCGGCGTTCATGCACTCATTCAGCCCTTTCCATTGTTCAACTCGCGCGCCAGGCCCAGCAGCTCCGGCCAGACCTGTCTGACGCGAATTATCGGGGGACCCGATTTAAGTTAACGAACGTACCAGCCGGGTCGACTATCCCCCGGCTGTTGAGCTGGGGCAGAGATGAATTTAGGACATTCGTATTAAATTATACTTGAGTCTATAAAGAAATTTAACAATTGAAACGTGCACACTGTTAAATTCATAATGTTAAATTATTTATACATAAACAAATAAAATTAAAAGGACTCCTGAAATTCAAATGAATTAAATAAAAAACTGGACTGTAGGAGTCAGAGCAGATTAAACAGCGCAATCAACTTAATAAAAAACTTTAATTCATGACAGATACATAAAGTTGTACAAAATAATAATTATACGTTTCAGCTCTCGTTTAAGCTATTCTCAATGAACATAAATAAAAAGAAATGATGGTAATAATTTCGCATATTCTACTATATATTATATTATATTCGCGATTTATGTTTTTAATCACTTCTATAAGTCATTACTATACTCAAAGTAGAAAGAGTTTGATATAGTTGATTTTTTAACATGTTTTATATTAAAACAATACATTTCAATATACTTGGAAATTAAAAATAATAAAATGTTACTTAAAGAATTGGTTTAAATTTAGTTTTTCAATATTTAACAATGTATAATGCAAAATAAAAGATTATAATTTAAAATACACAATTATATGTTGTTCGACATCCTAGAAAATTGTATGCTAATACGACTTTACGGCGGAAGGTGGAGATGCGCGAATGAGGTGATTGCTGTTACACCATCAGACTTTATCGCGGTCGAAAAATCTCTTATCGGAGAACAGTTTCGTCGAGGCCACGTTTGATCTCTTCGAAAAGCCGGTGTTTACGTCCTCGTTTAACCGTCCATTGTTCCCGCAACTGTGCGGTATACCTGTCTACCTGAGAGAGGGGCCCGTCTAATAGCTGATGTAGGCTATCGCAAAACAGGATTTAAATCTGACAATGTGCAACCCACTTTCGGGATATATATGCAACAACGCCGTATTTCAGATTCACGGGATGGAAATGCCTATACAGCCGGGTTCCTTTACGCCAATGAATAATAACCACCCATAATCTCTGAACAAGATCATAACTTTTGTTTAATCTCCGAGCGAGTAACAACCAGCTGGTTTGACTGAACAATCCGCTATACCCATGTAATGCCGGCCTGGCTTTTGTTTTATTCGCGGCTGTATCTCGCGAAAACTGGTCGACGGTGGCGGTTTGTTGAACAACTGCAGCGGGTCTCCGGCCGATGACCGGATCGTGCAGGCATTATTTAACTAATGAATCGCAGTATAGGCTACGATAGTCACTCCTGTTTTGCCCTACCCTGCCCTGCCCAGTTCTGTGACCTGTGACCTGTCCTACCTGTTCTATCGCGCGCGCGTCAGCTGACGTTGCTTAATGTTTTCGACGAAGAATCGCTTTTCATTAGTTCCAATACTCGTCCAAGAACTCGTCAAATATACTAAATTACCTACTAATTTTCTTCTAGACTTTCCCCTTCTTTGTCATCCGACCTTTGAACGTATTTCACGTGCTTTCTCCCATCGTTAGTGCCGCACGAATAATTTTCATCTAATCGTTGCATGATATATAAGGTATTGACACAAACTACATATATATACAGATATATATACACCGCTATAAATTATTAAAGGAAATGTTACGGGTAATTACAAAACGAGGGAAACGTTTCAAATATCACATTCCTTAAATTGTTCAAGCTCTATGATTACGAAATAGAACTTTTACAAGGAGATATTTTTTGTTATAGTCAAGAAAAAGAGATAATAGATTTTTTCCTAATTTTACTGTTAATTAACTAATGATTAATAAATAAGTGAAAATCGACTAAAAAATGTTCAACAAAAATAAGCGAAGAAAGCCATATTCAGTCAGGTTTTGATGCTAATAATATTTTTGTGTAAATTTTTACAATTTCCAGTTCAAGCAATCTGAACGCCAATTATTTACTAATGATTAATGTTCTACGATTTAAAATTATAACTTGATTTCACCATACATAGAGAAAAAGGTTTCTTTGGATTTGATATTCTTATTTATTTGATTAAAATTTGTTTCAAATAATAACATATATTTGTACGAAATATTAAATTAAATAAAAATTTTGTTGTTTCATTCAAGAAACCTCTATTGTTTGACAGAAATAACATTATTATTTGAAGTAATATATCTTTCAATCAAATAATATATTATTTGATTACAATGAAATACAAACAATGAAACAAATTATTTATTTGAAAATGATAAAATATATTCATAAAGGTTGTTTCATGCGAATAATTACTTTTTTAGAACAACCATTATATTTTTTGGCCGAAATTATGGAAACAATAGCTTAGTCTAACAACAAGATTAAATGAGCAATGTTAAGTGCTATATCAATCATATACCGTACAGTTTGATCACGAATGCCAAAGATAGATATTGTCTGTTTAAACAAATAATGTATTTAAGACAAAGATACATTGTCTCAAACTGATATTTTCATTGTTTCAAATTCAAACAATCGTACTTACTTATTCAAACATTGGTTCGTTTGGCATTTCTAATAACAAGTTTATTTTTGGATACAATAAAATTTATTAAATCCAAAGAAATCTTTTTCTCTGTGTACGCCGCTGCTTCTTCGGATTTCACGAGTATCGAGCGAGTCGAACAAAAACTGCCACGTAACTCAGAAGAAAAATATTGTGCGCATACTTTGTTGCAAAACGAGCTATGTCACGATATGGGCGGCGTGGACAGCCACCTCTTTTGTGTCTGCAACGGAGTTGGCACTTTCCTCGTTGCAGTCTGCGACTTCTCGGAACGCAGGGACGAGGGTCCAGCAGGAACTTGGGTCCAACCGGGCCGGTCGGCCGGCTGGGGCTGTATCAAGGTACACGTATTCTCTTTTCTCTCTTTTCCCTCTCTTTCTCTCTTTCCATCTATCGTTCTTTCTCCTTCTTCTTCATCGATGTATTCGTACGTATGATCCGCCGCGGGGCCGGAGGATGGTGCAGGAAGGATGGAGACCAGTATAGGGTGGGACAGGAGGGGCCCACGGAGGCGAGACAGGCCTTATACGCGCGGTGGCCATCGAGGGCCCCCTCTAGCGTGAGAGAGGAATGCGAGGATGCATAGTCGACTCGTGTTGCCGTTTCTCGAGTGCAACGCGCCCGAACGCGACGTCGTCGCTCACCACTTCGGACAATCGACAGTGCTCTTCGAGAGCGCCGTGCCGGGTCCCAGAACCCAGAGACACGCGGTTCACGAGATACACGCGTGTACACGCATGAGTCACACCTCGCTTCTCTGTCTACTGACCTCGGGACAGCGTACGTTGATTTCGTAATCCGGCGCGAATATAAGGCCCGTTCTTTCTCTTTTTCTCCTCTTTCATTTTTTATTAAAATAACTCGCGCAACGCACGTGCGCGCTCAAATTTTTTATCGCCATTTCTCACGCACCGAGAGAAAGGGAGGGAGAGAGGGAGAGAGCCTCAAGTAAACGAGACGGATTGATTTTTGATACTATAAAAGAAAGACGACGTAATAGCGCGTCGTTTATCCTTCAAAGACGCTTCATTCGCGCGCGAATAATAATATACGATCCCCGGTTTATTCGATTTAAAGGGAAACAACACGCGATTTATCTTTCTATCGCACTCGTTAGCACGCCGATGATTTATTCGGACAATAGAGGGAGTGGAGTCTAATGGAGCGTACGCGATTGAGAAGAATACATTTGGACCTCTTTCGGTCGATGACCGACATTCGGAAAGCGTACGATCGATCTTAAAGGCAAACGAGGCAGGCTTCGTGGGCATGATTGCTTCCTTACATTGTCGATGGTTGTTTCCCACTTGGCCGCGTTTCCTTTCTTTCATTTAACGAGCGATAAGATTATAAAGGCCGTTAAAGCCACTCGATATAGCATACGCGCTGCACCGAAGTGGCCTAATTGAGTGTGCGCAAGACGCTTGTAAAATTGTGGAAACGGGAGGGCCGCACAGTCGAGGCTATATCGACGATCCTCTGGGGCTGAGCCGAGTCGAATTTATCGTCCGCAGAATTTCGGTCCGCGTGAATCTATTTCGCGCATAACAATAACGGCTATCGACTTGCAGATAAGCTATTTTGGAATATTGATAGAGAATCTCCGACAAAAGGAACGCGCGCGCGTGTCGGGCATCCAGATGTTAAATAGTCTGGGTTTCATTAGAGAAGCACACGCTCGCGTTTGTATAATAAATATCAGATAAAGAAGATGTTTATCATATAAAGTATTACATGGCATGTCTTGTTTACGAATTAATTTTTTTTTCTCTCTTTTTTTTTTTTTGCAAAAACACATTATCCGATTCAGACACGTTCACTATCAAGGCCGTTGAAAAATCGACTGACAAGCCACAATTTTTTTTCTATTCTTATGTGTGTGTCACATATGTGCTAATCCACTAGAGAAAAAGTATACGCGTATAAGACAGTTGGTAACGAATGAGTTAATTGACGAGTGCATAAAAATGTCCATGGTAATTAAGTGCAATCAGCGGGGAAAAAATTCCTATTGCGGACGATCGCAGGTTTTGCATACCATTGATTTCGCCAAGGTAAATTAGATAAGCGAGCGTGGATACTACCAGCGCGACGCGGCGACGTTTAACTCTCGACGGTTATCATCGATCGGAAACGCGAAATTGATATACGACCGCCCCTTCCGCATTCGTTAATAGCTCGATTAGCATAACCGCGTAACGCAATTGAATTAGTTTGCGGCGACTGTTTACTCCGGAGCTCCATATCCGCATTCTCGATCGAGCCAAACGGGAATACCTGATGTCTCCTCCTGCGGCCGTGCCAGGAGTATTTTTTCTCTTTCTCTTTCCTTACGCCGGATGTATTATTGCGTCCATGAGGAGGAGCCGGCTCCTCTCCATGGAGAGTAACAATCTTGAAACGCTATAGAGGAATTATAATATCACTCTAGCCTTTCTCTCTCTCCCTCCCTCCCTCCCTTCTTTTTCTATCTCAATCTTTCCTCCCTCTGTTGCGAGAAGAGGGTGATAGCCTTCTGCTTTTTTAGCCCCGCGCGATTCGGACTCTGCCAACTTGGCTTATCGGCACTCGGCTTTTTACTCTCACGCTACGACACCTTTGTGCGCTGGTCCAAGAACTATAATTCTTCCTCATTCGCCAGAGGTGTCCTCGCTCTTTCCTTTCAGCCTTGTCGCGGCGGTCTTACGTAACCGGTGCGACGCGTCGCGGCGGCGACGACGATAGTTTCGCTGCCAATTCCATTATCGCTAAATATGTATGCTTCATTACTGTCCCATTCCCAACGGATAAAATTTCAATGTTCCTAAATCTACCGCACTGACTCATTCGGACCTCGTATATTCTCGATTATGAATGTTCGTCTTAGTTTCGTACTCGAGTCGTAATTAAAAATTCGGGGGTTACCTTATTTCGTTGGGGTAACAACTTGTCTCATTGAAATCTCGGTAGAGTTACGGTGTAGAGTGCTTACGCTAATTAAATCTGGATTATTAATTATCTTCAGATCGAAAGGCTAATTATTGGAAAAGCAATGAATAGTAATTTAACTGAAGCAATAAGCAAATAATTTAGCAAGTTCAACTTTCATTGTAACTGTGTACCTAATTGTATTAATATATTTTTGTTTTTTTCTTAATTAAGAAATGTATCGGAAAGTTCTCGGGTCAATTAAACGACCGTCGAATCGAATAAGTAAACAAACCTCGATTGGTAATTTTAATATCTCTCTTCGTGAATAGAAAGCGTGATAGAAAGCTATGCCGCGAGCACAATAGGCAGTACTAAGCGTCTCTTTATCAAGTTGTTACTATAATTACTTGAGATGCAGGTGACTATCGTCGATGCGACGTGCAGAGGATCAGATTACTTATAGCGCGAAAGAAATTTAATGAAAAGGACTGTCATAGAAGAGATCAATGTGATTATAGATCGATTTTAGAATGAAACATTATTATTAATAATTAAAATCATAATAATTAGAATTATAATGAATATAATTAATTTCTATCAAACTAATAATAATTATTATCATAAATAACTATTATTAGTTCTTAATAACAATAATTGTTATTCTCATTAGTATTAATACGACGAAAAAATCAATTTAAATCAGTTTGTAAATATCAGAACAAACATATCAATGCGTTTTTGATGCTTATTTATCATCAATAAATATTTATAGTATCATTAATTGCATACAAAAAGAATTCTTTAAATAATGCACTTTATTAGATCGATAATCCGATAAAGATCCATAGATGGACAGGTCGAATGATCTTCAGCAACGTCTTCGGCTCGCTTTGATATTCGACTGTCTTTGATATTGGGAGAGATCAAGAATTGAAAAATCTTCTCAATCGACTTGATAATAACATAACATGCTACGCGACAGCAGTTTCGATGCTTTTGAAATCATCCTTGGGGGACGGCATAGTAATACGTGTCTCCGTTCATTAACAAGTTGGCTAAATGCCATCAGATTAACAACGGTACTCGTTCGCCTGTTCGAATTCCGACGAATTTCAACGTATACATAATCGTTTTCATGCACTCGCCAGTAAATAAATTATTTGAGTTATCGCATTCGGGCGGGAATGTCGTTTCGACTTCACCGTCGGCAACGTCATAACCATCCTCTCTCGTTCGCATTAAGTTTTCGATCCGCAAACATAAACTACTCGAACGCGGACAGATGATCGGTCTGCAGGAATTCGGGACGATCTCGACTTCCATCGGCACGACAACTGGTTCCGTACATAATTATCGTGAAATAAATAACGCGGGAATAATGCGAGAAACCGGTTCCACGATATACTAAGTTTCCACGTGCTACAAATGAATTATTTACGTCAATGTATGATTTTTGCAATGTCACTTAAATCAGGCCTGTTATTTTTTGTTTAATAGTTCCTAACAGGATTGCTAAGAATAGTCGCAGTACAAAACCGCTTTCCGCAGAATTCAGTTCACGGAGATACAACAAATTTTTTTTTACGGATGTGTTTCAAAACCGAGACAGCGAATTTTTATCAGGAATTCTTTCAAATATTACACGTTGTACGAAATATTTCTCAGATTTAAATATCACATGAAATAAGTGTATATATTTTATAAATATAAATTATCTGAAATTAACTTTCATTAATTTATAAAAAAAAAAAAGATAAATATTTAAATTGTTTATCTCTTGATTAAAAAATCGGAGCTTCGTTCATAAAATGTCAATAATTTGGACATTTAAGTAACTAATTCAACTTAATTTCACTGTCGACGTAAAATAAAATACTAATATCAGATTTTTTTGTAAAAAAAAAAAAAGCCAGACTTGCTAACTCTCGGTCCACACGCATACCTTCCCCTATATTACGTCTTCATTCGTGCATCGTCGACAAGTATCGTGCGTTTCGATATCGATAAATTCGCGGTGGTATATCCTAATAACCCGCTTGGCCATTAGCTCAGCTAACGAACCGCTGCTGGAGATCAAGGCTGCCGGCTGCACCAAGGCTGATGCACCTCCTCATGCCGATGCACTCGCGTACGCATATAAACACGCGTGTTGCGGATCCGCACGTGCACTCGCAGGGCACGTCCACACGCATACGTAGGTGGCGATCGCATATGAAATATTTCAAGGCCAAGTGGTAGTGCGATTTTTCATAGCCATCGATGGTCTTTGACCGGGCGGTCCATAAGAGATTAGCGAGTAGTAACTCAACTTCAATCTTGCTGCCGTACGCTCAAAATAACGTGACCTGTTGTCCTGCTTGGGAACGTACGGCAATTAAAATAAATTGTGACTATAAAGTGACTTTTAATAATCATTTTGGGGACATTTTGATGTCGTGATGACTTTTCGTTCCGCTTGGATTATTCCTATTGTTTTATCTTCCCGCAGAGAAATCTTCGTCCCTCATCTGCGAAACTACTTCGGCGAGATGACTTCAATTATCGTCGCGCCTAATTAGGAAATTCCCTGAACTATTTTTAAGACTCGCGGCGCTAATTCCAGGCAACCTTGGGCGACGTTTTCTCGTTTCTCTCCTGCTGTCCTGCCTATGAGAGCTCTACGCGCCGTATCTTAATGTATGCAGTTTAAACAAATTGAGAAATGTTAGAACTTCCTTGTTATGCCGGTGTGGCATTGGCCAGGCGAATATAAATGTAAATGCCGCGTCTTAACTGCTTGTCGTTCAGAGAAATTTGTTTATTTCGATTTCACTTGCGTAAAAATTCCTTTATCTACTTCCTCGTGATAATTTTCGTGACGCGAGCACGTAAAACGGACGACTTCGAAAATGCATTGATAAGCGCTTCCTACTTCGGCTCTTGTCCATCGCGAGCGATATACATATCATTATCGCTATCGTACGTCGGTTATGACACTTCGACGTATGTGCCCACGTATGCCAACCAAGGAAACTATTGACGTAAATGAAGATCGACAAGAATGGAATTCCTATTGTGTGGTTATCGCCATCGCGCTTTGTACAATCAGCTTGTTCGTTTACGTCATTGTCGTAATAGATTACCCTACGTTAAACGTTTGCATTAAAGATACTCTTTTTGTTACAAGTTAATCTAATAGTAAGATGATTAAAAAAACATTTGACTATAAATTTTTGCTTACCCGCTTATTGATGACAAATGATTTAGAAACAACTTCATGGAAACTCTCATTAGAATAACAGAACGTTAGAATAACAGATTCAAGATTAATTACTTCGATAAGTAAATCTGTCTTTCAATATTGCATTAAAAAAAAATTTTTTTAAATTAAACTCTTAAAACCTTGAAATAAAATTAAATAAACATTAAGGTTACTTAATCTAAAATTAATGATTATTAATCTTACAGATTAATATGTTAATTAGAATGTAATCTAGTAGACTAACGCGCGCGATTAATAATCTAGAGTTAATTACCATTTAAAAGTAATCGAAGAAGAATTTGCTTCCAACGACTTGTAATTCATGTACCATTTGTGCTTAGCTACAAGAACATCCGCATGGAATTACTCAGAGGATCCGTCGATAAAACGGAAAGGCGTTTGGGAAACTGATGCATCCTAGCACAAGTGGTAGTTTGCGGATTTGTCCAAGCGGAGAAGAGCGAATCCAACAACGCTTCATCGCTTCATGAAGTCAATGCTCTTTTCTTCCTTTTCTTTTTTCTTATTTTATCGCGATTCGACGCTGCTGACACCGCAGGCACAATTCGCACGTAGTGATAGCTCTAGCGTAGTACGATTCGCGCAACGTGCGGTAACAATACTCCAAGGGATAAGGTACGACCCGTTTGCACATGCACATACACATATGTACGTACACACGTACACACGTATACGCACGTACGAAATGACTGGCGGTACCGCGAGCGCGACACGTGTCGTCGACATGATAAAGCTCTGGCGACTTTCCGACGAAGTCACGGGCGAGCATTGAGAGAGAGCAAACTTATATTACATAGAAAGAATACTTGTTGGGATCAGCGAGAGGCTAACGGAAGATCTCTGAGCTGGGGAACTTGGGAACTTACTAGGTGTCCTGGCGAAGACGTCTCATTGCTTTGAAATATCGAATGATTTTGAAATTTTTTTTAAACTTGTAATTTTAACATTTATTTCCTCTTGACTTGTTCGTAATATACATATATTATAATTAATTATCATAATTTTATTTATTCTTGACTTATAATGATATTAATTAAAAAATTTAAAGAGATACGTTAAAGAGATAACAAAACGCTTGGAAAAGAATCAAGAGAGATTTTCACACATATTTAAAAAATGCAAAAAGATGTTGCAAATAGAATTAATGCGTATTATAAAAACATGTGCATATATTTAGCTCGTGAGCTCTTGGAGACGTACGAGCAATATGCGCTGAAAGGACGGCAACGCACGAACGAATTACGGTGGTACTTGCGAAAACTCGCGTCGGACCAATGACCGGGAATGTCGTCGCATACCCGAAAGACGATGTGTCTGGATCGTCGAGGTGGTCCTGCGAAGCGAAGCGAAGCCGATGACCGGCGCAGGCAAACAGGCAAGCGGGTAAGCAAGCAGGCAGGTAAGCAGGCAGGTAAGAAGGCTGGCAAACCGGCGGCGAGCAAGCAAGCAAGCAGCGTGTGGATGTCGCGAAGAAGGAGCAGTAGGGACCCCGTAGGCCGTAGTGGATCCTTGGATTAATGGCCAAGGATCGTCTAAGCTCTAGGTGAAAGATGCTGCGTAGCTTCGCGAAAGGAACGCGGAGGAAAAAGAGAGAAAGAGAGAGACGAACGTACAGATAGGAAGATGCGAGGAAGAGAGAAAGAGGGAGACAGGCAGATCGCAAGCGTGGAGAGACGCAAAGCGGCAAGACAGAGAGAAAGAGAGGGGGATGGGAAGGAGGAAGATGCTTGGAGTGGGCAAGACAGGAGAGCGAACGGAGGACATCGAACTGAAATGGCCTCTGGGAGCGCATTCCAGTATTCCACTCTCGCTACCTTAGGCCATCCCACCTCCTCTGACCCCCCTTCTCCTCCCCCTTCTTCTTGTTCTTCAGCATCCTCGGTGTCTCTCTCCTTCTTGTACTCACACCTCATCCTTTTACACTCTCTCGCCTCTCTTTCTTTCTTCCTTTCTTTCTCTTCATCTTTCTTCTTCTGTCTTTCTGTCTCTCTCCCGCGCGGCTCTTTCTCCCGTCTCGATCGTCATCCTCTTTCTTCGCTTCGATCTCATCCCTCTCAGACCGAAGCTCAGCATCCTCCTTTGGACTTAGAGTCCTTTTATTTCGCTTCTCCGCATTCTTGAGTTTCTGCTCGCCCGCCGACTCGAGCGATGGACTTTCCTCCTTACGACGACACTGCGGACGAATCCATTCCGCGGACTTTATCGAACGCATATCTCTCTCTCTCTCTCTCTCTCTCTCTCTCCCCCCTCTCTCTCTCTCTTTTCCTATCCCTATTCCTTTTCTCTCTCGCGGATTCCCCGCGTCTTCTTGTGGATCTTTCGATCTTATGCTTACTTTTCGATTAAGCCCGAAGATTAAATCTCCTGAGGAAAATCTTTTATAAATTTCATGTCGCGAGCGCGATAGAAACCGGACGCTGAGCATCCGTAACGAGATTCGTGGCTGGCAATCCGGAGATCCTCATTGGATAACTCGGTTTAAATCGGTCTATTGTTTAAAAGTTTCCTCCTTTTTTTAATTCACAGTTTCTTACGCATCTCGCCCTCAAAGGATTCGCTCTTTGTCCACCGCGATACGTTTTTAATTCGTGGTATCGTGGCTTCTCTCCGTGCGCGATTGTCTTGCTCTGTTTGCATGGATTAGTCTTTTGTTACCTGCGAATTTTATACGAAAAACGCGGCTTAACACTGTTCAATAAGATTAGATTCCTTTTGTCTCTAACGTTGTCCGAGTTTCGTTCCCTATATATGTGAATGTTATCTTTAATTAACACTTGAATTTATAAATACAAATTAAATGTCTGTGTAGTTTTTAAACATACATATACATATAAAATTTTAGATTCTTCATGTAAAGAACGCTTTTCCTGAAATACCTAAAAATTTAGCTAGATTCAGATCTGAAAATAATTTTATGAACCATCACCAATAATTATACAGAACGCTTAAGCATGATAAATATTGCAACAAGTTTTGACATTCTAGCAATCAGCTTGAGTGTCATTTATACATGATTATTTTAATGATCCAAGAAAATTATTTTTAAATCTGTAACTGACTAAATTTTTATATACTTCGGTAAAACAATTCTTTCCGTACATTATAAATCTCAAATTGTTATTGTTATTGACAACTAAATTAGTATGTAAGATATTCCTTTTATCACTTTCGTTGTTACAAGCTATTCTTGCCTTTTCCCTTGCCACCAGAAATTGAATTTTCGCTCCCGATGTCGTAGATAAACCTATTGCGTAACTTTTACCAAATAGAAGCCAAGTTTCTGCCTCCGATCTGACGATTCTAAATTTTCATTTTCGATTTTATTCCTCGCTCCCCTTCCACACAGCGTATTATATTCCTTTGACGTTGAAATCGCCTTATTTCGCCTCTACATTCAGTGTCCTATCGCTGACGCCGACAATTTCTACTCCTCACCGCCCCCTTTCTCCAGTGATTTTCTGTGACTGTAATCCGCCAATATCCTTTACAGAGTCGTTGTATTTCAACGAGGTCCGCAAAAATTTTTCGTGATATGTTGCAAATTGTTTCTCGTTCGTATTGATATCATCGCGCGCGAATATTTACCCGCAAGTCTTTCTATCTTCTCTCCGATTCTGTTTCTTTGTTATTCATAAAACGTCAATATCACTTAGAATCGGTTTTCGAAATGCACTCGCTGATGTACGTTCCCTTTAGTCTTAGAACGAGAATTGACGTTTGTTTTAGAATGGCAGTTTCCTGTCTTACGTATGAGGAAAAAAAAAGGAAATTGATTTTCAATCGGTGTGTAAATATTCATTGTTTTCCTATCGCTGACATTAATTTATTAATGAGAAATCTACTTGCTGTAGATAACTATTCTACACGTGCAATTTGGACGAGTTAGCATAATACAAAGATGATTCGCACTTCACGTATATATTTTATCTATGAATTGTCTACGTGCGCCGTTCCTTAATTAGTCAAATAAGAAGAAAATTTACAATGCGAATTTCGTGACTGATACAAAAAAAAAAAAAAACATAATTTAGTAGTCAAATTCGAGTTCACGAGTCTATTTGATATCAACTACATTTTCTATTGATCTTCGAAAGAATTTTATCAATGCAGCATTGATAAAACATCGATTTTCTCAATGCAACATTGAAATAAAATGTCGATCTTCTTTGATATCAAATCAAACGGTCCGAAAAATCAATCGATATTGACTTGATTTCGACTTTGAACCAGGGAAGTGACCAGTCCAGTCATCCCGGTATTAAAGATACGTGCAGCGAATGCCTCGCCCGCGTCGATGGCATTCTAGCGACTCGCGCCTAGCTGACAAACGTAAAATAACTTTTATTACTCCGCCGTTAGTTCGTGAGTTATCGACAACCTTGGCACGTGGACTAAGAAACTCCGAACAATGCTCCGTGCAGCAAAATTAAACTGGACGTCCCTGACTTGGCTAATGCGTGTCCACTCCGCTCTGCAGGGAAACGTTCGCGCCAATCATGCGTGCAACTCGAAAGCATGGCGACACACCCCGTATCGTCCAATATAATTGGATGATTAAGTGATCCTCCGATCTAAAATATTCGGAACTTTCAAACTCCCGGAACGACGAGTTGAAAGCACGTTTCACGTTGAAATTCGTATAGAAACGCCGTGTGAATCGAACTTAACGCATTGCCTCGAGCCACATTTCAAACATCGTGAATTTGATTTAGGGGGATAACTGGGAACAATGTTGATCGGGACGTCGATTAACAATAAAATATCATCCCCCTTCCTGCGCATCAAAACGAAGATTCCGCGGTGGAGGTTGTTCCCAAGCTAATATCTTTACTGGGCGCCGAGGGTGTGCGAGCGGAATTTAATGGTTCTGCCAGAAGTTCTCTTCTCGGCAAGAGATCCTCGCGCGACTTCGTCGGAAGATAAATCGAAGCTGGGATGCTTTTGCTCTTCTCTTCTCTACCCTCTTAACTTTCACGGCGATGCCCGCCTAAACGTGGCCTCTGGCTCCGGGTGGCGTTATAAGCCATGTATTGACTCACATAAAAACAAACCCCTTAACAAGAATCATGTAGAGTCCTAGATAATCAGAGATTCGTTATAAAAAGATATTTCGTGACCTGATTTGCTATCTAAAAAATATGGTCTGATTGGTTATCATAGTAACTATCATAAGAACTAAATATGTGATTTTACTTGATTTAGACAAACAATCCATATTATCCACATATCCATATTACTCATAAAAAATAGTAGTAGTAAATTAATCTAATTGACTCAATGTCGAATCTCTGGTTATTTAGAACTTAGCATCGCAAAATATAATCTCGAATTTGAATTATGTTATCACAGACTTCTACAACTAAACTGCTCACATCGATTATTTTGCATGTGAAAGAGATAAAGATGATTTTAAGCTGCCTTTGTTTTAGTCCATTAATGCATATATGCGTACTGTCTGAGTATACCACGTAATCTGAGTGTATTACGTGACATATGTGATTATAAGAGTGTCCCGAAATTGACGATAAATATTTTAAAGACAGATTCTTTCTAATACTTTGAGACGAAAATGCAGAAGCCAAGTTTTGAAATAGAAAGAGTTTAAAAATTATGAATGGCAGAACTAGAATACCGCGTACTCAGAAATGGTTAGTATGAAGCTGCTTCCTCGAACTTTATATCTTTGACAATAATAAAAAAGCACCTCTACACTAATCATCTTGCCATCCTTTGCGCGAAATTATAGCCATTCGTAATTTAAAAACTCTTTCCATTTGAAAACTATTATAATCTTGATAGATTTTCATATTAGATTTTTGTTTTAAAGTATCACTAAAAAACAATTTTTTTTAATATTATAATAAATTAATATTTTAATAATCGATTTTTTTAAATATTTATCGTAAGTTTTGAGACACTCTTCTATATATTATGTAATTTATACAGTGTGATGTAGTCAAAGTCTTATTACGAATGCTTTGAAGCAGTTGATTGGCCAATCAGAAGAAAGAATTTTACTAATTGACCAATCAGAAAAATATCTCAAAGCATCATGCTGTTCGTATTTTAGGTGGATCAAAAAATGGGAGCCCTCATTAGGGACATTGCTTAACATCAAACACAGCGGCGAAGTGAGCATTCTAATTACAGAATTCAGTGGATGTTTTGACGATACCAGCCTATCAGATTTTATAATAATTTCCGCAAACAAAGATTAGAAATGTAGATAAAGCATAAAGATTAAAATGCTTCGTATATATGAGAGATTATCTCTCAGCTTTATCTTATTTCGCGAATAAAATAATGATTGCTTTCATCTGTCCACTTTCAAATTCTGTCCGTAATATCTTTTGTCGTCTCATATAGGTAAATGTTGAACCAATAGTACGCAAATAAAACAAGACGGTGATAATTCGTTGCTGTCGGTTTTTGTTGAAACATGGTGCTGCGCAACGTGACTTTGACGTCATTCTATGACTATTATTGCAAAGTCTCTGGACTCACGCGTGTACACCAGCGTGCCCTTTGTTCCTGTAATATTAAATCGATTCTATTTCATTTTTTATTAGTGACACGTTCAACTTTCGGTATTTCGCCATCCGCCAAAAAGTAATCTAGATAATGAGTGTTCAATGATTACGTTATAATTCGATCGCCTTAAATTTAATTTTCTGAAGTGAATAATAACAAGGAACGAGAAGCATCCGGCGACATTTCTGCGGAATGTTTTGTCGTAACGTGCACTTTCTATCATGAGTGAAGACACGTTTCGACTATACCACACTGCGTGAAGATTTCCCGCAAAGTTTTTAATTAAATTTCGCGAGAAATGCGTACCGGAGGAAGATTCACGCACTTCGCTGGTTCGACCATAGTCCTCGCGTTGTGAAATGGTATTATATAATCATAGGTAATAATTCTCGGTACTTCAATTTAACGGAAACTTCGTGAGATAAATGCAGCGTGGAGTGAAACCTTCGGGCGAGCCGCGACATTTGCCCCTTTTCTTACGCGTCTGCTCTTGTAATAGTTGCGATCTTATCTCTTCACCCTTTCTCTGCAGTATCTCTATAAATATTAAAAAAGAATGTGCAAATGTTTTAATTAAAGGATTTTTCACAGAAATCGAACGAACATCTAAAATGTTAAATTGTCGGGAAACAAGAAAACATTTTGTCCTCAAACAATTCATTATATAAATATAGTAATTTTTCTAAACATAAATAAATATAAGAACAAAATTTTAGACTTGTTTAAAAACCCATTAAAAAAAAATAAAACCTCTTTTGTTCACAGAAATTTTATGTTTATAATAAATCATACAAAAATATTAATTATATCATGTAATTTTTGAATCGATAAATTTTTATTTTGCGTTATTCAGTGAGATTAGAATACGGAAAAGTAGTTTTATTGAGAAATATTTAAAAATTTATTGTTAGTTAAACACAGATCTGAAAATAATTTTTTCAGGCCATCAAGATAATTACATACAAAACTTCAAGCATAATGAGTAATGTTAAAAAGTTTTGATATTTTAACAACCAGCTTGAGCGGCCTGCATAATTATTTTGGTGTCTAACAAAATTATTTTTAGATCTGCACTTACACTGTAAAATAATTACGTGTATATAAAATTGCAATAATTATAGTGAATAATTTGAGACCCACTATTAGATATATATATTGTATACACACACATACGCACGCACACACATATATGTATATATTTAAAGTAAAATCACACTTACAAATAAAATTATTATTCTTCTTTGTAGTAATTAAACAATTTGCGAAAATAAATTTACAAATTGAAGTTAAATTTCTAGAAATATTTAAATATTAATTCATCAATAAATGTACTTTAAATTATTTTGTTTCGCACTTTAGAAATCTAATAAATTACAGACCACACATAAAGCCACGAACATACATCGACTTTCGTACAACGGATTGAACTCGAGACTTAACGCGCATTTTGACCCGAAGCGAGAATTTCAGAAGGAATACTGAAAGTAACACGCGATTGACGTCCGTTGCTCGCACGTCATTTCGTGGGAAGTTGAGGAACGTCACGAACCTTTTTCCGTCTCTCGTGAAAAGGGCCCCGTTCCGTGCGACTTTCGCGATACATTCGAGGAGGAGCGGCATCTCTCTCCTGAGCCGGCGGCGTGCACTTCGAGGAATTCCACCGTTAGTTCAGCCATTACCATTCGCTACATGTCGACGGCGGTCAGTCCGCGAGCGCATTTTAGCGTGTTTACGGCACTTTTCGAAGAAACGGTTAGCCTGTTCTGTCCCTCTACCAGCCTGATCGGGAACGGCAACGTGCAACATCGTTTCATTATTGCGATTACTTTATGAGAGCGGGAAGACACGATTGTGGATCGCCGTCAACGTGACACGGGGACGAAATACTTTTAACTTGAAGACGAATAATCTGTTAGTATATCAGATACGCGATATGTGTCATGTATGCCTTTTAGCAAACTAGCAATATATATCTGATAATAAGCTCACTGAGTAAAAACAATGAGAATAATGACAAGGTATAATATCTATCCATCGCGAGATTTTTCAGGGAAAGATGATCATCTTGGGGTTGATGAATATGTGTCTCAATCGAAAAAAAAAAATATATTTTTGATAGATTTCTAGAATAAAAGATACATAAATATTTAAACTTTATAAATTTTATATGAAAGTTTATAAAAGTTTATAAGTTTTACAAAATATTATATTACATTAAAAGAACAATTTTACTGAATTGATATTTAAAAATTTAGTTAAATTTGAAAATATTATTGGGCCAAAAGGAATTACATTGATTCAAACTGATTGCTACAGAATATTAAAACTTTTTGCGCAATATTGCTTGTCATATTTGAACGTCCTTAATAATTATTTTGATGGTCCAATAAAATTATTTTCAAAGAATGCAGCCAAGATGTTCTCTCGATCTAGTTAGGGAAATAAGAGGTTGAAATAAGTACCAATATTTTTCATCAATTTTCTGTTCCAAAGGTTCTAAATTCAAAACATTTTTTTGACATTTTGATGGGATTTCTTCTTAGCCATTAGAAAAAAGTCATAAACAAGTCCTTATACGTCCCAAAATTCTAACGTTTATATTTCTTAAACATAAAGAACTGTTTTGAATTTGGAATCTTTGGTAACCTATAATGTTGGAAAGAAAAATCAGTGCAAAATAGAACTTTCATATTTGTTTTCAACTCAACGAGATCTTTTATTTAGTACATATTTCACTCCTTATTTCTCTAACTGTATTGAAAGAACCTAATATGCCTAATATCCATATTGTATTTGTATTGCCGCGTTCTTTGTATTTAGCTAAATTTTTAGAAACTTCAACAAGACTGTTTTTTCCGTATACTTTTTTATCTGCATGATAAATTAATTAATTATCCTCGATGCACTACATAATTGTAAGTACATAACGTTTTATCATTTTTAGATCTATATATAATAAATTATCAAATGGATTCTAGCATGAATACAAACTGAAAGATAATACTGACTTGATATTAATCCTTTAATGTCGAGATCAAGTATCGTTTGAAATATGATTTCATGTTATGGGTTCGAAACATGTAAGCGATATTTACTTAAATACACCGTATTGACTTGACAAGAGTGAAAGCGTGAAATCTGCGAGAATATTCGTGCTCCCTCACAAATTTTCGATATCAACGGAAAGTCGTGAGAATAGAAGCGTCGATGTTTTCCTTCAAGCGAGATTGCAATTAGCAAACGATGAATTAATCGTAATCAATATCTCTAATTAATAATTGTGATCTTTCACGTTTTCGCGAGGAATGTAGGTATATTCATTTGTGGCTGGGAATAAAATACGCTCTTGATCGTCTTCGATAAATCAAATGAATTATAATACCAATTATATATAGTTTAATTTACTCTTTCTGCATATTTTCTGCTTGGAATTCCAAAGAGAATCGATGAATCGGATTAAACTAGGATTATTGCCTTTAACGTTCGACATAATTATAATAAAAAAAAAAAACATGACACACAGTTACAATATAAAGTTAAGTCGAGACGACGATAGTTTCTCCGACGTGTCATTATCGAAGATTTTAGCCTGAGAAACTAAAAGCACCGGGTTACGTTACAAAATAGCCAGGAAATTCCAATTGCGAATCGCGAAGCGATGCGTCAATGGTCCCAACGATCGAAAACCACTCTCAAGGGGCCGCTCCCCGTCGAAACGCGTGGCCTCGCAGTCGCGCCGTCGGCCATCGAGAAATTTATAACGAGCTCATTCGTATACATCTCGCGATGTGGAGTAAATAAGGAGACGGGGGAACGTCGGCGAGTCGAGCCGGGTTTCTCGAAAATACTCCGAGAGATCATCATCGATTCGCGGCTCCAATCGAGCGGGGCGCGAAGACGGGCCCCGATAATCCGACGGGTCGGTGATGATGGGTTCGCATTCCTGATGCTGATCCCTGAGTCAATTTGATAGCGACGCGATGTTTTCGAGGCGATTCTATTGACGGGTTTCTCGAAAATGTTTCGCAACTCCTGTCGATGGAAACGACCAAGTTTCTCTCGATAAAATTCAACGTGCAATATCGAAAACATACGCAATGTACAAACATTCAACAGGTTACTTTGTACAATTTAGAGAAGGGAATTTTGGTCAGAGAATCTCCGATAAAGGAACTTCGCGACACATGATGGTCAGTAAATGGACCGCGAGTATCTGATCCGCAGTTCCACGGTGATCCTTTTACGTTAAATGACGTCGCCAAGTCACATGTAAAGTATAATTATCATAACACGTTTCTCGCGCGATGTGAAACAGCGATTTTTAAGTTCAACCCGGTAGTGAATGGTTTTAAGACTGCATGGAATATAAAATACTAACTGTCTCTACCTATGTTTAAAAGGTCATATCTTCGCGATTAAAATCGTCTAATAATATATTAAATTATAAATTCCTGCATAAATTGATTAGGAATGTAGATTACGGCGTGACGTCACAAGACCCTAATGTCCATGTTTACCAATGTAGATTAATTTTAATCTCGATTTAATATACTCTTTACATGAATGAACGAAAAAGACTTTATTGAGTTAAAGCAAGTTTCGATGCTTAATAATATTTTTGTGTAAATTTTCGCAATTTCAAATCCTTCGATTAATGGCCCTCTCCACTCATTTGTGTTGAACATTTTTCGTCGCTTTTTTAAATATTATTTATATTTTTTTTCTAATACTTAGAACTAAAAAAGATATATAAAAAGTAAAAGTTGATCTCTATGACATTGTACTGAATTTTATTGCGTTAATTTCATTATATTATGTTCAGTAAAATTGATAGTAGTTTACATTCACTTGGATTTTTTAATTATATTATAAATGATTGAAGACGACTTACAATCGAAATTAGTCTTGCTTTTGTGATTTTAAATCGACATATCAAACAAAGTGTCACCATGATATATATGAGTACACAATTAAATAACGAAAGCCTACATAAGTTCTTGGATTTTAGTGCTTGAAAATGTCAATGTAAATTTTACACTCATTCCACAAACTGCACGCAGAAATATTTTTAATCTTGAGACACAATCATAAACAGAATTAGAGTAGTAAATACAGACTAGTAACAAATTATTCACAGTTTTTAAGATACTTGTTAGCAATATTATTAAATTGCTTGTCAATTTAGTTTGTGGTATTATTACTCTCGTTATGTATTGACATATTAAAGTTGCATTATTATTATTATTAATCAAACAATTATAATACTTTGCTCGTCGTTGGCCCATTTATCATTTATAACATTAATGAAATATAAATTGAATCAAAATTAAAGTTAATATTGGTAGAGATTGATATGAAACGTCGTTACGAGTACACGTGAATCGTCTTTCTCGTCAGAGAGTTCTTTGCCACGTTCGTGAAATTAGCTCTTCGGAATATCCAGAAAGAAACGCAAATGGAACACCGCGACGGCAGCTGCGGCAAATGACAATCATGCGACGGCGGCATTGTGCGAAAGGCCCTTAACTTGTCGATGCACCCATCGGCGGGAGAGGCGGCGGATTGCGCGCAATAAGGCCCCACGTTTCGTGGCAGACGCCGTGGCTAACGGATGTGCCGTTACGGGGCCGCATTCCACGAAGCTACGCATGCGCGACGCGACACATTCCATTGTCTTTTACATTCTTCCCGGCCGTTTCTCTCCTCGTCGGTATTCTTAGCACGCTGCTCTCAGCCGCCAGCCGCCAACCGCCCTTAACACAGAGGCGTAAGGCATACAGGTCCCCGTCCCTCCCTGCCACCGCCGTCTGGCCCTTATCGAAGTATCGGACCTGTATCGTCTCTTTACATCGTCTGTCGGATTCTCTTTTTCTCTCTTTCGCGACAAGATTCGCGTCCAGAATTGTCTCGGGAGCGAGCGACACACGAGTCCTCGAAATGGCGATTTTTTTTCGAGACATGTTTTCAGAGAGATTTATCCCTTTCGTTGGGAAACGATAAATAACGGCGACCGATGGCGAATCGCGATTAAATTTTTGCTAAGGAAAAAAAAAACGGACTCGGAATCTCGTATTCATTGAAAAATTTCAAGATATACCGCTTACGATGACGATGCGCGACTTCAGCCTCCCTACTATTTGATTTAGCATCGCACAGCGAATCGCGTCTTTCTCCGGAAGAACCGAACGAACGGTTTCCGTGGCCGCTGGGTAGCCGAGGGAAGGCTTAGAAAGAAAGACGAGTCCTCCAGGATTCCAAAGGCGGCGGAATTCCGTTCGGCTACATCATGCGCGATCCGCAACGGTGCGTTGCACGTTTCTCGTGTTGCTCGGCTTCACGGTTATACAACGCATCCGGGATACGTAAACTCACGTACAGTGTAAGCGGCGCGGGTATATAATACAATAATAAATAATATATAACGATAGATAAATAAAGTACCGAAGTAAAAGAGAAAAGAGACGGTATAGTGCTCACAATGTGCAATCTTTGCGTAATTCGTCGGCGAGGTACTTTGATTGCCGATCGAAGTGATCGGCTCGTTGAGAACCAGGATGTGCTAATGATCGTCGTGCGTGCGTGAGGCGTGCACCTCTGTGTATGCGTGCCTCTCTCGCATAACTGATACCGACGGATACACGCGGCAAAAACCGGAAATGACTGAGATAGCTGGTTAACGCCGAGCCGCGAAATCAAGAGATCCTGCTCGATGACCTTAACGAAGCGAGCGAGCGAAACGTGCGCCGCTGCAATTTTCGGTTCCCTTCGTTTCCTCCGGCAAGAGGGACACGAGAGATCCGGGAATTGGAAAAGTCTTTGACCTGCCAAACGAGGCTCTTAAGTTTTTAGTGCCTCTGGAGAATCGTAGTTGACGAAATAACGTGAACGACGTTTCTTCTTCCTCGACTTCCTGATATTCGGAGCGAGGACACTCCGGATGATTTCCACGACGCTAAACGTTCACGGAAAAGGAAGACGAGGAAGACACATTGTTGTCTTCCTCAAAAGCGAATATACCCTTACATTGGTACGGCATGCAGAAAAGTCAAAGATAATTTCCCGCTGCGGTTATTGCGTCATCAATCGACTTCGGTTTTATATAATAAGAGTTCGTTTATGTAACGCAAGTTGGACGGGAAGATACGCGGTGGCCGAGTAAAGTTAATAAACAGCAAGACGTGTAAAAGTAATTCGCGCGTGGTGTTCGGGACTGACAACTGTACAAGGTGGTCCAAATTCCCACGAAGTGGACCACTCCTTTCGACAATCGCGATCTTTATCTGCTTCAACCAACGAATCAACCTTCGCGTTCTCACGTGTCGTCGACGTTGATATTCGGCATCGTGCGATCGATGTTTGATTTATACGGGAAGATGCGTCAAAAGTCGAGGGACGAGTTTTGACAACGGTGGCCTTCTATAGCCGGGCGATCGACCCCTAGGTGTTTGACCCTCGAATTGCGAGACGAGGATTCGACGATTTCCCCTCCAGCCAGCATGCGGGTCGCCGTATGTACTGCTTAAGACCCCGCTTTATTAGGCAAGCGAATTTAAAAGACAACCTCTCTCTCTCTCTCTCTCTCTCTTTCTCTCTCTCTTTCCCGGGTTCCTTTTCTGAGTCAGCATGATCTCGATTAGTTGAACGATTGCAGGCATGCCGCGCGCTTTGCTTACTTCGGGCACAAGAACCAACGTCCGGGGGCACCGAGTGTATGACTCACGTCGGAATCCTGGAGTAGTACAATGGCCTTTGACTACGTAGCACGCGCGTGTACCGTGCCATACACGCGGCGATCCGAGACTTCGTGTACGCCGCCGCGTGGATTTCTCTCGAAAGCATGGGTAATATATCTCCTTATGTAACGGATTTCGTTAAATATGTCAGTAATTCTGCCGCGGCGGCGTACGTGGGTGTTCGTACTTTGACCGCGAGTTTCTCAGGCGCATTGTTTAGCGGTGACTCGCGCATTGTTGCAAACGCGAATTTTCACGACGCGACAGCAAAGAGAACGCGGACAGTGCCATGATGATCCACGTGTACAACAAAATACAATAAAATACCGTATGCCAGGTTTCCCCTCCCTTCGTTTCACCCGACACACGCGTAGACAGATACACGGTCCATGTGCAGGTCCACGACGCAGGATCTCCGCTCTCCGGAGCGAGAAACTCTGTGGAGCGCGCGGTGAAATGTTTTTGTTTTCAGCGTGCGAGTCGTGTCGCGGCCGCATAAGCGGCGTGCTCCTTTCTAGAGAAACGGCTGGCCCGAATACCACCGTTGAAACGGCCTTGCGCGACTCGCGGTAAGAGCTCGGCAAGGCTCTCCGGATTTCTGCAAAGGCAGCGAACCGCCGCGAACTATCTCTCCCCGCGCGAATTTCAGAGCCGAATACCGATTCGCTAGGAATTGCGCCGAGCGGACGCGATCGTTTCACTTTGTCGAACGGGGTATCGTCGAAAGTAGAAATAATCATCGATAATTTAATTTTACAATTAATTATCATTTTCGTTTTTACATATTTTACGTGTACAGACACTTTATCACAATTTTGATTCATAAATGGCATCCTGCTATTAAATTGCACGAATCCTTTTGCTTTTTTGAAATTAAATATTAATTTGAAATTGTAAATAAGCAAACAAATAAATAAATATAAATAAAAAAACGATATTTTTTTTATTTATTTTCTTTCTACCTCCAGAAATACGTTATTAATTTGTAAAATATTTTCCTCGTTTTTATTAAAATTAAAATATTTAATATAATAAAAATATATATAGGTACTCTTTATTTTACATAATATTACAATAATAATAATAAATAACTGCATCTTTTATTCCTACTCACTTTTATTCGATCACAATACCAAGACATTTACACTGTTAAATATGAAGAACAAATAATGGTAACTCAATCCTTTCAGTTAAATATTTTTAACTTCTATGTGTGTCAAAATTAATCCATTACTGTGATTAGTTTCAAAGTAAACAATATTAACGTAAAAACTTGGTAAATAATAAATTACGCTTGTGTCAAATTTAAACATTTTCTTTAGTTAAATTGTTTAACTTCATTGTTTTACTTAAATTAATGACATATCAAGTAGGATTAGTGACGACCTATAGAACAATTAAAAATAGCTCGAATTGGGTATAATTTGACATTATGAGTTTAATGGTGTAGGAACTATTCTCCGAGCAACATTAATATTTGATTATTATTTGATACGATGTCGATATTTCAATGAATAAAGTGATATCCATTTTAAAATAGTCAATCTCTAGTTCTTTTTCAATAATGTCCGACAAAACTCAAGTTAACAATCTGTTCCATATTCGGCAGATTAAATTTCAAAATATTTTCGCCAAAATATTCCCCGACGAGCTCTATTAAAGAAGCTGATTTCGCCATGTTGTCGTAGACAATGTGGTTTTATAAGTAACATATCTTTTCAGATCTTATTAAATTATCTATCGATTTTGCGAGGCTCAATTGCGGCGCAAAAGAAAGAATGAGGTTATCCGCGATTTCGTCATTCTCGCATCGATTGCTATCGAATTTTAGGAAGGCCGTTGTCTAGAAAATATCGAGAGTTAATTTTTTCCCGGCTAAAGATTCGCCGAGAAATTTAACGAGAATTTTGCTATCACGTTGCACACAGCCAACTGTCATGTCCCGGTGAGCTCGTTGAAATTAAAAAACGTCAAGGATTATATGACGACTGGAAGAATTCGGGACAATTCTTCTCTCTGCCGTAAGCACAATTATCCCCGGATATTAGACACGTATACGGAGATCTGGGTCAGCTCGTGCAAAACGGATCACTTTTCACGACGAACGATCAGGATATATATATATATATAGTGACGTCTTTCATGTTTCGGAGTTACAAGAAAACACGCCGAGAGGATTTCCCGTGGAACTGAGCGGAATATTCGTGTGAATAATCGATAGAGACCGAAAGACTTCGGCGGGATGTGGGGAGATACTATCGAGATTTAGGTCACCCGGAATACGTGATGTCTCTCCGCTTTGAAACGTTCGAGCCGCGAAAGATGCTGCCGAATTTATCGTCGTGAAACAACGCGGCGAACAGTCTGTTGAATCCCTCGCGCGAGGAATCGACTCTCGAAATAAAGTTGCTTGAATTATAGCTCGATCAGACGATAATTCGCCCGTGGCTGCTGCCTTAATCGCATTTCCGCGCTTTCAAGTTGCGTTGCACGGTCTATCTTTATCTATCTGTCCGACATTTCGCTTATAAAATTACGGGATTAAGAACCACCTGTCTCGTATTTCGCGTTCGGGTTCTTAACTCTTTCCGATCCAATAATTTCAATTGATCGCGTCTGCAACGACATTTGCGAACACGTCCACGTATACACGAAGAATCCAAAGAGTTGTCCTCAATTTCTACAAAACGTGTTTTAAAAGTCTTTCGTAGTAAATAGGATTATGTAAATCTAATGCTGAATTAATTTTGTTTTCACTAAAAAAAAAAGCAATAAAAGATATTGACTGTCATCAAATGATTAAAATAAATAAATTAACAGACGAATTAAAAATTTTTTTTTAATTATTTATAAATATATCTCATACACGAATGCGCGAATATTTTAATTCGAATGTCGTCGGTCGGAAGAGATCGAGAGATGCAATTATCATAGAAATACTGACTACGATAGCGCATTTTAGAATCCGACGCTGCAATTACGCGCGAGATATTTATCGCACGGAGAAGAAAGTGTACCATATACAGCGCAACGCGTGGCTGCGAATAGATTTCTGTAGTTTCATAACTTAGCAGCCGACATTCCGCGGAATTGCACCACTAATAATGGCTATGACATCATCACGCCGACCCCTCTCTCCCCTTCCCCGTAATTGGCTTCATAAATTAGAAATATTAGATTTCCCTTCGAGCATAGATCCCCTTTGTCATCAGCTGATCTAACGGCCCGTCGATTTACGCCGGTTGGTGTGCTTTCTAAATTGCGTAAAAACCCGCCAAACGGTATCATTACGCTCGCGAATTTATTACGAGCGCAGGAATTCTCGCGAGAGTTTCTGTCGCGAACCGGGAAGATCTATTCGTCGAGATTCACCTCGCAGACACTTCGCGGTGTGTGGTGGTAGGATTTATCCCGCATCTCTAGCACATAAGAGATTGCGAAGTGGGTTGAATTTATTTATCTCTACCCGAAGAAATTGCAGCAGATGTATATCGCATGCCGTGACTCATCGTTCACTGCAGATATAATAAACGCATTATTCTGAAATACGTTACTTTAGGGTTTTGTCGCATTAAAATAATTTATCGCATAATCGTTTATTTCTTAAATCGGATTCTAGCGGCTCTCTTTATTGCATCTTGTCACTGCTTAACTCTTATAAGTTAATATCTTTGGTATTATTGTTGAATTTTATGACTGTGCTACATCATACATGCTTTCCATTACTCAAGTAGACTCCATTACTCTATAAATTATTATACTGAGAAAAATTGTTCATTTCATTAAATTAATTTAGATCGTCTTTATTTCTTTCGCTGACGAATGTACGTATTTAAATTAAATATATTAAGTTTGATTTAAATATATACATCCTCCAACGAAAGAAATAAACACAAATTAAATTAATAGTACAATTAATTTTTTTCTCAGTACAATGATAATAATAATATTAATAGCACGAACTTTACCGCTTCTCTTTAGGACTAATTTATGTTTATTGCACGAGCAACGAGCACGTCGTGATGGACAGGTACCGTTAGAATTTCGAGAGTAACAAGTTACTGTTGGCGCGATATGAATCTAACCATGATAGACCAATCTATCATATTAGAGGCTGTCTAATAGCCTTTCTATATCGCGGTTCGGTCATTGCCATTGAAGTGAAAAAAAAACGGCAAGAGAAGAAAAAAAAGAGCGACGCAGTAGCGAAGACGTTTGATCGACGCGCGGTATGGAACGGTTTCGGTGCCTCCGGGGCTGATTTCTTTCGACAATGCCGCGCAATAAATCGTGCAAACACACGCACGCACGTGCGTGCGCGAGAAACACAAACGCGAGGTGAGCCGTCTGTCGCTCTTTTGAAAGTTGAACCCGAGACGGAATTCACTTTCGCCGCGTCGGTCGGTTCGCACGCTCGCCGCCCTCTTTTTGTCAACCGCGTCGTATCTCGTTCTCGAAACTCGAACGAGAGATCCGACGTGGTGGTGTGGCCGCGAGGCCTCCGGCGTTTTGAATTCCGCAGTCTCCGACCGCCGGCTTATTTAGGGCTTCGGGAAATTGAGGAGATTCCGGCGAGGCTGTACAGCACGGCTGTCGTGGATCGTCGCGGATCGTCGCGAGACCAGGAAGAAGACGATGCGACGTGTGAGAGATGCCGATTCATCGCCAACCTCGTAAACAACGGGCTTTAACTGAGCGTTGCCATAGTCGATAGGAATTTAGCTGCTCTTTCTCTCTCTCTCTTTCTCTCTAAATTTATACGCGGCTGTTTACAACGCGTTTCTAAATGCGGCATCCGCTCGCGACGACCCTCGCGAGCCGTAGACGGTTTTACTCGAGCCGGAAGTCGACCTACTCGTTCCGGGATTGGGGCACGTCCCCTTGACCCGTGAAACGGGAGTAAATTAGGAGTGCTTGAAATAGAACCGTGTAGCATGATATCTAGTGCATATCTCCTCTGAGACATCCTCGTTGAATATTCCAAAATATTCGCATTTGCAAATATTTTTCAACGTACTTGTTATTGGTTACTCAGTACATTATGGTAATGTTAAAAAAAAGACCTTCGCGATCTATTTAAAATTTTATCGTGGACTTGTAACAACGAAGCATGTTTATCAAAAGCATTATTATTCGTTCGAGAATTTATTTTACACGAAAAACAAGATTTTTTTTTTAGAAAATCTTTTTTTTTTTTTTGGAAGATCGTTTTTAAAAAAAGAATCAAGATATGCATTTACAAGTAATGCATTTATAATTAATGTTGTCCAGTAATTGTCTGTTAAAATATTTATTTAAAATAGGAATGACTCACCAATTACACCAATAAGACTTCCAGAGTTTCATTTTTCAACGAAATTAAAAGTCCATTTAAAATCGGTGAAAAAGAGAAGCACAAATATTGTAACTGCACGAATCGAAGTCGCCCTTTAATTTTGCTGAGGAGTGTATTTGTACAGATGACAAATATATATTACGCGATACCTCAAACTTGTCACGGCAGTCTAGACGCGAGACGGTCACTCCCGTGTCTGTTTCCTTAAGAATTAACGCGTGTTCATAAATAAGTCAGAGTTTCCTGTTATTTGAGTCTTGTTATTCATATATGTGTATGCCGTCGCAGTGGTTCTCAATAGTGACGTCGTTTTAATGACTTATTCGTTTTAATGATTATTTATTGTGAGTCTCTACTTGATTGTTGTCATAAAATGAGGTTAATTTGAACTTTGATGAACAGGCAGGATAATTTCGGCTCAAACTTTTAAAAATGTCTAAACAGCACGCGTGTCTAAAATCAGGACGTGACGTCTTAACTGATTTTGATATACGTGATATCTGAATATTACCCAAATTGA
Source organism: Acromyrmex echinatior (assembly GCF_000204515.1). The sequence goes on along the minus strand of NW_011627046.1, from coordinate 4,805,915 downwards.
GATCAGTTATCCCAATTTTGAGCAAAAGATACTTCTAGTATATCATAATTTATTGGCCCAATGTTGCTCAATATACACCATTAAATATAATGTGAAATTTTTAATTATTCATTTTTAATTATTTCTACATAACTAACCACAGAAATGGATTGATTTACACTTGATTGATTTTGACACACATGAAAGTTAAAAAATGTTATTTAACTTAAGGGATTGGGTTATCTTTTGTGATATTTAATAATACATCTCCAATCAATATGTCACCAATAAATTATATTAATACTAGGAAAGGTACGCAAATAATTTCCTGCAATGTCTGAAATAACGCGCTTATCCTTCCACTCGAAATTTTCAATTCGACATAAGTCCGCTAAATCAGGCGATCGGGAAATTCGGATAAACACGTCACTCGACACGTTTCTCTCCAGTGATACGTTCCCGCAAAGTAGCAACGGTGCAGAACCGCACCGTCTGGGACCTCTCACCAATTTCGACGGCAACCGTAAATCTCGATATCGTCGCGGGCGCGAGAGCGACACATGGTCCCGCATGAACGACGACGAAACATGCACTTTCCGGGGTGCAAGGTTTGCGTGAGGACCCGGGCCGATGCGACGGTGCTACCAAGCAACCAACCGGCAAGATTAATGATCTAATATGGGTACTGCGGCGGTTACAGGTGGCGCACGGCGCGGCCTGTTCGTGGAAGAGATGAGCCCCGGCCTTGCATCTTGCATCTCGCGCGAAGATCTGCCTTCGCTAATTGACTGCGACCTCTTTCACTGCGCCTCTTCCAGCCGAATGGATCGCCGTGCCGTGGTGTGACGTGTGCAACCACAAAATCGCGCGTGCACGTGAAATCGATCAATGACGGGGGGACGTCGATCTCTAGAGACGTGTACGGAATACGTTTCAAAACTCGGTATCAAAACCCGGAATCGAATCGTGAAATTTAAGATTTCCATATAATGCTACTACAGTCGCAAACCTTGTCGCACGATAGTTTGACACGAACGATCTGGTCACATATAATCTAATATATAGAAATTGCAATCTGTTGTTCGATTCGAGTCTGAGATCCAAGAAGCGCGAAATGAACGAGATGGTCCCGGATAAATTTAAAAGATTACTTTTACATTAGTTCATCCTCGTTGAATAATATTCACGTGGCTGCTATTATTATTAAATCGTGTATACGAAAATAATTCTACGTTTCGCCGCGAAAATATTATTTTCGGTCTTTTCTTAGTTCACGCCAACTGTCTAAAATTACTTTTTCACCATGTTTTCTTAAATTATTAATAAATTTAATATAGAATATGTGTAAGACAAAAATATATCGAGAATATTTAACGGGATCAAGATTAAATATTTCTCTTGATCGAAGTCAATTTAAAAAATTTTATTTTTAAAAGACACATAGAAGGTGTAAGAAATATCTAAAAGTTACTATTTAAGGAATATCAAAAAACGAAATCTTAAAAGCATTTATAATTAACTGCACTGAAATATAAAACGAAGAATAGATATTTCTCGAAAAGAAATAGAATATGTTTTCGGGAGTATCATGCACGATTAAATAATGATAAAATCGTGGTCTTTTAATTGGCCAAGGCCATGAAGTGTGACTAGCAACTTTCTGAAAATAACAAATCGGTGCGAAGGGGCGTTAGCTAGATTTTCTCTAATTGTCACATTTCCTCGCTTCTCGTCCAAGAACGAGTTACGAAAGGCCGGTGCCAGGCAGTCAAGCAACCAGACAATCGCCTGGTAAGCGTGAAAAGAAAAACATCGAGCACTTGGTGGCGGCAATCTATTTATGTAACGCGCAAATCCTGATCTGCATAAATAGCCGGACGTATTATGCAACGTCATATGTAGCACAGAATTGCCTGGCGCTACGATGGCGTACAATCCTCAATAAACCTTTGAGCGGAAGAAAAACGCCGTCTCGTTTCTTGGCGTCGTCCATTCGCACCCGTCCGTTCGCGAGATGTTATAAATTTATCCCCGTCATGACACCTCCGCAGTAAAACCTGGCAATATTTAACGTAACGGCGAGGCGTTGTTGCCGCCGATCGTAAAATCATTGTGAATCATCGTAAATGACGTGTCTACCGATTCGAACATTCTTCATTGTTCGAAATAGGCGATTAAGACGTTCTACTAACGTATAGAAATACATTCCAGGTGTATAGTTTCTATATTTCGTACTGTATTATTTAAAATAGATAAAAATGCAAACTATAAATGCTTACTTAATGAACAAGAATAGAAAATTGTACACATAATGTTATTACTTGCTCATTATATTGTTATTGGTTAGATAGAATTTATGTACTTCTTTACAAAAGTATGTAAGATGTGCGCAAACATTAGATTATACATTGTATTACGTATAATAAGTAAAATTACCTTATCTTTAGGTGTTATCATAATTTCTTTACTTCACGTAACCAAGAAAAAAAAATTTAAGTTTCCCAGAGAAGAGAAAAAACCTATTTCTCAAAACTTGACAGAAAATCAATTAACCAAATAATATCGGCAAAAAGAATATATTCTTGACGCGATCAAACGTCATTTTTATCATTTTTTTGTTCTACAACCCTTAAAACCATCATTTTTGTGTTGTAATTTTTTTAACCACACCTTTTTAACAATTTTTTACAAGGTTAATTTAGTTCGCTTTTGATAATCGATAAAGTAATGTTTATCCAATTTATAATAATAACGCAAAAATCACGTTTTTTATACCACTTTTTTGAAATAAGGAACGATGCCATGTTATATCATAATTTAAATCAATCTATACGCAGGTATATTTCGAAAAGTGCATGAAAAAATATTATTATTAAAACCATAACTTTGTTTATTTATTATTACGACACGCGCATAATTAGGTTGCGTATTTACGCCCTCGTCGTAAATATCATCTCGTCATTGCGAAGCCATCGTGAGTCATCGTCACTGACACATTAACTGACTCAATTATTATTATTCACTGCTTGCCACGCGTTTCCGCAGAATGCGCAGAGTATGACGTTTCCAAGATCATCCTCGTGAGATACACTCACGATGAATCGTCAATTTAAATTGTCGCAGATGACAAGGTTTATTTAAAAAAAAAAAAGAATAATTAATAATAAACCATCGGCCGAATCCGATAAGATTTCTAATAAGACGATTAAATCCGATGCGATACGGCGAGGAAAAAGTCGCGTGCGACCGCATAATTTATCGTTGCCGCGTAAGTTGCATCTTAAGGCACACCTGCGTCCTAATTAGGATATTTCGGAAGTCGTGTCTCGGTCGACGGCTGAATTATAAAAGGGGGCTTGGGACCAATACCTACCGCAGGAACAGCCAGGAGACAAATGGCTCGTTCATTAGTGCGTGCTTGCAATAACGATAAACGGGATTGACGGTGAACCTTTGACTCTAGAGTGGCCGAGCAGCGAGCGAAATCCGTGAAATGCTCCTTGGACTGACTCTCATTGGTGAGAACGACGCGCGTTCACCAAGTATTTCCAGGTATTCATAGGTACTGCTGCTTGGCCGAGTACACGCGCGTGCAGAACACCAGTAATAGTTCGAAGGAGAGATGGACATTGCCTTCGAATGCAAGAGATACCTTGGTTCGCATGCCTTTCAGGTTTCGAGCGTACGTTTGATATGCTAGACGTATAGCTTGTATTTATGTTGAAATTTCCATTAAAATAGATAACATTAATTAACCATGTAATTACGAAAGTAAAAGATTAATTGCCTTAGTTTCATTAATGTAAGATTAACTTTAATCTTAGTTCAATTTACTCTTTATCTAATTCTAAGAATTTGAAATGATAAACAGTAAGTTAAATAGAGTTAATTTTACGTTGGTGGAATTGCATCTATGGTTCTTCTTCTATTTTCTTTCTGATCCCTGATTTTAATTATTAAGAATGTATACAGTCTCTGGAAAAAGAAATGGAATTGTAAAATTTATACTTCTGTATAAAAATAAATGTAAATACCCTTTAAATTCTTTGAAGGAATCTCATCACGATAAAGTGGTTCAATTTTCAATCTTTAAAGAGATTTCACTCTTCAGAGTGACAATTCATTAAAAAAATTTTAGAGAGTACTTATAAACAATTGAATAAGATCAATATTCATAATATATTTAACAATACATTTTTATAGTTTAAATAAAAATCTCATTTTATTTTAATTATTTTTTAAAAACGTACTAAAATCTTATTGAAATCAGTCATCAATTTTTTCCAAATTCCAAACTTTTGTATACTACGTTCAATATAATATAGAAAAATCTGCAATGTGTTCACAAAGAAAATATGTGTAATATAATACATCCTTAAAGACTCACAGTCTAATAATATTTCCTATCATTTTTTTTTTAAAACCATCTGTCTCTCGCGTGTAATTAGAGATGCGAATACGAGTATTCCTTTCCCGAGTCTCACGGGCGTGAGAGAAAGCTCATCAACGAATTCATTAACATAATTCACTCGCGGCTTTCGGTGCACACGCTCCGCGTGTTTCATAGCTCTTACGTGTTCCGTCACTGTCGGAAAAAAAAAAGAAAGGAAAAACACCGCGAGCGCGCCTCATCGTACTTTGCTCGCGGCGGTCGTTATCGGCGTACACAATATCGAACTCGCGTCTCGAAAAATAGGAAACGCCGTACGCACACAAACGCGCACGTACGATACAACCGTCCGTCGTTTCCATGAATGAAACGCGCGCCGGATACGGCAGCTCACACACGCATGCACACCGCCGGCCTTTATCAATCGTAACAAACTCGTACGCCTCGACCGCGATGTGACGGCACGGTGCCGATAACACCGACACGGTTATCGCCGCGGCGTCGCGTCCTCGACACCAGTTGATTTAGTTTTACAATTTCTCGATGCTGCCTACGGAGTAGGGATTCCGCCCTTGTTCCATCCGAGTTCGACACGAAGGGAACCGGCGCCGTGCGCAAATTAAGATTGTGCGCGCGCGGGCTGAGACACGCGACGCCCAAAGCGGAGCGATGAATCACTATATAAATCCCTATATAAAAATAAATAAACAGGGGAAGAAATGTAATTTTTATTCGAGAGAGAAAAGATAGGTATAGGACGTGTTAAAAAATTTGCACGCAATTCTGAATATGGTAGCGAAAGTTGAGCTCCATTTTTTTTTTTTTTTTTAAGTTTACTTTCGTAAGGTATACGCGGTATATTTGCATAAGAGTCTTGTGTTCGCCAAGCGCGTTTGTGGCGAAAGGATTACAAGGGTTACATCGTCGTCATCGTTATCCGGCCACGATCTCGTGTTACACAACGAGCGGAGACACTCGAAACGGCTTCCTCTGCACAACTGCCGCGTGGAAAGAAGATCTATTAAAAGCGGGCGTGACTGGAGGGCACGTTATATTTTTGGCGGGCAAACCCATTGACGGACGCGCGCGTGCTTTAGTCACACGACTTGGTACCTTGCCCGCGGGCGCATACTTGCGCAATAATGTATCACTGGATCGTGAAATGTCAGAGTGCCCTCTGTCTTCCACCACTGAGCAGCGACTGTCGTAAAAATCACCCACGCTTTTATTCGCGGAATTTCGAAGTCAAGGTCGTGTCGGGACAATCGCGCCACGTGCGACCCGGTCGTGGGTGGACCAGCTTTGTGACTTTATACCATGAAATTCTCTCATTCCTTGATTTCTTGCAATTTTCAGCGAGACTTTTCGAGTGGGACAGAGAGAGATTATATACGTATATATAATGTATTAGTCGGAAATTAGCGGAATCGAAAGAAAATTTTGCTTACTGGAAGCGACATATTCGTCTCCTTCGCGGAATGGCAAAGATCTGAGAAGGACTGAAAAATTTGCAAGCAGATGGACTTTAATCCCGCTATAGTTATCGCAAAACGGCCAGTATCTTCTCGCTTCATTCCCGGAAGACTATCTAGCCGCGATTGGTGCTGTACGTGCGTAACGTGCGAAACGAGTTTGCACCTTTTGCACGCATCTTCACGTTCACCGATTCCAGGTATACCCGTTCGGTCGAGAGCCGTGCAAATCGCAGCTTGGATACGTGCAAGTTCGCGCGTAGAGCACCTTCCCACTCCCCTTTTTTTTCTCTTTCTCTCTCTCTCTCTCTCTCTCTCTCTCTCTCTCTCTCTCTCTCTCTCTCTGTCTCCCTCGCGAGCGCAATGCTATCGATTCCGCTCCCGTTTCCGGGAAGCGTTTGCACAGCCTCGATCAATATTTACAACGAGACTCCGAGTTCCGATTGCACGCCCCTTCCGATTTGGCCGGAGTCTCTCGCGAACGCGCCCGTGATTCTTGGCCGACTTCCGGTGATATTCACAAAGCGCGGACATTGAGCGAGCATCCGGATGTGTGATGTCGCGTTTATGGCCCCAATGTACTTTATGGAGTTGTTAATGCGATCTCATCTGAGAACATGGACCATTTGTGTCTCAATATTTAGTGTGCATCTTCATGCAACTCGTATCCGATGTATGACGGTAATTTGGTAACAAATCAAATTGATGAATTACATATTACATATTTTTATCATGTCGCCGCATTGATAAAAAAAAAAAACACAACTCCAATTAACAACTTTTCAATGGAGCATTTTTTAAATTCTTTTTTAATTGAAATACTATTTTAATTATAAGTCAATGAATATGCATAATTTCATTTTTTTATACTTTCAATTTTAATGTATAATATTTAAAATTATGTCATGAATTTTCAAACTCGCTGCAATTTTAGTATAGCGATTATGTAAATTTCATCTCTTATCAGATTTGTGACACCTTTTCTGTATAAACAATATATTAGCAAATATATTTCCATAAAAATGTATTAATCTCCAGAATCGATTTCCTTTCATTAACAAATGTTAATTTTTGCCTTGTGTCACTTTTCTATCAACATAACAATATATTAAGTAAATGATGCCTTTTGAAATTGCCTTTTGAAATATCTAAATGAATATAGCTCATTATAATTTATTTTATCATTGTTTCTATATATATATATACAAATATATGTAAATGTAGTATAACGCAACTTATATATTCGTATGTACATTAAGATAAACTGTGTGTATTACATTTTAATAAATATTAGTTTGAACAGTACCAACTTAACGACGTTTACTCATGGTAATTAAATAAAAGAAATAACAATTAATCAAATTAATAGATCTCATATTTTCTTAAATAAATGTATGCTTATATTTAATAAAAATTTAAAGCTGGTACTATTCAAATAACTGTTTATTAAATATTTAATACATTTTTCTTAGCGTATAAATATATACATATTGTTCTTTTTTTCAATATTATTTTTAACTCCTGATCTGACTTATTTTTCTTCAACGGCTGACGGAGCGTGGTTTGATAAAAACAACGCTTCTTCTCCAACGACTTTTTCCGCTGCCTTGTCTTCGCGCTAGCCTTTATCCGATGTATCTGTTGTACTTGGTTGCCATGGAACGTCAATATTGACGGAAAGTAAGTACCTGTTTTTATCGAGTACACGCCAGTTTCGTTCATCATCGATAAGATGTCGGTTTCCTTTCTCAGGTTTCCTAGAGCAAGAGGCCTATCTTGCGTAAAAAAACCGATAGCCTCAGCACGTGTGTTAATTACTGGCACGTGGTGCGCGGCTCGATGTAATGATAATAATAGCAAACAACGCCGATAATTAGATGCATGCGCGTACTGCGCAGGCAACGTAAGGAAAAAAAGAAGCAAGGCCGCGGCTGGCAACGCGCGATTACGGCAAGTAACCGTGTTATGTCATCGCGATTAGTGAATTAGGAGAATCGACACGAGAACTTCTTTCTCTTCCACGGAATGCCAGCGCACGCTCCATCTCGGAAATACAGCTATATGGCGCTAACTGTTAATAGCCTCGACATAAATCAACCAGTCAACGAGGCACTCGTTATTGAATATAGTCATTAAAACGCTATTATACCAACTCCTTTATTTAAATGTCACCTCGACGAAATCTAATTAATCACGCGCGTCCCGACTGTGCGCCGCGCAAAACGCGCGCGAGAAGTAATTGCACGCCGCGATCGCGATAAGGGACATTGATCGTGACACCCGAGGTTAGTAAAATAAAAAGGTAAATATCCCTTGCCTTTTTCCTAAATCATACGAGCATCGATATCTTAGTTAGTAACGTTTAATGCGCGAACATCCATCCGCAGATTTAATTCATGAATTTAATGCTCCAATTATTGACTGTAATGTGTAGAAAAGAACACCTATCGTACTTATAATAGCTAAAGTATCACCAACCTTTTGTTTGTCGGGTCAAATCTTAGATATTAATAAAGGTAATGTTTTGCTTCGGAAATGTCTCGTAGGGTCAGCAAATGTTCGATGATCCGGCAGACTTATAATAAAGCACGGTAAAAATGACATCGAGTTTTGGTGGCATTAATAATTTATAGGTGACCTAACGAGCTAAGTACGATGTGACATATTGGTGTGATAAATGCGACTTCAATGAACGCAAAAAATACATGTACGGTATACTTTGTTAAATTCATCATTGGCAAATTCTATCGAATTTGAGCTATTTTTAATCATGTCTAATCAGGTTAATCAGGTCGCTACTGCTCCTACATAATATATTATTAATGAACGATGTTTACTTTGAAAGTACCAACTACAGAAATGGATTGATTTGTTTTGATACAGGAAGTTAAAAATAACAAAATATTGTTCAACTGAAGAGATTAGATTATCTTTGCTCCTAATATCTAATCAATTTACGCACAAATAATAATTACTTTTTTCAAATATATATATTCGCAAATTTATCGTAAGTTCATCACAAGTATCATTCAAAATGTATTCTGAATCCCTAAGAAATTTAATATTTCAAAATTATTAAATTAAAACGATTTACTTAATTTCGATTTACTTACATAAAATTTGTTTGATCAATTTTGTAATCTTCTTGAAATAAAAACAAATTCTTGTTTTTTTAAATATAATGATAAATTTTCCTAAAATTTGTAATAAGTTTAGGTTTAAGATTATTTTCAAGAAAATATCTTATTCTTTGTTAAAGCTAATCGTTATTTAAAAGAAAAAAAGTAAATTGAGTAATCATTTTTCTTAGAGCAATAGAATGACATTTTTCTGTGCATAGAAGTGAACGCGAGACTTTCGCTCGAGGAATTTGCGCGAGGGCGGGTGCCACAATTTCTGGCCGAAAAAGCGACACTAAAAAAATGCGCGCCGTGTAACGCGCTGTGTAACGCGGCCCCAGCACTCTCGCCACAGCAAGGAATTGATTGTTATAGTTCCATAAAATCTGGTACACCGCTCGTTAGTTGATGACCTAGACGGTGGCCTCGCGAGCACGGAATGTGAATCAGCTGCGCACGGTGCTCCCACGGGCGTTGTTTACAATGCACCGCACCGTGCCGCGCGACTGAAATGCACGTACGTGCATGTGCGTGTACACGCACTCATTATCGGAGTGCGGTCAGGTGTACGTGCGCGCTGTCGACGGCCGTGCGCGACCACTTGTACGCGGAAAAGTAAATATAGAAAAGTTGTTTACGGCGGACGGAATGAAGTTAACAATAGTCTATGATAAAAAGGTATATTAATAGACGTGGACGCGAACGAGCTACGTAAATGAGGCGACACGTCGATTGCGACATGTCGTTGCAATTAGACTACGTGGACAAAATTTATGAGAACGAGGTAAGGATGTTATTTGCACGTTAATGTCGTACGTCAGATGCTAAAGGATGTATATTTAAAAATGTAGCGCTATCTTATTTTAAAAGTGATATTGAAAAAATTAAATCCCATCCCCCCCAAAAATTTTATTTTTCAATTTGACAGAAAAATTATTAATTAGCTAATAAAAAAATACCGATAAGAATATATTCTTAACATGATTATATGTTATTTTTGTCATTTTCATTTCATAATTCCTAATCTTTATAAGTTAATTCACTGTTGATGATTAATAGAATAATATTTACTTAACTCATTCATGATAATGAAAATCACTTTTGAAGTAAAGAAGCGATATCTATGTAATAAGACGCATTATTTTTGTAAAATAACATATCTCAATGCTATGTTTTTGTTAAAATTCTTTCAAATCTCTTTTCGTAAAATTATTGAATTTTTTCAAAATAAAATCCTTGTATAATGACCGTTTAGTTTCAGAAAAAAAAAAAAGATTAGGCTTCTAGAGAAAATCTGCTAAAGGTTGAAGTTCTCTCGAATTAGAAGCCGTAATTGTCGCATAGGATATAACATAGATGTAACATAAAACAGAATATTATGAATTTTAAATAAATCGATATATGCACTGACAAAAAATTCTAGTTAAAAATAAACAAACCAGAAGATTCTAATCATATCAATCAGATCTAGTTACCTCAATTAGAATTATAATAGATTTAATAAGAAAATTTCTGATTTGTTCATTTTCAATCAGAATTCCAATTAATGCAAATTCTTTCCACCGTGGAAATGCGACATTTACAGGTGCGCGTGCGAGTGATCTTCGAACGTTTACCGATAATATTAATTAGATGCAAACGCGATGAGGCATTACATTGTTATTTATGTGCGTCGCCATCGTTATCCTCACCGGGTCTCCGTGTCCCTCCGCAATATCTCACGCTTTTCCAAGCGGAAAAGATTATGTCTCGACGGGTTTACGGTTGACCCAGGTCAAGGCGAGGACGTCTATTGTCGTGGCGGAGGCCGCGACGCGCACAGGAAGTATCTGACAAGTGCGGACGGGTCTGCAAATATGGAAGGATGGTCGGACAGGATCGTGAGAAATGCCGATGCGTCAGGTCGTGAAGGGTACACGAAACGCCCAGGTGCGACGTGACTTCCTGGGAACGCGATTTCTGATTTTTCGCCGAGTCTCTTGTGTGTAAAGCGTAGTTTCTCTGCACGTAAACTACCCTTATAGGAATCCAATTTAACCTTCCTATGATAAGGTAAATTTTCAAGATATCTAAAAAAGTATAATAGTAGATTGGATCTGATGTTGTTTTGCTTATATTTCATCTATTCAATATAACAAAATGAGTAAAAAAAAAAATAAAGAATATATATTATTCTTCTATCTCTGTTAAATAGGGCATGGGCTCTTTAAAATAGACTGAGCCTAGGGTTGCATCCGACCCCCTTATTAGGAGGGTTAATATTGACTAATTTAATACTGAAAATTAGTTATCTCGAGTTAGTTATTAAAAGCTGAACAATAGTGCTTTTAATATTCAAAATAAGTAACAATAATCAATACCTTTCAGTATTAAATTTTTCTATGTAATAGGCAATTTTTACTTATCTAAAGAAGACTTCCTTGAAATACGCGATGATATGAATTATAAGGAAGGAACGAGAATATTCCTTCCTAGTACGTATGTCATATCGCATTTTCGTGCCTTCATGATTATCGGATTTGTCCGTTTCCCTCGTAACGTGAGAACCCATCATGGATAAGCGGGACACGGATTCATTTCACCGAAGAGCGGATGTTCCATGAAGCGTGTGGATGCGCGAGTGAGAAATCCGGCGCAGTTTACTTTGGCATGATTGGCGCCTCGGTCTTCTCGCGTAATGCGCAATCGAACAGTCACGGGTAGGATTCGAATCGTAGTCATAGAGGCGTGACACGATTCCTCCCACAGATTCCGAGAATAATTATTACCAGCGTTGGGCGTCCACACGTAGTCACGCAGAATGTCTAGACTGTCATGTCGCACATCATCCAAGCGGAGAACTGACTCATTTATTATGAAAATGACGTTCGCGCAATTCCATGGGTATTCTTAAAATGATTTTTCTTCTCTAATGGACAAAACGGAAAATGGTTGTTTCTTATTTCTTAATCTGTTGCTTGCAAAATCAGTGATCTAGGTATCTAGGTATCTAGATGTCCGTCATTCAAAATAACAGAGTTAATTAGGGGTAAAATAGGGGGTTTAAACGTGCCTCTAGGTGTACACAACACGCCCAGATATGCAACGTTGATTACACCGCAGAATGCGATCCGATCGGAGCAATTCCACGTGGCGACGCTTAAGGGCAGTAGGTCAGCCCCGAAATGGTCAGACGTCCTATCGATCCAGAACGCGTGGGAGCGGTCACGCTTAAGTACAGCCGATTTACTATTATTTAAATTGGCAAATCGTTAACGGACGTGATCGCAAGCGTAATGACGACAGTTACACGCTCGCTGCTGGAAAGTTATTACATGGATTATTATGGAATATTTCAGGACTGTATATCTGAACGACATTAATATGTGCAACACGCCATTAGGTGAACCGCCGCTAGTTGATTTATACGGTGACATTTGTCAAAGGGAGGCAAACACACCTCGCATAATAATAATCTCGCGCCTAGGACGCGTGCAATATTCATGAAAGTGAGGTGGCGTCGGGTATTTTGCGCGAGGGAAAACGATACGGGAGAGAAAGAGAAAGAGAAAGAGCGTACCTACATAAAATAGAGCTGTTAACATTGGCATATGCAGTCGGCGTTCGCGTGTTCGCACGGACGTATTTAATTGCCGAAACCGCGAGTTAGCGAGCTCGCGATCGCATTTATCTATGACGGGCGAGCGTCACGGTACGTGATGTCGGATCGTAAGTCAAATCACACGGTGCACGCGCTGAGAAGGAATTACAGGCCGAGATATTAAACGCGGCCGAGGAAAAAAAAAAAAATCGTTTCAAGAGCGTATAGGCGCCGTTCAATTTACGACACGTGGCCTCGCGCATATGCAAATGATCCCGCGTTTTTTCCTGCTGCTCGGATGACAGGAGAACCGTGTGCACGCGCGCAGCACGCTTGACGATAGTAATTACCAGTTGACAATATTGCCGCGCGCGTAATATTGCCACTAATAACATATCGTGCGAACCCGATATCGCTCTGATTTTCGTAACGCGGCGCAATCGAGTGATATATTTAGCAACGCGAGAACGGATACTTTCCTTCGCGATTACTTTCCATCACGAAGGTTCACTGAGAAAAATGTTGTTGGTTCAATCAAAACATTTTTCTCTATACATCTCTTCTCTCTCTTTCTCTCTCTCTCTCTCTCTCTCTCTCTCTCATAAAATTCTAATAAAATTGCTTATGGTCAAACTCTGTTATAAAGTCTCTAGGTGAGACTAAACAGAATTTTTGATTATAAATAGATATCGGATTTTTATGCAAATATTTGTGCAGACACAAAATATGCAAATATGCACAAATAAATATGCATTTTTGGAATGCTTTTTCAAATTTCTATTTCACTGTTTCAATCTACTTTCTAAAGATATATATATGATTGCATAAAAATCCAATGTTTAATTATAAAAATTATTAATTAGAAATTCCGTTTAATCTCACCTAGAGAACTTATAACAAAGTGTGTCAAAATTCCACGAGAGAAAAATATATACATTTTTCTATACATGTACTATTTTACTCTAACTTAGACTGTGTGTTTCACGCTACAATTTTAATTAAAGTTGTAGAGTGAAGCAAACAGAAATTATACATATCTTTTTCTCTCGTAGGATAGTAATTTTGACAAAGTCACTTGTATAGCCAGACTCTGGCATAAGGTTTCTAGTCTCACTACATGTCATTCGTGTTGATACATTTTATTGATTAATCAGAAGACATTTTCTCGTCGAGTTAATCATCGCAGATAGTATCTACGACTCCATCGAGAACATCTCGAATCGTATAGGTACACTACGAGTTTGGAGACTGCGACCCGTCTATTTGCGGAGTGCGGCATCAGACCGGACGCGACTCATTCCCCTGTGTCTGGGTCGAGTGCAGACGTTCGGCGGTGACCGAAAGCGCTCAGGCCGAGTAGGTCAGTCCGGAAATAGTCAGACAATCGAGTTTTCCTATTAGTCAAGCGACGACATCCTCGAGACGTAAAGGAAAAATGCGACCGACCCGCTAATGAGCGCCGCATTGCGCCCGATAGCGCTATTATAATTGCGACGCACGTTTATCATACTGCGAAAGACTGCACCGGTATTATATTAAATCGCGCCGCTACGAGTTCCCGTTAAGCACATTCATTTACGGTATTACGACGAGATTCGTTCCGGCCTTCCAGTAAGTCGAGCGCAGTCGGTCGTTACAAAGCGGTCATCGGTTTGTTCTAACGGATGATAGATTATCGTAAAGTAAAAGTAGAATAATCTAATATTTTGCATGTACACATTTGACGCAGTATGAGAGAGAAAGGTATATACTGTCTTCTTATCTATCTTATTCTCTTAGAATATCTCATTTTGTAACCTTAATGAAGACTAAGATAATATAAGAATGAGATAGTAATATAAACTATTTCTTAATGCGTTTTTATTTGCTTTTTTTGCCACTAGTTTTATATATATATATATATTTATATCACTATCGTTGAGTTTTAATACTTATTTGGAGAGTTTTTGCTAAATGGTTTTGCTAAAATTTTTTAAAATTTAACTAAATACAGATCTGAAAATAATTTTATTGAACTACCGAAACAATTATGTAGGACGTTTGAGCTTGTGAGAATATTGAAATTTTTGGATATTACTCATTATATACTGTTAAATCTATAATGTCAAATTTAACTTAACGTGAGTCGCCACTCAATTATATCGTTATTTTATACTAAAACAATGGCTGTATTTGACACTACACAGTGTCAATTTGATACTGTATAGTATCAAATTTAATTAGGTGTCAAATTTAATAGGAGCAGTGACTTACATTAGATTAAATTTGACACTATAGATTTAACAGAGTACTTAAATTTTCTTACTTAATTGTTGATGACTGAACAAAATTATTTTCAGATCTAGATATCTAAATCTTTAGATACTTTAACAAAATCGTTCTTTCCATGTATACAAAATTATATATATTCTTGTATCTTTAACAAAACAGAATTAAATGTTTGATTATTATTAATCAAATAATATCATTGATTATTAAACGTTGTACAATGTTTCGATAATATTGAATGTAAAATCAATATTAAATGTATATTAAATTCTCCAACAAAAATTAAATATAATTTTAGTTATTTTCTATTTGGTGGGCGACACGCTTGACCTAGATTTTTCGCCTCGTGCACGAGTGTCATACTGATCTCTAAACAATTCCTTAAACTAAATTATCGCAACAGTTATACATCTTAAATGTCACCATAGAGAATTATTACTGTCGTACATTTTCCGCTCCTCTACGGCGCCAGAACGCGGCGCCTCGTATTGTAGAGACGAGGACGACGACGGATTTCGACTGAATTTGCCGACGACCTACTCCTCA
This sequence comes from Acromyrmex echinatior, assembly GCF_000204515.1. The sequence continues at coordinate 4,790,561 of NW_011627046.1, read as the reverse complement.
TTCGCAAATTAGCGAAACGGACGTTGCGCGTAGACGTTCCGGTGTCGAGGCGAGCAGGTCGAGTGTACTCTCGCATCGACGCGATGTTGATTACGAACAGTGCTGGATATCGAGGATATCGAAGATGTCGACGAGGTGACCTGGTGCTGCGTCGCGGCTTAGGGACAGTGGGTCAAGTAGGTCGTTCCCGCAACGCTCAGACGACCGACAAGCGCGCAAGCGGAGATTACGTAACCCTCGGAGGGAGAAAGTCTGCGCTCCTTCTCCTCTCTCTCCTTCCATCGACACACCGCCACCACCGCTATCCAATCTCCCTCTTTCTCCTCCTCCTCCTCCTCCTCCTCCTTCACCACCACCTTGCACCTTCACCAACGATCGTCTCCTCACCTCAAAGCCGCGGACTGTTTACAAACAAATCCTCCCACCTTTCCAAACGACTTTTACGATTGTAACACCACAGCCTGGACCTAGATCGACCTGGTCGAAGGTACGGTCGACCGAAGCGTGGCGGCAATGTCGCTGCAGCTGGTGGAACTCACCGAGCAGACTGCATTGCGCAAAATTGCAGGGAGCCAGAAAGCGCCGGACCAAAGAAAACGGCTCCCGTTTGAACGCGTCCTTAAGAAACTGTCCAACTCTTCACCCGCCCGCCACACTTCCGTCGTCCCACCATGTCTAACTTGATCCCGTTCCATTCTACGTTACGTAGAGTTCTCGTCTGCACCTCCTCGCCACCGTTATTTCTCTCGTCGAGATACCTCTCTTTATCGCCTCCATCCCTCATCTCTCTTGTGTGCATGTATCTCTCTCTTTCCCATCCCACCTAACGCCGCCGCGCCGTTGCGAACGTCGTCGTTTCAACCTGGAATCGACTGCGAAGCTCCTTCGAGAGTGAGATAAGATGAAAAGAAAGGAGGAAGGGAAGGAGGTGGTCGATGTAGAGAAGAGACCGGGACGAGCGAACGTGCAACTCCGCTTACTTTACTTTTTACATCCGCGTTCCAGATTCTCTGGAATCCGGTGCGCGTTCATAACTGTAGTTAATTGTTGTTTAGGTCGCGGTGCCTCTCCGTGGCAATGAGCAGCGGATAAAGATGGAACGGTCGAACGGAACGTCGGCTACTTCCGGATTAATGGGCTTCTTGCCCGAATCGATAGAATAAAAATGTAATTCATGGTTTTATTATCGGAAGATATTGATTGAATAATTATCTCTCTTAAAATCTGTCTCGACAATCATGTTTTATTAATGCCAGATCGAAAAATTTTAAAAAATAAATCAATAAAAAAAAATTTAATTCTAATCTAATGCTCAATAAATTTTTTAAAAGAATGTGAAAATTCTTAAACACAAGGTTCTGAGTTTCTTTATGAAAGAGTTAAGTGACAAATTTATAGGTCACAGCATAAAAATTTTCTTAGCAAATAATTTTATTATATATGATTTATATCTCAGCATGTTAAGTGGTACAAATCATGAAGAAATATACCCACAAAAATCTATTAATTACATTGAAAAAATTCTTTTAGAATTTTGTTTCGTTATTTGTATATGATTTATACATATGTATATGAAAAGTCAAGCAACAGTCATACATCATGTAAATCTTATTTTATTTTTCTAGTTTCTCGAATTGAGAAAATTAACAACTGTCTCCTCCATTCGAATTAGATGCCCGTCCATTCTCACAGCAAGAGAAGTCCACGATCGATCGTTGCATAATTTACTGCGCCGCGAACGCGTGCTGTATAGACACGATCGCGTCGCGAGGAGAGCGCAGTTAGCTCGCTTGGAGTTCGGAAGAGAAGAAGAATAACAAAAAGGACAAGAGGAAAAGAGAAAAATGAATGCGATCGATACTCGATTATACTCGAGAAACGACAGGGGTGGAAGAGGAGGGCGGTGACGATCAACGTGCATATCGGGGCAAAAGAAGCTAGGCTCGTTAACGTCACAATTATTCGCCACGGCGCATCCATTTTGTCGAGAATTATCGATTCCTCGAAATTTTCTGCACGCGAAAGTCGGCGGCGCGAGTGCACGTCGTCGATCGCGCGAGATTCGCGAAGCGGAGAGCGCGATTCCGCGTCGCCGTTCGTCCGTTCCAACTCCTGCATGGAGGAGGACGGGGACGAACTCTAACGAACGGATGGCAGAACGGGGAATTTCACACAAAACATAACCCGCATATAGAAACGCAGACACAGTGGCCTAGACAAGTAGGTCGCGGCGCAGTTCTCCCTGTCCGAGCTCGCGTGCGCGAGTTATACTCACGTATGCGCGCGTATGTCTACGAGGCGCCTCACACATAGAGACGTGCGCATGGAGAAAGAAAGAGAGAAAGAGCGAGGAAGAGAGATGGCCGCGTGTACATGTACGTGTACGCACACACGACGGAGCGATGTACCTATGGTATTACGTAAACTAGGTGCTCACTACTGCGCCACATGTTACATAGGTAGACGTGTACGGAGAGCAGAGCAAGGGGTTGAAGCTAAGTGTGGGACGACAGTGGCACAATTTTTTTTTTTTTTTTTGCGGATCATTCCCTGCGCAATTTTTCTTCGAGCATGAGCTGATATCGATCCTACAGCAGTCGTGCAGTCGGGAAAAAAAGCTATAATAATAATTATTATTATTATTAAGTGCTGTTATTAATAGATTCTCCAACGAAAATATGCTATTAGATATTTTTAATGACGTTTTATTCTACTGGTCCTTAAAGAATTTCTTAAATTTAGAAATGTTTAAGAAATAAAATTGCAGTCAATGGCTGGGAAAATCGTTTGTGCAAATACTTATATATTGGGTTGGCAAGAAAGTAATTGCGTTTTTTTTTTAAAAGGCATCCATCAGCAAAAACCGCAATTACTTTTTTGCCAATCCAATAGATATATGTAAATAAAAGATATAATAAAAATATAAAAATGTAATACGTACAATAAAAATAAATATAATACAATAAAAATGATAAATATTATCTCTGTCATTTTAAGATTTCATAGATTTCAGCATTCAAGAAACGAAATAGATTTGAATCGACTTGTCTTCCCAAGTATTTTTCGGTTAATTAAATTTTCAATCGTATAGCTAATATTGTTGTCATACTATTTGCATGTATTAATTATCCGTGTATTTTCCACACAGGAAAGCGATATGTTGCATCAATGACAATTACTATCCGCGCAATATTGGCGTTCGGCAAATCGAACCATTCTATATCGCAACAGCGTGTTACGACAGCACCCGTCAAGTTAAGTTCAGTGTTAGAGATTTTCGCTATTCAAGTAACGGCAATCGAAATTGCTGCAACAGCGAAGTTAATGTTCATGCATGCACTTCTCAATGCTGCAATACAGTGTGTATCGTATTAACATAACTTCGTGCCGTTGCGGCAACTGAAATTCCCCATTTGTGCAACAGGGTAGTTCCTGCACAAAGTCCAGCGTTGCATATTCGTAGACGTGAAACGGTGATGTTGCTGCGACATAGTTTTAAGCCGGTTATTTATTCCTTCGAGAGTGTCGAGAGAAGCGCCTCTCTCTCTCAGACGAAAGTTCCGTTCAAATATGCGTTTGTTCGCGTTCTAAGATGGCATCGAGCCGTCGTTCGCTCACGTGTATTGCACCTAAGTGCATCGTTACGTAGAGTGCATACAAACGCAGGTGAGACGATCGCACTGCGGGGAAAAAAAGGCAAAAGAAGAGGATACGCATAACGAAACGGCGGCGTGCGGGAAGAGACCAGCCGATTGGTCGCTCGGTCGTTCGGTAACAAATTGTCCCAGTGTGTCGAAAGTTTATGGTGAATTATTGCGTCGCAATATCTAGACGGAGGCCCCCCGGTTCGCCGACTATCTGGCCTACTTCCATGTTTTTACTCGCGCACCGATTCGCAAGCGCACGTATACTCGTCGCGTAAATAACCGCTCGCATATACAGGTGCGCTCCTCATTCTATGGCGCCGTTAGGCCAATGAGAGCGCCTTGATCGTATTGAAATGCAGGTGAGGCTTTTGCGGGAGGCCCCGTGCAGTTTTCTTACCCACGACGATCTCTATAGACGCGAGACCGACGATGACAGATATCGGTTAATTCTTTAAAATATCACCGATTTCATCCCGGTCATGAATCCATTGATGGCGACTATTAATCAAGCATTAAGCTGATGTCTAATATTGTAAAAGAGAATATACATTTCTAAAAAAAAAAAAGACAACACGTCTTTTTTTTTTTTTCGAAGAATAATCGTACAGGTGTCAGTAAGATGTTTTGTAACTACAGATTTTAAATTTAAAAGAAAATCAGGTTCTCGGTCCCATTCATGTTTGAAGACCGACTCTGTACGTTTAAAGGTCGAAAATAATAAATAGCGCGACAGAGTCTTGTCGGAGAAGTCGCTGTAAATTATCGCGAAATAAGTGCTACTGATTGTTTTCATTTAACATCGGCCAATACTAATAATAAATCGTGGAAAATTGTATCAGACCAGAGTAATGGTTTCTGGAACGGCGCGACGGGACGTACGACGACGTAAGCGGTGACCTTTTCAACGATTCGTTAGAATTTAGAGAATCGACGAGAAGAGGATCGGCCTCGGCTCCATCTGACACAGACAGAAGAGAAAGGGACAAGAAGATGATCGTAAGCGACGTATACCTGGGTGATTGATCGCGTAACTGGTCGTCGCGACATCCCGTGATGCTTCGTGGGAGTCATAGTCGCATTTTCTGTTATTTTAACCGGCGGTGTTGACGGAGAACATCACTTAGAATAACTTTTCAAAGGTTAGGAAGCAGTACGGCACGTGGATAAGCTACGCAGTTATATCGCGTAAATGTTTTCGTTAATGCGTCGTCAATGAGACATCATTTTCTAAGTCAAAGCTAAGCTTTTCGCTATCTTAGAAAACCGTTCACAGCAGTAAATAGTCTGATTTTATTTTAGCACTATTTTTACGTTAATTAAACTCCTATTACTTGTTATTTATTTAATAAAGAATTTTGCCATTATTTTGTACACTATTTGTAAAAAATAAATTTTAGAATATTTATTCAAAAACTTTTAATTTTCTATAGAAAATCAGAATATTTCTCGAGGTAGATTGAGAGAAAAATGTTTTGTATTTGTGCAACTACAATTGCACAATAAAATAATTATAGTTAGTAATAATAATTATAAAAGTTCTAAGATGATAGAATTAAAAGTCAAGAGAATAAGATTTTATCTATTTAAATTCATTCTTAATTCACTACAAATTGCTTGTTTTCGATCGCTTGTCAAATATAAAAATGTAAACATATAAATTTCAGCATTTCTATTAAAAGGAAATTCACTGTAAATTACACGAAGATTTTGTGAGAGAAGTAAGTCAAGTACACATCATGGAATACGCCGCGTGTTTATCATAAGCTATTGCGCTCCGCAACGACATAAAAGAATTAACAGTGTTCGCGGTCAACGTCGACGATTGCGAAGAAGAAATCCTAGAATGTCGACATATCTCTGCGTAGCTCGAGTAGCTCTAAGATTCCGCGGCGGCGACTAATATCGCAAATAGCTTCGCTAAAGGGCGAGAACGTGCAGGGATGTGCCAATGTAGCATTGTGTAACTATCAACGTTGTAATATGTTGCAAGGTATAACGAATGGCGCCAGTCATGGTTAAACGATACGATTATGTCGTTATCCCGCGGATGGATTCGTTAAATTTTAAACGCAAGCGACATAGAACGCCGCGAATAACTCGGTATTCTGAAGGATAAGGACGATCGTGGCACGCTGGTAGTCAGTGACATTATATAATTGCTATTGATATCACGGTAACGGCGAACAATGTTATGAAGAGTCGCACTCGACGCTTCGCCGACGCTACGTCCGCATTCACGTCGTTTCATAAATCGAATCGCTCGTAGAAGAAGAGATACACGTGCGGTGCACGCGGACAAAGAGACCGTCGCTTAATCGCGTAAGACGGCGCAAAAGACAAGAGACAAAGAGTAGGAGAGCAGAATTCAATTCACGACGACGCCGGCGCGCATTATTGTTGCGCGTTGTGCAAATGTCGCCTACGTTGTTGCTACGTTACGTATTGTCGAAACAATCGTCGGAATGCTGGCTTCTCGATGCTGGTATTTGAGACGTCATTTGGAAGAAAATGCAGAACGCGGGCGGAGAATTTCTCGCTTAAGGGCGAGGAGAGAGAGAGAGAGAGAGAGGAGAGAAGAGAGGGTGCCTTGGAAGATACCCAGTGCTTACGCAACGTTGTGCAACGTTTGTTCATCAGTAATTGACGCAACGATGGAGCTGCATTGTCGAATCAATAGCCGTACAAACAAACTCACACTTCGACGAAAACATGAGATCATTTCCCGCGAATGTTGTACACAACATTGTAGAATCTCATTTCGCGTCCTAATTTATTAACAAAGAATAAAAGATTGTATTTCCTCTACGTTATTTTACCTAATAAAAAATATGTAATAACTAATGAAATTAAATATATACATATATTATCTTAAAAATGAAATAAGCAAAAATGAAAATTGTATTATTTTGACGCAAAAAATATTTGTGCAAGTCGAAAAATTTCGATTCTAAGATCAAGAATGTGAAATTTCTTTGTTTATACTAAGACAGACCGCATTCATTGCATAAAATTGCGTATTTTTCTTATAATATTTTTAAATAAAAATTTCCTATAATGCTTTCGGCTCACAGTATCTATTGCTAGAAATAAAATTTGAAAAAGTGAAATAGTTCCTGAGAAAACTTGCAGACGAGCACTCAGATAAACACCTAACTATAAATAATAAAGTAATTTACTACGCGCATACTTAATAAATTACACGATACAAACAGCACGAAAAACCATAGGTTTCTTCCTGTTTTAACTACTTGGCTTACTTGTACCGCGGTATTTTTAATATTCTACGCATGATTATTGTCATACGATATCTGCTCCCACCCAACAATGTTGTGCAATACCCGGCGGTATCGCGTAAACCGCGGACCGTTATTCACATAAAATCGTAGATATCGCGGGAACCACATGGTTTTTCCATCTACGCGGTTCTTTCTTGCCGTACGATCGTTCAATACTGTCCGGTGAACGGGAGCATCTCGCTTAAGTTTCATTCAACGAGATTACGCAATGTCGTGTAACACGGTCATTCGACGATCGTATGGCGGTATGTAAACGCCATCGTTACAGCTGGCACAATTATCGCCCGCTATCGATTCTCAATATTAGCAATCACCGCGATCGACGATCGTTGATTGTGCTGTCGTTGTTGTCGAGACGTGCTCGAAAATGTCTCCTCTCTACTCAGAACAGCGGTATTACGTAACTTTGTGCATCACCATACGTAGATCTGGGTTGCACAAGATTGCGTAATCCTTCGTGAGAAGGAAAGAGAGAAGAGACTGACGAGCTCGTATGTAAACGCCGTAATTATACGAGTGTACTTATCTGTCGATTAATCGTCATATTCAAAGCTCTCGGGAATATGTTTTCTAACGCAGAGTATTTCTAGTGAACAAAACTTTGAAATATTTCTTTCGGACCTTTGGAGAATATTTTTTAACATAATAAATAAATTCATGTATAAAATGTTGAAAATCAGAATCAGAGTAGTCTGAAGTCTGAATAAATAATTTTCACATTCAAAGATCTCAGGAATATACATTATAACGCTTCTTCCACTGATTGAAACTTTGAAACACAATTTTTTTTTAAACCTTTCAAATTTAAATAAAAACGAAACAAACATAATATAAATATTCGCAAATAAAATGTCAAAAGTTAGAATTAGAGAAATTTAAAGTTAAAAAAAATAATTTTAGCTAAAAAATATGTGTGAAGTCTATACAAATATATTCTTTTTATTATCTTTTCAAATCTGACATGCATATGGATCCTATTTTTAGCAAAATAATTTTCAATTATATCGCGCGTTGCAAAATATTAGTCGCGAGGCATTAGAGAGAAGCTTGGTGCTTCACCAAACCGCATTTCTAATACACGTTGCCTAATACGATTACGCGACATATTTTTTACCGCGACGCAGTAGAAGGAGGAAGAAAACACCCGTATTTATACCGGGGGGCGTTCGTAATGTTTCACGGCCGTGCGTAGCGGTACGATATTAAGGATTAACGTGTGAGTTACGCACGCGAAGTCGCCGGTACTCTTGGGAAAAAAACACATGTTTAACACAGTTATTTCGCGCGTACTTAGCCGTATGTTTGTATTACGTTTTCATTATAGTCCACGTAATTCGTGCGCGCGCGCCGTCGACTGTTGTTCTCGCAGGCGAGGAAAAAAAAAAGAAGGAAGAGAAAAAAAAAATCCCGTCCACGCGGGGCATAAATTATCTCGGAAGTGATTATCGCGTTGCGCGACGCAGATTACGCGGATGCGCGATAATAGAGCGACCGTGTTGCATTTCGAATAATAATAGCGAAGCGGTCTTCACCCGTCTCGCCCTTCCGCCCCCTGTTTTTTTCCTCCTATTCGCCATCCCTGATCGGCGCCGATGCGCGTTGCATCGCGCCGTTCTCGGAAGAAAGCCGCTCTCGCATCTCATTACCGTTGTAAATAACGGCGATGACGCGTAGGAAATTCCACGGAGTCTGGCTATTTATAGACGCGCGATATCGCACGCATTGCGGATGCGGACGATCGTTAGATATCCGCTGGGGGAATACCCGCCCGCGGAGGAATTACCTGAAACGTTCTATCAACAAGAACATTTTCCCTATTGTTTTAGATGTTTTCAAATTACAAACGTACAGTAAATGCAAAAAGTATTCGTACATGGAAAGACTTTTATTTAAAAGAGCCTTGTTTGTGTAGAAAATAAACATTAATCAGCAGTTTTATACAATGAGTATATATTCGATCCTAATATATATAAACAAAGAAAACAAAAGAGCTTTGCATGTGCATCTTAAAAGCTTTTCTCGACTATACGAGTACTTGTTGCAAAAAATAATGCAGTTTTCCATTTTCGCTTATCATTAAGTTTATACGTGATAATTATTACACATCTTTTTAAATAAAATGATTTTAATTTTTAGAAAATTTTCTATTTTATACTTTGTTAATAAATTGCTAATTAGTGTTTACTTTTTAAGATGTCGCCCTTGTATGAATATTTTTTATACTCACTATGTTTTATATTTTGGAGTATTTTAAAGATGAATCAACATCGATATTATTAAATTGCTTACCAATTTAATTTGTATAATATTACGTATTCCAGCTTTATGGATCAATTCTAAGCAGAATCGTAAGATTCGTAACGTGTTCTCGTAAAACTTGTAAGAACTTATGACTAATATTCTAATTTTACGTATGTATTGTAAGATTATTCGTAAATATCTACGATTTCTAGTAAAACATTTTATAGCTAGTAAGAAGTTGTTAGTAAAAAAAAAATATTGTATAAAGGTGTAAGCACTTGAAAATTCTTACAAGTCTTACAAGAATACGTTAGGATTCTGCTTAGAAGTTAAGCATTAGAACTGTGTTTCAAGAGCGACAAATAATCAGCGCGCAATTCGCTTAAACTGGAAATTGTAAAATTCACGTAAAATATTATTAAACATTTATTAAAGATTTCTCTATCAAGACCTCGCTTTGACCGAATATGGCCTTCGCTTATTTGTGTTGTATTATCTTCGAATAATTATCTTTTAATTGATGGTTAATGGAGATAAAGGGTATTATGTAGCAACAATATAAGCACGATTTAATAGAGCGTCTACAATATTAAATTCGCGCTTTGCGTACAATGCGTTTTGTTCTCCTTGATATGCACTGACGCGACGTATTTGTCTACAGTCTTTCTTCACGTGAACACGAAGGAATATTATTTCACTTCTCATGGACATCGAAGCGAGGACGCGCGAGCCTCGTACGGCACACATCACTCACGGCGTAACAACAATAGCGATATAACCGGCTAATCGTAATTACATAAGTGTGTCACGTAACAGTTTCAGCATGCGACCTACCACTTTCCGCGAGGCACGTCAATGGCTTTCTTTTTACGCCGCGTGTTTACTTGTGCGAGGTAAACACGCGTGACGCCGCGCCGTGGTTTCGCCATGTTCAAGAAAACTCTTTCCATTCGATGCACAATAGCTGTAATTTACAGAAGAGGCTCTTGAACGCGATTTATTCTCTCGACAGTTTTACAATCGTTGGAATAATTATTTTGCTATCGAAAGGATTTGAATTTCTAGTTTAGCTTCTACCAAGCTACGATGTATGTATTTATTTATCTTTTTGAAAAGCTATTCAATCGAACGCAAAATGTATTAGAAAAGAGACAAAATATTTATCTTATTGTTTGCAATACTCTTTCGAATGTACGATGGTCGACGATTTCTCGATGTTCACCGACGCATTTAAAGTGATTCCGCGATCAGCAGCTTCGAAATCTGCCGCCGGATTTGCAGCAGATCTTTTCGCAACTCCACGTGTCATGTCCACGTATATCGAAATAACGTAACTTCGTCGGTCAACCGAAATGAAAAGAGAAATGTAAGCGGGAAAGCGAGAAAAGGCGGGAAGACAGACGCGAGTCATTCAGAACACGATGTACACGTTCACTCGTATTTATAGCGATGAATGAAAGACCGGATGGAAATACACGAGTTGTTTTTACCATTGCACACACGTCGCAAGCATCCTGTTCCCGTTCACCGTCTCTGCAGGCTCCGCCGTGGTGCAGCGCATCCCCGCGTTTTCGTCGTGCGATTCGGGAAAATGTACCGGAGCACCCTGACGAGATCAGCTGACGCTTCGACTCGGCGAACCGTAACAACACGTGCACGGAACGTCGAAACGAGAAAATGATTTCATCATATGGCGCACCGTCGTGTCGTGTTCCAATAGCCCACGGCCACGTGGCGATACACGAGTCCGCGAACGCTCTGCGTTCTATTTTTTGTTTTCCATTGCGATTCGAACGGATCTCGGTTGACACGTTTTCATTGTGCTTTTCATGCGTGTCGCGGGATCTACGCGTAAGCGAAAGAGAGACGTATTGATTGTTAAATCTATAGAGTATCAAATTTAACCTAATTTAAGTCGCTATTGCTCTTACTCAATAATATCATTATTTACATCAAAACAATGATTACATTTGAAACTTTATAGTATTAATTTGACACTAGATTTAACATTTTTTTATTAAAAACTTTTCGTGAAGTATCAAAGCGTGGTAATATATTGTATTTAAGGTTGTTTAAGTTAAATCACAAGAAGAGAAAATCGATTGTTCTATTAAAATAATGTTGAGAATTATAATATAATATTCTTAAACAAAAAAAAACGGCAGTAATTTATTTATTAAACCGGAAACGCTACTCATATTTTTCTTATATTAACATTATTCTGGGTAAAAATTCAGACAAGAATCTTTTTACACTTTTTACACTTTATCTACTTTACAGATTGCAAGGCGTAGAATAACTGAACTAATACTATTTTAATATTAAAAAATAAACATTAATGTTAAATCTATCTTATTTTACGTTATTTCAAGCTAAAAATTTTAATATAACAAAAATTGTAGTAAACTTGAATTAGCATTTGAGTGAAAATTTATTTACATAATTGATAATTTTTTTATATATTTGTTTATATCTGTTTTACAGAATGTAAGGTATAGAATAACTGAACTATTTTTATGTAAAATACACATAGCGTTCCAAGGTTAAGTCAATGTAATTATTACCAGTCGCATTAAAATAAAGAAAATAATCACAATTCCCGATACAACATCCATTTTAATTCCGATGAAAGAATTTTTCAATATTGAATTGTGCGCGCGCGCGTGATGAATTCAGTTATATTTTCAAGAGCATTTTTAATCGTACAATGAAAAATAGTCCACTTATGATGCCCATATGTCAGACATTGGCGTATAGTTTACTTCCTGAAGATAATGCACAGCAGGCGAAATAAGGTCAACTATCTGCGCAACAGCTCTCTCAATGGAAACGAGTACGTGGCCGCCGTCTGAATGACACGCATCGCGTGTCAAGGCTTTTTTTTAACTCACCAAGTTGCGCTATCTAGTTCTTCCTGAAATAACAATGAATTCGTTCTAATGTAACATACGCGTAACTTACACGAAATGTCCGACCCGCGACCGAATTGCGCAATTTTAATCGCAATTCTACATTTTTCTCTTTTCTTTCCATTCGAGCAAGGAAAACACGAGACAATTTTTTTCTTTCGATTATTATGCGTAATCGACACAAGTTGATTTAAAATGATAAAAAGATAATTAAAAGGATAAGCCTGTTATTCGTTAGTAAAACACACTACTTAGCGTGTCACGCCTAGCCTTTCACGTAGATAACCATGTGAATTATCAACTTGTTACATGGTGTACGTAAATGAGGCGTAATGCGTATCCGTCGCCACGTCTGTCGACGTTCAATCAAGAAAAGACGTTCTTCCGCGTAAAATATTTTCCAGACTATTATATGCCGCTCATCTATTACAAGCACTCTCGATGACTAGGAAAATTCTCGCGGACGGAGAAACTGCAGAGATTTATGCTTCCCAGTCGCGCGGCAGGCGCGATGCAATAGCGCCTCGAATAAAACATGATCATTACCGCGCCGATGTAATCCGCCCAACGTTTACGACGAAATAAACATTGCTCGCTGCAGACGGCGCCTCGGTAATCGTGATGATCGACGTCTCGTTGCCGAGAGAGTCTTCTTGCGTTGCGGCGTTTGCGCCTCTATTTTTCTCGCGGCGTTAATGCAACGTATAAAGTCGAGCGGATAAAGATTTTTTTTTTTCCGCAAACTTCAAAATGATACGCAGCCTCTCCATCTTATAACGTTTCTTTTTACGCATCTACACCCCTGTCTGTAAGTTTAGTGAGTACCAGTCTTCGAGCATAAAAATTGACAAGCGTGAAACGTTCTTTTAATAACGTTGTTAATTTATTGCCCATTTTTATTGTCTATAATTATTAGAATAAGAAACACAACTATGCACGGAATTAAATTAAATATGTAATAGTTATATAGAGAGAATATTAAATCAATAAAAATTCTATCTATAAAATCTTTTTCATCATTTATCTATTTTTTTCTTAGAATATTTTTTTTTTAGAAAACTAAGCTTTGCGCTAAATGCAACTTTATACGTTTATTGACAAGTTTGCCATTGGATTCACGTATTAACTAACTCAGGCTAACTCAGAGATCGTTGTAGCAGAAAAACAAAGGGTTAGATCATCATCCCTTATAAATGAGGTTTCTTCGCGAGCCGTACATCCCACGGGACGGACTGAGAAGACTAGTCTGGTCCTAGTAATTACACGAGTTGCTCTACTCCTTTTTGAAGTTGGCACGTCCGTAGAATAAGTTTACTGGCTCAAATGTCAGCGCAGCTTCCTTGGTCTTCCTCGCTGATTAAGCCCCCTGAGATTAACTCGCTGATGGAGGCGGAATTATTTCATCTCAAGTTAGTAGCCGGCGCGAAGCCGTTCCCATTATCTTTCACGCCAAGTGTGTCCAGAGCTAATATCGAGGATGGACTCCTCATCGTCTATTAATCGTGACGTTAATCGTACTTGAGATATCGATTAAAATACAATGAAATTTTAAGATTCTCATAAACTTGACTCGCACGTATCATTTACTATGCTTGTTTGATTTTTTACTGCACGGAAAACGTTTTCAAAAAGATATCAACTTGACATAAACAGGATTAATTATATAGAAAAAGTGGCTCCAATCGAATTGGCTGAAACTGTGATATTTTGTAATATCATAATATCAGATAATAAAATGTAAGTCTTTACATAAGTATTACAGATTTCATAGTTACTAATGAGATTAAAAAATGCCTTTATTTATGAAACTATTCATTTTTTAATAATTTTAATATTTTTCAAATAATAAGATAAATCGATTAATGTAAAGAAAAAACAAAGTTGCTTAAAAAAAAATTATAAAAGTTGCAATATGTAATTACGTATCTTTTTTAAAAAAACAACATTTCTTTATACCAATTAATTGATTTTATTATCCTGTGCGCAATAATATTAAAGTAGCAAAAAATAAATAATTTAATAAAGATGCCTTTCAGTCCGATTAGATTCGAAATTACAACCTTCAAATATACAGCAAAATCTGTATATTTTTTTATGATTGTGCCTGTGCAGATTTTTCATCGAAATCTTATAATCTATAGTTTCAATCAATTTAACTGAAGCTACCTTTTTCTATATGATTAGTGCGGATCTTTTGCAATAGTCGCGGATATCGATTACGGCACTTGCATTCTAAATTTAAATATCTAGTGAATACGGTTTCGTTTATTATCGAATACGACAATAGGCAAATTTATGCGCTTTCATTCGATTCGATTGCGACTAAATATTTTATGCGTATTTGATAAGAACCGATGTTTTGGTATTAATCCTCGCGAAAACTAGATAACGGAGACGTGATGCGCGTGTGGCAACGTTATCAGGGGCGCCCGATATAATATTACTACAATAATACACGCGGAGGAGTCGATAATAATATTGATGGAAATAAATTACTTAGAATGTGGAACAATCCATACATCTCGCATTTTCGTTATCTTTTTAATGGGAGCATTGGGAACGAGTGACGTTATCCCAGTAATTCTTCTACGTTCTATTTCATTCCTCGTAAGAATTATGAGTTTTTCGTCTCTTTGGGATCCATCCGGAGAGAACCAATATTGCAGCATCGAGTGATTTTAATTTTACACTTAGGAAAAATCGACGTTATCAGGTTTGCTCAAGAGGTATAGGATTTGAGTATTGTCCTCATCCTTCCACCTTTTCATACTTCTCTCTTCCAATCTTTCTTTATTTCTTTAAGAAACGTATCTAATAATAATAAAAAAATTCTGCTTTCTTTCTATGTTTTTTTTTCTTATCCTATCTTCTCGCTTTCAAGATTCTCGGCTCTACACAATTTTACGTAATAATACAGCCTTGGCCATAAATATAAAGCATCCTCAATTTATTGCGTTTTCTTGAAAAAAGTAATAATAAAAGCCAGAGGAAAATTAATACAATATTAAAATTGTTATAAAAATAAATATTATTTTTCAATAAAATTATTTTTTAATTTACTTTTTGTTAGATATAAAACATTTACGTTCAATTAATAGCGGTATTTTATACTTTATGATCAAGATAGTAGCATGTAGTAGAAAAGTTAGGTATATAAATTGTTCTCCATTCTTCATCCCTTAAGCTCTAATATTTAATCTTATCAAATTAGGCAAAAGAGTAAAACTAAAAATATTCAACACGAAAATCGGAATAATCGTGATTTCATTCATAAATTAGAATTTCAAATGTCCCAAGAATACAAGTTTCATGATCGATATCCACGATTGTTGCAAATTTATATTAGTGTAGCTTACAATTATGTGCTCGACCGGCGTTTAGAATTTTTCCCGCATTAATAAATTTCTAAATAATGCGAATATGCTAACGAGACGAAATAAATGTTTGTGAAGAAAGCGGCCTCAGTTGTGGAAATTCATTGTTTAGTATCGATAACACGTAAAACAGTAAATCGATATAGCACGACAAATATTGGTCTGTTTGCATAATTTAATCGTCGTCATAAAATTTCACCGCGGACATCCTCACTATTTCCTCCACGAGAAAATACTAACTTTTCGCCGATAGAATATATAGTACCAAATCAGTACATTTAACGAATAACGTTCAACGTAAACAAGATAGATAGCGAAATGTATCGTGATTTCACCGTATTCCGTATTAAATACGCCGATCGTCGCGCAATTAAAACGTTAATCACAACCAATCGGAATTGCATTATACGTTACTAAAGCGAACATAAAAAAAAATCACACTTATCCAGTGCGATTTATTTATAAATCATTTATTTTGCCTTGGTTTTTATCTTCGCGTTTATTTCCAGAAAAATATTACAAGATCAAACGAAAGAGATCGAATTATCATTGTAGCGTCACTTTTTCCTTTTATGATTCATTCGTATAGCGAATTTTAAATGCAGATAGATAAAATATTTTCGAGATAAATCACAACGAGAACAATGCATAAATTATAAAGTATAAATAATCGTTAATTGAATCGCATTCTTTTTAGGGGATGATCTTTCACAGTTCGATTTATTTACACAGATACATTTATTTATTTAAAAAATGTGCTATTTCAAGTTAAACCATTTAAAAATATCGAGCTTTTATGAATACTTTTTTTTCGTATTTTTTTTTATTTCCCTGGGAAAAGCAAGAAACTCAGAATGACATTCCGTCTGCAAAATAATTGAGCCAATTGTAAAATAAAAACGGGAGATGATTGTTTTTACTGTCTACTGCAATTTCGTGCACGCTGCGCTTGTGTCATGTAACGCTGTTTGCCCGTACCCTTTTCACTTGGTATTAGTCACAGGAAGGAAGAAGAGGAGCGAGGAAAAGGTAAACTAGACGATTTACACGAGTAAACGTACGCGTGCCGCCTGCATGTCGCAGATAAGTTACGCTCGCGGAGTCGTTACTCTCTCGCGGCGGCTTTCTCTCTTATTCTTCTACGTGCCCTCCCTATCGCGCCTCTTTTTGCCCCCGCACCCACGTGCCCCCAACGTGGGTGTCAGTGTCAGTGTCGCTCAACCTGGATGTACATACACGTACCGACAAAACGGATTCTCAGAAATAGCTCAGCGAACGAAATTTTCCTCCTGCCTTAACCACGCTCTCTTCAGTTTGTGTGATTAAAAGTCAGTCTCTTAACCCCTTGTCAACGTACTCTATAAGACAAATCTCTGCCTTTCATCGTATGGAACAGTGTTATTTATGATTTCAAATTTAGATGTGTTTTATGTAAAGTGCGTGCGTTTGTGTACCTCTTTTAATTAACTTTTAATATAATAATTATTTTCAGGAAACAAAATCTATTATCAAATAGTATCTATTTATCTAGTATAATTATTGTCAGCTTTACAAAAATTTTATGAACACTTTATATAAAGGAGAATAGATTTAAAAAATATTATTGTGAGAAAGAAAAAGCAATGTGATGTGACTGTGGTAAATTTTCTAGTAATTTATTTTACTAAACTTAAAAGTTAAAATTGCGACAGCATAAATATTTCGTGTGAAATGAGCCATGGTATAATAAATTTTGTAAAATCACAGCGTACCTACGATTGCAACGATAGTTTATCAGATTAATGTTAGTAAAACAGCTCCGCGGTTTTTATTGGACGGTTCAATAATCTCGCTGGAAATTCCAGAAAATGATTTTCTACGTACACACAATGCGTTCGGAAATTGAAAAGATTCGCCACATGTCGCTAAGCTGGAGAAGCAGCTATTACGTTGCCCCATTCGAATCCTATTTTCTAGTAACTGGTTTTCCGTGGTCGCAATCGTACACATTGAATAGAAGGCACGCGAAAGGCGACGGAGGCGAAGCGCCTCCGAGGGTTGAAATATGAAAGACCTATCGCGCTCCTGCACCCCTCATGGATATCACTGTGCGAATTCTAATTTCTGGTTTTCTGCACTCGTTCCCGAGGGGAATTTCCAGTGACACCCGTACGGGACCTTCGTCCGTGACATATGTATTTAAAACGCGAAAGTGATCATATTCCCTCGACACGAGCGAGAGAGTAGCGAGAGAGCGGTATCATTGAAAAGGAAAAGAAAAAAAAATCGAAAGTATTTGAGACGAGTTATCGCATTGAGTTCAGTGTTCTGCTGAACACGAACGCGAAGGTTTAATACACGTGGAACGCTTTGTACACTTCCGTGTACTCCTACGCGGCGGCGATAAAAGGTCCGCAAATGGCCACGACTGAATGCGGAACGGTCAAGCTAAATCTTAATTCTCAACTTCCGCCAGCGCGAATGGACGCATTAAAATATTTAGAACGATACTTATGGTTGCACATTCATGCATAATCAAAGTTTCAATGGTGGAAAGTGGGGCGCATTGTTCAACCCATTGTCAACAAGTTTGTTCGCGTTACTTGAAATCTCCAAAAGTTTTTGTATTTAAAACGAGATAAATATATACTCGAGCGTTGAAAAGAAAAAAAGTGACAATTCTGAGTGCAAAAATGCAAACAACGTGAACAGATCGATTCACTACAAAAAATTTTTAGTTAAAAATACAATAAATGAATCAGAAGAGTCTGATCACATCAATCTGGTTACATCTCAATTAGAATTATAATAATTCACACGAATACTAATTACGGTTAAATCTTTAGACAGAATAATGTTTGACAGAGAAAGATTTTGATTCAAAAATTTAGCTAAATACAAATTTGAAATTAATTTTGTTAAACCATCAAAATAAATGCTGGACGCTGATTGCTAGAATGAAAAAACTTTTTGTAGCATTGCTCATTAAACTTGAATACCCTACAACAAAATTATTATTTTTAGATCATGTTCAATTAAATTTCTAAATATCTCAGCAAAATCGTTCTTTTCGTATAACTTCTGAAGAAATGAGATCTTTCGTACTATTACGAAATTCGGCGAACGTTCCACAGATTAAATTCATTCAAAGATCGTAACCAGGCGAGCCGTCTCTTCTCCTCTCGCCGCGTCGCCACGACGAGCCTCGAACAACCTAATTCAGAACTATCTTCGCGCGAGAAACTCTCAGAAAGGCCTCTTCCGTTGCGTGAAATCCTATTTTCTAGTTTTCCGCGGTGGACTATTTCAGGCGCGAGTGCCTTGCGCGCAGGCCGACGAACGGAAGACGGCTTGAAATATGAGAAACGTATCGCGTCCCCGTATTCCGCGCACTTTCACGCTGAACGAGCTGCGACGGAGTCGTCGTAACCGCGTCGCCACGAGCAAAGAGCCTGCAGCAGCAGCGCCTGGTGCAACAAGTAACATAATTCAAGGAAAGTTGCGCCGCGTCGATAAGGCAATTATTCGGGCCGCAACGCGCTTCGACGGAACAATGGCTTTTGTTGGATACGACGAGAGAAGGGCTTACGGGTAGACGGTGGTCTGGAAGATAAACGTCTCAGGACTAACGCGGGACACGTGTAAAACTTGGATGCGCCTCGCGAAGGCAGTCGGCGCCAGGAACCCTTCGAAGTTTTGCGAGTTGATCTCGAAATGGGCGCCACGACGCGTAAAGTATAATAGAACTCAGTTCATGACACAAAGGGATGCGGCGTTTCATTGTGAAAATGACGTTTAAATCTCATTTGAGTTACGTTGTATATTATTTTGCTGTTAAGCGTCAGTCAGTGTTATCCTATAAGTAAAATAAATTTAATCTATCTTCGTTAGATATATTTCTCATATTATTACAAAGCAATTTGATTCTATATAAATGATAATAAGTTACAATATGAATAAATCAAATAAGTAAAGAAGCGTGAAATGCGCCGAATGTTTCTTCTCCGCAGTGTTTTGCTGAGGATTAAATTTATTCAATTTATATAGATTATAATGTATTTAAAAATTTATATATACGAATTATTATTAGACATCAGGATCTAGTTTCATATTTGGCACTTCTTTAATTATTTGATTTTGATATGTCTAAGTGCAATTGTTAGTTCAGTTCATAAGATAAATTATTAAAGAAGAATAGAATAGAATAAGATTTATATTCATTATTGGTATTTTTAGCCCATGTTATCCTCAAATGAGCTCTTCTACGCGGAAAGAATGGTTTTGCTGAAGTATTTAAGAAGGAGTCCGTGCTAATTATATAAAAAATTGGGAAATGAGTTATTTTTCACTTATAATGTAGCTTATAATGTTAGTAAACAGAAGATTTCCGGTATATATTCAATAATAAACAATTTTTTAATTATGATGCTCTATAAACACAAATTAAACATCATTTATTCATCTTGATTCAAAAACTATCCATTATTGAGCCTTGTATCTATGATAATCTTTAGTTTACCACATAAGCTACATTATATATGAAAACTAACTTATTTTATCGGATTCAATTTTCGATATGATTAGTGCGGGTCTTTTAGCTAGATACAAATCTGAAAGTAATTTTATTGCTCTACGAAAATAATTATGTACAACGTTCAAGCTGGTTGTAGAATGTCAAAACTTTTTGCAACATTGCGCATCATACTTGAGTTTCCTACGTAATTATTTTCACGTAATTATTTTGATGATCCAACAAAATTATTAAATATGTATATCTACCTAAATTTTTACAATTTTTAATACTTTAGCAAAAGCATCTTTTTCGTTTCTCAGGATCTGCCATCTCAGTCCAGCCGATCAAAATTGTCCATGACCTCATTGGGAGATGCGAGAGCAATGCAATGTGATGCAGAAGTCCGCGGATGAGAAATGTATTTCGGTGTACGACGCGCAATGCGACGCCCGCATCGCGCGGATAATAAGGCGCAGCGGCGCGCAATAAACGGCTTTACGGCGGTTCGAGGAAGATGAGGATTTTATCTCGGCGCCGGCGGCAGCAGCAGCGGTAGCACGACGACGTACCGGAATTGATTCGGCCGCTCATATTCGTGAACGAAATTCGCAGAACGCCGAGAGCGTGCATGCGGTTGGGTGTTTATTAGCCGCGAGGATGCGTCGAAGAGAGAGAGAGAGAGAGAGAGAGCCAAATCAAGCCGGGCGCGATATAATCTCGAAATGAGATTCGTCGCTTATTAAGTTAGACACTCACGAATATAGATTTCTCTTTCTCTCTTTCTCTGCATGAAAATTCAGCGCACCACTTTCATCAATATACGCGAAGAATCTTACGACGATAAGATAAAAGAAAGCCGCGTTCAGCAGAAAAAATAGTTCTGCAACTAAGAGTTGTGTGATTCTTTAATATGATATTGTAAATTTTATTAGATATACTGCATTAAAAGACAAAATAGATTCTTACAGGTATTTATTATATTACTATAATTTTCTTTAACATAGTTGTATTATACATTTATGTTCATTGAGGAAGGAAATATTAATCATATTAAAATATTTTACAAAGATGCAAAGTTGCTTCTTCTGCTGAACGGCTGAACAGCCATTAATTCACGAAGGATCGCCGTACGCGAATCGCCATTCGAATTTCTTGCCGCCTGGGACGGCCGCGATGGAGAAATTCTGGCGATCTTTAAGACACGCGTCACTCGAGGGTAGAAAGTTCTTACGTGAGAACCGTTTCCTAGGAGAGCGTTAGTCGGAGATTTGTTTTTGTCGGATTAATATTCACGCTCGCGCAGGATTAATAGCACCGCGCGATACGCGCGTGCAAGGAGCGATAAATTACCAGGTACTTAACCGCTTGCTCAAGCGAGGAGGATTCCTCTCCATGGACTTCTTTAATCTCCTTCTCGCCTCGCCGACCGTCGCCTCTTTCGGACTTCATTCCTAAGTAATTGTTACGACGGTAATGAGAGAAGCGCCGTTCGAAAACGAGCACGAGAGGAGTGTTGGATACCCTCGGTGCCGACAAATGGTTCATACGATGATACCCGAGGTAATCGCGAAGGTTCGTCAACGAGCACGGCGTGATGTTAATAACGATGATTATGACGAAAGTGCCGACTCGGGGCCGTAGATCGCAACGCGGTGATCACGTTTGAACCGGATGAAGTCGTTCGGAATCTCCGGCAGCGGGTCGCGCCGGCGGACACGTGATGGATGAAAGGTGTTCCAGTTATGTGGATTTCGCCGTGAAGGGGATGATGAATGAATCGTGGCGCGGAGGCGTCCGAGTTTCAACGTTACACACGCAGAGAAAGAGAGAGGGACAGAACGAGGAAAGCACGTACGAGCGAAGCCCTATACGCGAGGAGAGATGAAACGAAGTCGTTCGTATACGGCGGTTAATTGGACGACGAGTCGAATCCGCATGACGGATGACTGTCGCCCGTTAACGAAACCGCACGGGTGAAGCGGAGAATACGCGGAGAATACATAAGATGTCGGCTCCTTAACGTCATCAAAGTCCCGTGGTTTCGTCGACGTGATAGCTGTGTTCTTGGTTGCGTTATTTCGAAGGCTGGCTAATGTTACATTTATCAGAGAAATCGCAGCTGCTTCATATTGCATCTTAATGTTTTTACAAAAATCATTTGGAGGATGTCGTTTAAAGAAAAAACTTTTCGTCTTAAGAGAAAAGACTTTTCAATATAAAACTAGAAAGACGGACAAACAAGAACACTCTTGTGATGTATAAATACACACACACACACACACACACACATACACACAAATATTTATACATCAATAAGAGAATACACACATACATACAGTGAATGCAAAAAATAGGTAGAAATTTTCCAAAAAAAGCATCATTTGTAGAAAATAAACAATAATTAACAATTTATTAACAATGAATATATTTTCTAATATAAACAAAAAAGTTTTACAAAAATAACCGTGTTCATAATTTTACAAGCAACATTTCTCGATTGTACGAATACTTTTTGTACGTCTAAATAATACAATTTTGTATTTTTGCATATTATTAAGATAATATATTATTTTAATTATTACATCTTCCTAGGTAAAATAATTTAAAAAAAATACAATTATTTTATTCTTTGTTAATAAATCGCTAATTAATGTTTCATTTCTAAAAATAAGGATTTTTGAAAAAAATATCCTTTCTGTATGAATCCTATTTACTTTTTGTACTCACTGTACATACATTACTAATAATTGTTTGATTAATATTAACTCTCGTAAACAAATGTTTAATTATTTATGTCATTAATGTTAAACTAACTGTAGAAATAATAATCGCAGAAATGTCAACGATATCGGTTAGCTTTGGATCAATAATATATTACTGAATCTCATTTATTCTTAGTGCTTCATTGAGCCAAGTGATTCAACGTTCCGGTTTTTAAGTGGAAAACTTTAATGTGATGATATTAACACATCGAGATACACCGGAAATTGGGAATCGTCTGGTTCAATGCAGCGAATAGGATTTGTTAGCATACTTGACGTGTTCCACAATGCGTAAGACCGGCCGCTAAGGTTTCGCTATTATTGGCTGACCGATAGGTTACCGTGTCAATCTGTCTAGTCTAGACTGGCACGTGTCACATGATCGATAACTGGCCGCTATATGTCTATCTTTTTGATTATTGGCCTTCCCGAACACAATCTAAAGTAAAGTAATGGTAATGCCTGTGGAATTTACAATTAACAATTCAACGTTGTTAAACTGCTGCGTCATTAAATAGATAATGTGATCTAGTAAGATAACATTACAAGTGTGCTTAAGAATGTAATTGATAAATCAACCGTTTGACGCAGCTTATAAGATTGAGTATTACACTAAAAAAGACGGTTCTAAAAACGATAATTTGTTTCCATAATTCTTAAATTATTATTGTTGAAATAAAAATAATTTCGATCGCTCTTAATATTTAATAATTATAAAATCGAATAATCAATAAAAGATGTATAATTAATAAAAGAAGAAATATTAAAGTAGAATAATAAAGATAAAATTCGCAATAATAAACATTAAAGTTGAAAATCGACGATATAAACATCCAGGTGTCATTACCGAAAGTAATCAAATAAAGTGTCATGCTACACCATGTTATGTCATTAATAAATAATATTGGTATTTCTCGCAAAAAAGAGAGGCATTCTTTAAAATCTACCATGGTAAAGCATTAATGGACAAACTGAATTTAAATTTAGTATTTAGCGAATATTTAAATATTCGATTAAATAAAATCAACGAGGAATCAGCAGAGACGGTCATCAGGAAGACATGAAGGTCTCATGAAGGTGTTCCTCGTTCATTCTTCGCAGAGATTTGGATCTTTTTATATTTAAACAGATGACCAGTATAGATGCTAAAAAGGATTTCGAAGATCGGTCCCGAGATCAATGTTGCTTTCGGAGAAAACGCAATATTAATGAAACATCGTGATTCGTGAATTCCACGAAAGGCCAAATGGATCGTAAACTCTCGTGGAGTTGAAACTATGGATCAGTATCGAGTAAGCATATTGTCAGAGTAGTGTGTGTCAAAGTAATTCATAAATATTCTCCAAGCTCGACAGAGAAACAGAGAGAGAGAGAGGGAAGAAAAACAAGAACAGGGGAAATGAACGAAAACCTCGGATTTCTTCCTTCTTCCTCTCGCGCGAGCGGCGGGAAGCGCTTAAGAGATTAAACCGGACGGTTCAAAGTTCTTGTCTCCCGTGTAAACACCTTAATGGACCGTAGGAGCGGCTGCACCTGTTGCTTGCGCGTTAAGACCGAAAAATATTTTCGAGATTCCAACAGTCCGGCGACAGAAATTCGTCGTTTCGTACTTTAGATACTAACAGACGATATCCTCCTTTAAACAACCAATCATCTTTGTGCAACCGCAAACCGAGCCAAGTGGCGGATGTATTAATTAAAAGCGGTCCAAATTGGAAAATCATGTAAATAAGTGATTCTAAAAAAATAAAACAAAATATACATACGTTAAGATATTTAAATGTTATCCTGAAAATAAGTAAAGTGGCAAAAAAACAGTCTTGGCCAAAAACATTAGGCACTTTATTAATCATTATTTAAAGTTTTAACTCGAAAATTGATTTATGGTATTTGCCGTAAATTATCCTTTGTTTTAAAAACATTTTTAATTTATGTATAGGTACAATGCCGGTAACAATACAGATAAAAGAATTTCAGATAAATAAAAAACATAGATGCCTAATATTTTTGGTCAAGACTGTATTTTCCTATGCTGTAGTGATAGCACAGCTGTTATTTTTGCCTGAACAATTTCAATTCTTGGACTTCTCACGGAATCTTCGCAGTTATCGTTCACGTGATACGTTTATACTTCGTTAAGCAACGTCGAAATTTACATCAGCATACGCGGAATGTATGATTCACTAATTGAATCATGCTGGCTCATAGGATCACTTGCGATCTCTTTCTTTCTAAGCTTGATTAACGAAGCACGGGATTAAATAAGATTGAGAACATATTGCTATACGAGAATGCTTTCCAAGTTGGAGGCCAATGACGAGCGATCAACGACGTCGAGGTCGTCGTATCACAATTACGGCTCTGCTGCTCATAACTTCCACGTGATAATTGCGTTGTTGTCGCCGAAAGATGTCTTGTCAGCGTCAACAAGGTGAACGAGGTGACGGATCTAACAATCATTTTGAAACCGTGAATCATCGTCAAGCAACTGGAACCGGTTCCAGTCGGATGATGATGGCAATTCGTCGCTCTTGATAGTTTATTTTTAAGTTTCTCTGGCGTCCCGCGCGAAATCTTGCGTGTGTATAAAATGCAGGCAGGCGCTGATTTTCTGCAACTTAGCTGGAAACACGTCGTGTAAAAATGTCGCGGATTGTTTACGGACCCGCCGCGGAACTCGTCGCTAATCTCATAGAGTTTTACAAGCTTGTCGTATCACGTGAACGATAACCAACCTTCTGGCATGTGGGCACGTGATAACGTCTGCGCAACAAAATGGTAGATACATTAATGTACGCAATATCTTGAAAAACTTTTTATCACCCGATAATCATACCGTTGATACGTCATCGGGTCTGACGTGTCATTAGAAATTCTCAGAGATACCTACGGCATGAAGATCAACAACTACCATTCGACGAAACTCGTTGAGCTTTGAATTTATACTCGTATGAGTTAAAAAGATCGAGTATCAATGTTTATACCGCCTACGATCTTGAGTCAGCATAAAATTATTTTTACAACGCGTATTAATTTTTAGTCTAGCAAATAAACTAAACATATATTTGATCTAATTGTTTATTTGTTTAATGTAATTAAATTTTATTCTATCAGTAATAGACTGAGATATGTGTTTGTTTGAACTGTACGAGGAAATAAATAATACTATAAGCACAATGAAGTGAATTTTTGCAGGGAAAGATTTTTGATAAAAAAATCCAAAAATTTATGTAGGTAACATATCTGGAAATAATTTTATTAGACCATTAAAATAATTACGCAGAAAACTCAAGCATAATGAACTGGAAAAAGTTTTGACATTGTAACAAACAACTCGAGCGTTCTACATAATTACTTTGATAGTCCAACAGGATTATTTTCTATATCTAGATTTTTAATTATTATTTCAGCAAAACCATTCTTTTCGTGTATAAGTAAAATTGTAATAAAAACATATAATTCTCGCACATCATTTCTCACAAAACATTCATGTTGTTTTACTTTTTACTTATAAAAATAGAATAATAAACTTCGTCAAGAAGCTCTTCAGAGTCAAAAGCTAATAAGTAAATTGCAGGTAGTCAACTCTGTTCTCTCCGTCGCTCGCGAATTTCTTTCTTTCTTTCTTTACCATTGCAACAACTAGGAGGAGCTATTTCAGGATCAAGTTCATGACTCGTTGGTATACAAACGATTCTACTCAAACGACACAACGGAAGTTCTCGGTTGCGCGACCAGTTTCACGAATATTCCGGTATCCTGGAGACTCACGTGACGATCCTTCCTTCTCTCTTTCTCTCTCATTTTCCATTGCATCGGGATTTCAGCGCGTTACCCGTTTTCCTTTCATTTCTTTTTCACTCGTCCTTTTTTCGGTTTCGCAATTACCACCGAGACCACTCGAAGCGTCAATTGCGCTAGAGAATAAATTAGTTTCGCGATTATTTGACTACGTAGGTGGCCGTTCTCTCAGGCGAGACGATAGACATCGGTCGGGCAAAAAACACGAATTTAAAAGCGCGCGTTAATAGACTTTAAACATTATTTTTCTTTCGAAGCGTAAATCGATGTCAAAAGTTAGCTTTCAAGACTGCCAGGGATTCTGTCGCTAGGGAAAAGACAGGCCTTCAGCTAAGAAAACTACGTAATTTGTCTGTCAAGAGATTGGACAAGAAAAAATGAGTAAATGACAAGCATCAAGATGTAATGATAGCATAACATAATTATAAATCTAAATTTATTAGCATTTAATATTAATTCAAAATATTTTGTGTTATTCACACATAATAATGATATCAAGATATAGATAAAGACTAATGAAATGAAATATTTTAATTAATTAATCATAAGTAACGAGTCAAATTGAATATTTGCTCTCGTTTACTAATGAAACAAAAATTATAAATTAATATCAAATATTGTTTGAAATAATAAATATACTTAAATCTTAATATTATCGTTATTATTATTTGCAATTCTCTCGAAGTTCTATGATAAGCACAACTAATTTTTTTTAAGACGCTCGATCGGTATTTACGTTGTTAATAAAGTAAACGCGCTTGCGGTGAGAACTGGTTCGCATGACTAGGCAGGAAAGAGAGCTGATTAAGTTCGTGGCATAGCGCGCGTGTAGATAAGCACGCTCGCTAAATTTTGGGAAAGAGCTTTATCGATGACAGGAAGTCAATATTTTGATAGATATTCGCTCGCTGACGCGATCGATCACTGATCACGTTCGCCTTAAGTAACTGCGATATGTCAAGTTTTCTTATAGCTTACGATTTCCAATCAATTTCTTTTGTAATTAGTTAATTAATGCCATTTATTTACGGCTACAAAAGATAAGATAAACATAAAGTGACAAGTAGCGGTGTATTGATTTAAATGCTTTTGGAATTCGACATAATCTTTTAAATGGTATGAGACGTTATAATACTTTTGTGAGAAACTTCTGCGTGAAGATACAACGAAATCTCTGTGATATGTCTATAATGCAAACTGCAATTCAAGAAGTTACGAAATAAAAACGCGAGCTTTTTGCGCGATATTAATTCGGTAGTAGTCACCTCATATTTTTTTTATGTAAATAATCTTACTGTGATTGTTTTATATTCCAATTAAAATCATTATTATTAACATATATCATATATATTATTGACTGTTTTTCAACTTATTAACATTTGAGAACATTATTGATTTAATCACAATTTTCTAAAAAAAAGAGTAAAAATCAAATAAATATTAAATAAAATAAGCATGTTTTTTTTTTATTTATAATTGTACAAAAAATAAAGATTTTAATTAAATAACACGTTTTTATTGCGGGTTTTCGATGGAATTGTACATTTAAAAATTCATAAAAAATAGTTATTAAAGAAAAAAATATGTCCAAAAAAAAAACAATATACAATTTACAATTTACAGATCTGTTCGCAGTCCTTACACTTGTTGTACCCAAAACCTTCGCTTTTTCTCCCTTCAACGTCTAAATATATATACTTATCTTGCTTTAAGTGCAAAAATTTATGGGAATTTCAAATACCACGAATAAATTCATCTTCTTATCGATGAAGTACAAAAACATTCTAAGTGATTGTTCCCGGAAAAGAAACGCACTAAATTTCTACGAATCATATTTTCAACTTTCAATGCCACACACCACGACTCGCGAAAGATGGAATGAATTTAATCCCTCGCGGCATATCGTCATCATCATCGTGGTCTATTATGAGATAATCTAGTCGACCGGTGGTCGACGGTGCCGTGTAATTCTGACACAAAATGCCATGAAAAATGAGCTAGAAAAATTGGCAGGAAAATTGTGCAAGCCCGCAATTATGTAAATACACAAACGGCGGAATACCCCACACGTAGTGTCCTCTCGCTTCCTCTTTACGTGCTTGTTGCGCGCCTACTCGCGATATAACGTCGGTCGTGCATCGTTCTCTCGCGCGCTGGAATATGCACGCCCACGAGTACAACGGAGAGACACGTCGTGACGTAAAACCAACAACCGCGCTAATCCGTAGACCGTAGAAGGCTGAAAGGCTATTGCGAGGCAATAAGGCCGGTTATGAGTACGTGGGTACATACAGTCGCGGTGTGGGCGCATACTATGCGAGCTCGCGCTCGCAAGGACGTTCTTAACTATTGCGGTTTCCTCGACACGGACGCGCACACGCCATCCGTACCTACATATACGTCCATGCTCTACTGTCACACCGTACGTCATTCCTCCGCTCCTTTTCACCAGAAAATCAGAGTCGACGTGCAATCCTTTGCAAGCACCGTTCATCGCACTTTCAATATGTTTTCCTGACCTCGTTTTTATTTTTTCTTATAATAATAATAATTATCATTTTCTAAGGTTAATAATTATCATTTTCTATTATAATTATAATTATAATTACATTCTATTATATGCTTTTAATTATATGAATTTTAAGTAAAAAATAAAAAGTTTTTGTAATTCATCAACGAATATAATATATTAACAAAATAATAATTGTTCATACCAAACATTTTTCTCAATAATTAAGGATCAGTATCTATCTACATGGAGAAAGAATGTTTTTGTTGAAGTATTAAAATTTAACTAGAAACAGAATCTAAAAACAACATTATTGGAATATTACGTGGGAAACTCAAGCATGATAAGCAATATTGCAAAAAGTTTTAACATTCTAGTAATCAGTTTGAGTCCTACATAGTTATTTCGATAGCTCAACTAAACTATTTGTAGATATGTATTTAACTAATTTTTTAGCACGAAATTAGATATTTCAGCATGAAATCGTCTCCTTTTCGTATGTAATTAAATTTCAATTCAAGCATTTTCAGAACTTAACCGTGATAACGGATTCAAATTCTTATAATTAAAAATCAATAAGCCTAATAAAAATTAATGATTCTAATCAAATGTTAAGACTTTAATGAAATGCTGATCATAAAAATACATGAGCTGACGTTTCGCAAATGGTAATTTTCCTCATACATTACTTCGCAAACAACTCGACTATTTCCTCTCGGCGCGTTATGAGAAACAGACGACGGAGTCGACGATAACGATAAGCCGAATATGGGACCCCCAAATTTGGTAGCATCGACGGCATCCGGCTTCGTCCGGATCGCGCATGAAACGTAATCCGGATCCAGTTGGATCTCCTTCTAGAATCCGATCGTATTTACATACAGTTGCGTTATCCGAGCGGAGTGCGTGTCTAATTTGCATGTATTGTCGTCAGGTATTGTCGTCATCGGCCCGTGACGTGAGGATTGGTCACGTCTTACGTCAGGGAAAGATGCATCAGTACTTAATCAGCTCGCTGGTCCAGACACAGGATCTGCTGGAATGTCTAACTACTCGTTAGAAGCTTTATCGGATGTGACGAAAAAAAACCCGACTTTGCCTCGTTTTCAATGTTCTCTAATAAATGTCATTTAATACAACATTAACAATTACGAACAATTCTTAACCTGAATGTAATAACCTAAACTTTTTTTTACGTAAACGATCATTTAGTATATTTCTATACTCCATTAAATCACTATTAACAGTAATATATTGTATATTATTAATTATCTTCTGATTTATTAATATTTTTGAAAACATGAATACGGATTTAATCATAATTTTTTGAAAAAAGTGGGTAAAAACCAAACAAATATTAAATGGGATAAGCACGTTAAGTAACTTATTATAACATTTCTAAAATAAAGATTTTTATTAAAATGCTGCTAATGTATATTTTCAATGGAATTGCATATTTAAATGTTCATAAAGAATAATTATTTAAAAAGAAAGAAGATATGTTAAACAACACAAACAATATTTTACAATTTTAACAATTCGCATTTTCTCGTGGGATGTAAAAATATCTCAAGTAACTATTCCCGAGTTAATAATTCCAACAGATATATAGTGTATGTTTTTCTATTTATAAAAATAACGTAAAGAAATATAAATAAACAGCAGAAAAAAATGTGAGTATAAATCTAAGTTGAATCTACCCTGCGTCTTAAGATTAATACGATCGATATATTTCATATGAAAAGTAATAATATTTACTTTAATTATCCGCAGGGATAACTTCCCTTGTCAAAATCGTTAAACTTAACCGATCTTATCTACGATCTATCATTTTGCCGGACGTATACATTGATAGTCTATCGTGTTATGTACTTTTGCACGTAGTTGATATATAAATAAATTCCTATTGCTGTACTACCGATAGCAGATTAAGTAAGCCACTCCTTTCGAGCACGCTTGAAAATAATCACGTTTCCCGAACGGCCGCTATTCGCAACATGAAATAAGCATAACACACGAATATCCTACCAACTGCTGTGCTACATTATTCATGATTTGTGTGCAAAATTTCCTTACAATCGATTAGCACAAAGAAACTCCTTTTAGGACTAGCAACCTACTTTTCTCAGGATCTTAGGCTGTCTGAATCTGCGATCCGGCACATGACCTTTACGAAAGAAACCGCCCGCGCAGAGAAAGAAATCGGATTCGTGGGAAAATACGATCGGCAGATCGTTATCAAGAAATCGCTGCAAAACCCTGGCAGCAATCTTGTGAATTTACTGGCGCCTCGATATTCCCTCGATAATCGCGACATTTAACAAAACAATTAAGCACATTGAGTCACATTGATTAATCTTTTCATTATCACTCACATTTGTTAATTTTGCATCATATTATCATAAAAATTGTGTAATTGTTGCGACTTTATTTCTTAATGTCTATTTCTGTCAACATAGATTAACTTTAATCTCGGTTTTATTTACTGTTTATCCATTTCTAATTCTTCGAACTAGAAAAAGATAAAAAGTAAAAAAAATAAAATCGATCAACATTGGTAGAAACGAGCATAAGAGTTCCATTCTTATTGCCTCTTTGATAAAAAAAAAAAAATTATGTAAAAATTATGTAATCAAGTTGACGTAATGCACACGTAATCGGGCGCCAGAAATATGTAAAAAATAATATAGATATAATTTTTCTTAATTGACATGCATTATCTCGAAAACGATAAGTGAATATAAGGCGCACATTGCGTCATAGTGTGCGATTGCATTTCTTTTTTCGGCACAGCCACTCGAGAGCTAAAACATCGATAACGATCGAAAGCTTTGCTTTCTCCGAAAGCGCGCAAACACTCATCGGATTCCTAATTGCCAAGGTAATAACGCCCGTTGGCAAGAGAAACTAACGGCGTGAAAAATATTGTATTATTGCGCACCGATATAGCGGTTTCCTTCGATCTGGCATCGGCGCGTTTTCTAAAGAAATACGTACCGCAAAGCTGTGTACCGTGGCGCATGATTCATTGAATGAGAGTTTCGTAAAGTGTATGCAGTGTTAAAAGCGAGTCCTTGAACGTTCTCGAAGCCGCGAAGAATGCGCGCGCGATCGACTAACAAAACTTTTGCCGGTAGTTCCGTTAGGCCGCGTTTTACGCAAGCAAGAACGAACGGAGTTCCTTTTACATGCTTATATGTGTATGTAGATATCCTGCAAAGGTCGACTGTCAGGATCAAGCCGGAGCGAGGTCCTGTAGGCGGAATAACGGTAAATGCTTTCTTTCCCCTGACATCGACAGCAACTTTGCTAGCAGAATTAAAACCTGTTGTATCTCATTTTCCGTACCCAGAATGGAAGACAAGTCTTAAAGATGTTAAGCACTAATTTTATGCAACTTATAATATATAAGAAAATTTCAATTCTTTGTAATTTAACAATATTAACACACGGACTAAGCTTTTTGTGCTAAAGTATCTAAAAATTTAGGCAGATCTAAAAATATATATTTTATTAGACAAATAATATTAAAATAATTATGTAAAAAACTCAATTATGATGTACAATGCTGCAAAAAGTTTTGATATTCTGGCGACCAGTTTGAACACCGTAACATAATTATTTTAATATCTAGTATAACAAAATTATCTGTATCTAAATTTTTTAGATTTTCAGCAAAACTGTACTCATATATAATAGTTTTTAATTAAAAAAAATTTTTTTCTCTCTTTAAATAAGTCTAAAAATATATATCGTTAAAATGAAAATAAAAATTTAAAAGTTCCAAGGATTTAAAAATATTTTCCTCTCGTTTCAATAATCATCAATTTGTCTGACTCGAACGTCTTGGTAAATAGATATCACTTCATGCGCAACCAAGCGCGATCATGCAACGAATATGCGTCGTTAACGTTTATTTATCCTGAACTCTGTTTTTCCGCGGTTTTCGCTGGAAAGACACGGACTTCAAAACATTTCTCGCAAACGCTTTTAGAGCGAAGCACACATAAAACCGCAATCATAACTTCTATGCACCTTCCGTGAAGCAGTCTTGCACTTTTTTCCCGTGAAACACTTTGTTTATGAAAAATGTCGATAATGTACAACGACATCATAGTTACATAGAAAGTCTAATGCGTGCATGATTCATTAAAACATTCAGTTTTGCAACCAATCGGTGAAGTTTCCTTGAAGACACGCAACACAATATTAATAGAATACGAGAAACGTAACTCTTTAAAGAAATAACATTTCATTTTTATATACAAAATCAAAGAATTTTTTTTGAAATATTAAAATTGATTGAATTGATTAACATCAATCATTTAAAAAATTACCATGATTACATAAATATGAGATAAGTGTGTATATATATATATATATATATAATATATAATTCTTTGCTACTAAAAATATTTGGTTAAAAAAAATAATTGGTTAAAAAAATCTAGATCTCACGGTTAGCAAAAAAAAAAAAATTTGCTCAGAATTACAGGTTTCACCGTAATGCAATTTTCTCAAAGCACGATAAACATACCACTTTTGATCTTGCTTTTTCCCTCGAATCAGTTGATCGGTCGTGCGTTTATTTCCGCCGTCTGCACCGAGTAATAAAAATCATTGATTTTCCATGTGTATTGGGAAATCTTAGCAGCGACGTCTAACACGTATTGATCGGATTTGCCGATGGCTTTCTTCGAATGTCTCCTCGACCTCCCCCATTATTCACGAATCGATTACTGATCGGTCTTAGAAGAAAGCTCCTTGGTGGCAATTACATAGCGGATTTATCAAGCTCGGAGGAACCGAGTACGTCGAAGATTTTCTCTTATTCTTGGACTTTACTCACGGAAAAGAGAGAGAGAGAGAGAGAGAGAGAGAGAGAGAGAGAGAGAGAGAGAAAGAGAGAGACTGAGATAAGAAGATATTTGCAATTCAAAGAAGAAGGAGCATTATGTGACAAACTGTGAAATTTCATTAATTTAAGTAATATTTTTATACAGTTTAATTAATATTTTTACACAATAATTTGAGAATTCAAAAAATGTTTATCTGATTTAAATGTGTATTTATTAATTTATTGACATATTAATCTAAAAAAATCTTCGGTTTTGACTTTTGAAATCATTTAGAGAAGTAGAACTTCATACTTCTATCAAAATTAAATTATATCAGATCCAAATTAGATTAATAGAAACTAAGAATAAATCAATCTTATTTAGTATGAATATAATCTTCGTGTGCAAAAATACACTATTAAATACATACTGTAAATAATTACATAGAAATCTTGCTAGGATAAAAAAATCGGTAAAAAAGTGTGTAATAGATAAAGAATTCATGCACGCGTGCGATAAAAAGATTTGTAATCCATTATTATCTTACTATGTTTAATCTACTTTACGAGGGGAAAGTTCACACTGTGCTCGCGCTCTGCGCGATTGTTTGCTCGTCTCGGTTAACTACGTTCCTCATAGTTGCTTCTCACAGGCGCAATGGAGAAACTAATCAATGGAGCGATTGCGGGTATTATTAAAGATCAAACGGAGTGGCACAAAATAATCTCCGTTGTGATCCAGTCGCGAATTATCGGTCATCGATGCTCATCGATGCTCCCAGACCAAATTTTTTTAGAATGCATTGACTGATTCTTTCAACGAGAAACCAATTTGTTCTTGGACTTTGTAGCCTCGATAAATCAGTAGTTTCACAATGACATCGCGCGATCTATGAAATAAAGTTACGTTAGATAGATGAATACACAGATAGAAATATTTGTTCAGCACTCTGGAATGAAGCCAACTCCTTTAACACTCGACAGAAACGTGTAAAGTGTCCCAGATGATAAATATTTGAAGGACAAGAATGAAATACGCTAGCGACAATAATTTTAAAAAGAGATCTTACATTAAAATTTAACTAATATATATCTTTCTGTTTAAAATATATATTTTTCTATTGCAAATATATATTTTTTTGTTTAAAATGTATTTTGCAATAAAAATAATAAAAAATAATAATTTTTATTATTGTAAATGATGGTAGCATTATTTTATTATTCGACAATACTATCGGACGATTGTAAACGGTAGCATTATTTTATTATTCGAGTAATAATTTTTATTATCGTAAACGATGGTAGCATTATTTTATTATTCGACAATACTATCGGACGATTGTAAACAGTAGCATTATTTTATTAGAGTAATAATTTTTATTATTGTAAACGATGGTAGCATTATTTTATTATTCGATGAAACTACTATCGGATGATTGTTTTCTTTTTCTCATGTTCAGATAGTTTTGAATATATTTAGAAATAAAAAAATAATCAATAGAAACAAGTAATAACGCTCTTCACTCATACAACGTTTCTCATAAGTTTCGATCTGCTCTATAAAAAACTAGTAATATTATTTTATAATCGGAGGAAAAACATACCCTCGGATCAACGTCAATGTTCCTGATTAGTTTCGATTTCATCAAAATTTTAGAAAGTCACGGATAAAGAAGAATAAACGCGACGACGAGTTACGACCATTGTGGAGGCATTCGGGGAATTTCGCCAATTAAAATCGACTGACGACATGACGGCGTGATAAAAAGTTTCAGCAGAGGGGAAGGATAGTAGACTAGAAGTGAGGCCCTCCAGGCCCTTCGGTGCAAAAGGTACTTGCGAGGAATGTCCTCCGGTACGGTAGTTTCGCTAATTGAAATCGATTATCCGGAGCCGTTTTTCCACAAAGACATGTCTCCACTACTATCGACTATCATCGTCTTTCGACTTCCACCTCCACCAAGACGAGGGGGTGAAAACGTCTCATAATTACTGAGAGTGTTCGAGCACTCGCTTCGACGCTCCTCGAATATTCGTATTTCTCGGAGAAAGCGACAATTGCGAGCGCATAACTTTGAAATCGAAAAGTTTTTCCCCATTGGATATATATATGTATTCTCTCTGCGGGTTTGAATGCAGATATTGGAGCTTCCGGCAACGACTGTATCTCGTAGTCTACTCGTTCCAAATGAATACGAAGATCAGCGTTCATATTGAAAAGTGTAACTACTATCAAACTCATATACTGGAAAAAAAGTCTGGGTACATTAATTGAAATTCTGGAAAATGGATAAATTATTATAGAATTGTCTGGTTGAAATCTATTATAATTCTAGTCGTGAGATAATCAGAATTTTTGACTGATATCAGAATCTTCTGATTCGTTTATTTTCAAAACAAATTTTTCTCAGTGTATTATATAATATTATTATTTATTTAAAATTATCATTTATATCATTCCTTCATTTATAATATATGCAAAGCATTAATATTGAAATATACAATATTTTAAAATACAGATTTTATTTTAAATAATAATAATAAGTACACTAAATAAATAATTTTTATTTGAGAAATAAATAAATGTCCTTTTTTCTTTATCTTTCTCAGTTTTTTCTTTCCTTTTTTCTACCCTCGCACGTTTCGAGCACGATGATATAATCTATACACGATATATAATTAATTAAAAACTCATGATGAGTGCCTGTATACATTAAATCTTTTTTAAGGATATAAAAACATTTTCGCGTGCGGACGATGCGGTCTCTCGACAACGATATTTCATACGACGTCCCACCGTGCGTCCTATCTCACCAAATTTTCTCGCCGTATTCAGAGATCGTTACTGTCACATGGTCGTTTCCAACAACGCGGTTGACTCCGCGGCAACGTTTCGCGCAACTGGTGTCCAATGACGCGGCGAAAAGGCAAGGACCTCTTGAATGCACTTACATTCTGAACCTAACATATGCTTCACCTCCTCCGCACCGCAAGTACACTATGCTCCTCTCCTCTTCCTCTCTTCACTTCTGCTCCCTTTCCGCTTCTACGTGCGCCTGTGAAAACACACGCACTCACGCGAGCACTGACGTATGCAAGCGTATGTGTCGACACATTCACGCGATCGCGAGTATACTGGAAAACAAGAGAGGAAGAAGAGAAACAACGAGAGAGAGAGAAAGAGAGAGAGAGAGAGAGAGGAGAGGAGAGGTGGTTAATCCGCACATGTGTGATGACAATCGCGAACCACCTGTTGAACGGCGCCGATACCTACCGGCGCACCAGTCTCTACTTACTAACCATCGCGAAAGGAAGCTTTAAATCCAAACCGAAATGCCCCAGCCACATCATCGTACTCTTTAATCTCCCTGGCAACGTATCTCTCAAACCTCCTGTGTCACTCCGATCAATTGTTTAATTCATACAAACTCCAATCGCAATTATTACTATCAAGATAATTATGTGAAAAATTAAAGCATAATGAGCAATGCTGCAAAAAGTTTTAATATTCTAGCGACCAGTTTAAGTACCTTATATAGTTATTTTACTTTAGTCTAACAAAATTATTTTCCAGTCTGTACCTAGCTAAATTTTTAGATATTTCAGCAAAGTTATTCTAAGTCAATGCCGCGTAAAATCGGCATTTCTTCATTATTTACGTGACATCTTTGTTTGGAAACAAGTTTTCAATAACAAGAGTTGAATAAAATTTGGAAGACTCATTAAAAAGTAAACATCAATATTAAATCAATTCTCAATCGATTGCTGATTGTGAATGTTTATTTTACTATTAAAAACAGATACATCGACATAAATAATGTAATATTTATACAAGCATTAATATTTTTATTTTTAGCTAATAATGCCGCAGATAATTCCAACTGCGTGCCACTATGCTTCCAAGATTATTGCGAAGAAATATCGATGTAAACAATATGAAGTGGAAAATAATATTTTCGATTTATCGATCACGCAGCGCAGTTGTGATTATAACCCAAACATGTCTATGACGTGAGATAATCGAGGCGTTGTGTGGTTGATTTCTGCGAAATGACGAAGGATGGAGATAATATTTTCACATAACCTTGAGTTTTTTCTACTGTTTACGCAGCAAATTAAATCTTTCGTCACACACGATACATTAATTTCCTAATAAATCAAAAATAATCTTTGTAAAAAAATACTTTAAATAT
This sequence comes from Acromyrmex echinatior, assembly GCF_000204515.1. The sequence continues at coordinate 4,752,500 of NW_011627046.1, read as the reverse complement.
GGGAAATAAATTAATATTAATAACAAATCCAATTAGTTAAAGAAGTTATAAATGGAAGGTGATACAATACAGTGTTGTGTACAGAAATCGTTTAATTACAGATCGATATCGCATTAGTAGGATTTTGACGGAAATGTCAAGGTGTTGCTGGAATGCGGCGACACGCATAATCGGTGATACTTAAGGTCGATTTCCCGGTGACCACGAACACGGTATTAACATGCCAGGATCCTCGATCGAGCTTATGGATATGCATGGCGCATATAACAGGCTTATGTGCCACCGCAATGAATTGATGCACGTACGACGCGACGCGACGCGAGAACGAGACGAATGTGGCGCGCGACAATGGCCGGCTTTACGGAAGAGAGGCCATGGAAAATTTTCGAACGTTGCAAAACAATGAGGAATAACTGCGAGATATTGTTTCGCGCACGTGTGTGTAGCAATAAAAATCGCTGAGTCAGCTGTACTAAATTTAACGTAGGCTAATTGTGATTTTTGTTTTCCGTGATATTATCACATAGGAATTAAAGCCAAAAGTGGAACTCAATTATCGCTTGGAAAAATAGCGACATAGCAACTATTTATATATAAGCACATTAAATTTATCGAAATCTAACTTGCAATCGATAAATCAACATCAGAAGTATCAAGCGGTTACTCACCGTTTCTGTTTTTTAGATTAATATTATATCTATTTCTCTTATATAAAAAATAGGATTCTGCAATTTTTTAACTTTTCATAATAATTATATCTTCTATATTGATGAAATATTCGATTTTTTCATTACTTTTTTTATTTTTTTATTTTTATAATTTCTATAATAATTTATTCACTTTATTTTTTTTTAGTAAAAAACGTTTGTACTTCTAGTTATATAATTCAGGAGATTGATTGTGTAATCGTTTGTAAGTTCTTTTCTCTTTAATTTTAAAATTTGTAAATATATGATGTGATTATCCAATTAATTTCCTTTATCGAAAAAAGAAATGACACATAACTTTTAGGAGGTTCTAAGTGAACATTATGATAATAACAATCAGCTCTCCAGGAAATCTCAAAATTTTTGTTAATAGCGAAGAGATAGATACGGTATAAAAGTTTTAGCGATTTCTGAAAGACATCCTGAAATAACGTGAGAAATTTATAATCACGCTAAAAATAGTATCATAAATGTACGGTTTCTAAAAATAAATCAGACAGCGCATATCCTCGACTGCCATCGTAGCCGATCTTTTATTGCTTATTTAAACTGGCGCTCGAGAATCGTGTTAAACCGGTCGTCGATGAGATTGTAGAGTGAGACCATTTATTCTTATCATGCTCTTATCATATTATATTATAATGTTGTGTTCGCAATCTGAGAAACTTTTAATTCTAAAGCACTCAAGCAAGATAATATATACATATATTTTTATATTACGACTATTTCTTTTTCTCTATTGATTTATTTTTCATTTTCTCCTTTACGTAATTTTCAATAAAATTAAGTATATATAATTAGAGAACGTACTGTCGTAAAAATTTGGCATAAATATAATTTACATAAGCAAGGTTGCTTCTCGTTTTAACGAAGTAAACTGTAACATTCACGTTTAACATTATCAAAACAGAAATAACTCGCAAACCGCATAGTTTCTTTGAAGAAAATATCCGTGAAAACTTCCGAAGTATTTAACAAATTATTTACAATCAAAATAAATAACAAAAATAACATATAATTTAGATAAATAATGCGATCATATGGCTATTTATAAATAAAATGCATCGTTATTCTGTAAATATTGAACAGGTTGCAAGATGATACGACGTATGCGCTGTTATCAGGGGACATCCTACGCATACGATCGCTTATCAGGATTATTGCGCATCATCGCGGCTTGGCGTCTTTTATGTCATCGGCACATTTTCGACGTTCGCGTCCATCCTTGACAATATCGACAAAGCTTCATCGTAAAACGACACATCGGAAAATTTCCAGTCGCGTGCAAAATCGCCTCGTAATATCACCACCAAGTCTGCAAGTTTCTTCGCGTTTTCGGATCAAGTTTGTACCCAAGAACGGAGACGTGACGTCTCCTACGCGTGAGGTACCCTAAAAATCCGGCGACGGAAACGCTCGTCTTACAATAGACGTAAAACGCAACGGCGGTTCACCGCTGCATCCTTGTGCCGTAAATGAGCGGTCGGATGCGACTTTTTATTTCGCCATGAAATTCAAGTGTTTTTATGCGCCCGAAAAGAATAATTTTTTTATCGGACAATATAATTCTTTAAGAGGTAACTCTGTGACGGATCTAATATTTTTATAAGGTGTTCAGTACATGTTTAAAATTTAAAAAAGTCATATCACAAATTAAACCGCGAATATTTAAGTATTTAATGTTTTGCGGAAAAAGATAATGATATTAAATTGAAGAAATTGTCGAAAGATATTAGAAGGATCCAAAAAAAAATTCTTACCATCTTATTATTTTTTTTTTTAAGAGAATCTTTAACTTTGCAAAGGAGTCTAGAAATGAGTCTAGAAATAGTTCATACTGTGCGTTCAATCTACGGTTTACATCCTATATTTTACTTAAATTTAATCTAAACTCTTTAAACACGATAAATAAGCTGTTTACATCATGAAGACTTTCGTGTTCGGGTCAAATAAGTTTTAGGTCACGGACTAAAGGTAACTAGATCAGATAAAAATATTTATAAACTAGATAGATAGATAAAAATATTTATTGATATTCTAGGAAAAGTTGTCTAAGAATATAAAACATAACTAGTAATGATAAACAAAATATAATAATTTAACGACAGTAAAATAACGCAAGGATACAAAAGAATGCATCGAAAAAATAAGAAAATGCTCTCAAAAAAAAAAGAAACGTGATATTGTATAAAATCGCGATGAGAACTCTATGTATAAAAAAATAAAATAAAATATACGAGAAAAAAAATGTTAACCAATTAGTTTATAAAAAAAATATTACGATAGTTTGTGTATAGAACGTGTAGGCATGCGAGTGACATCATCACACCCTTAAGAGAGTCGGGTCTGTCAATATTGGAGCAACCCGGATTTTTCTAGATGTCTTAGAATATATCTTGTACAGCTCACGCGCATATAGATTATATTCCTTGCTCAATAACTATACCCATAGTAAACATAAAACACATATATAATTAAAAGAAACAAATATATCTATTTATAAAAATTCAACTACTCAATTTTAACTTTCCTCGTCAATTGTTCATCATGATTTAAATAGATATGGAATTGTTGGAAATACACAAAGGTAAGAAAAATATTACATTAAATCTGATTGAAAATTAACGAACCAAAAGATTCTGATCATATCAATCAGAATTCAAGCAGGAAATTCTGATTTCCAACCAGAATTAAAATCAATGCAACCACACTCTTTTTCCAAGTGTAAACATTTATAACATTTATAACTTAAGTCTTAAACAAGTTACTGTAGTATGTTCTTTTATTCATTAATTCTTAAATTATAATGTTATACGTAGGTGGATTTGAAGTCGCCGTATATCGACGTATTCCCCACGTCGACTTAACAACAACGGGCCCTTGTATGTTCGATATAATCTGAAATCTGGAGGTTTGCGGGCGCACGAGCCGCTCGTGATCTGAAATTTAAATGCCTCAAGAACGAGCAGGACGCTGATTCATAGAGCTCTCGAGGAACATGAAACACACGCAGCCCACGACATGCTGGATGAACGCCGGAAATCTGGTTTTCGAAAGTGGTTCCTCCACTTTCAGAAGGTGGACAAAGCGCGGATGACAGGTAGAGATAGATAAATAAGGGGTTATAGTATTTTATTGGAATGTGGGCAAGCCTTCCTATATTCGGTTAATGATCACGTTTCGTAATCGTGATAATAGTAATAAAATACACGATAACACGAATTAAACGACACGATTAGACCTAGAAAGAATGATTTGGCTGTTAAAATAAGATAAGCCGTGATATTACTAATTGTAAGTAATATGAATATGATCATTAAAGATAAACATTAAAGATAAACTGCGCTATCTTAACGATAATTACGGTGGCAATGAAAAAAATCGAGATTGGCCGAGGAGAAGTCCTCGAGTCGATAAAATAACAATATTTGACCAAATTTGGCGACTTTTTAACGAAATGACAAACAATTGAGTGTTTACGAGAGATTGTCATCTCATCGCTATTACATTCCTGTGTGCTGCGTAAGCGAGAGAGTGTAAAACAACGCTAGCTCTTATCTGTTTACATTAGATTGCGCGAGATTAAGCAATCTAGATTAGTGGCGTCGACTTCTGAGAAACCGTGAGAGAACATCCCAAAAACGTCGAGGTTGGGGAACAGTCAAGAGTACGACGCATTAATTTAACCGACATGCACGAAGAGATCGACGACGTTCTTTCGATGTATTCTATTTCTAATTTACTTTTTTTACTCATCTCAATGTAGAACGTATGGAATCTTAGATAGTTAAGTAGAAAATAATGATCTATCTCGCAATAAAGATGATGCTAAGAATACCACGCAATCGAGAACGTGACATGAGGATGGTACGTTAATGTAAGATCGATTATTTGATTTTGATTGGTTACATTCAGTGTAACGGTTATACAAACCAGTATAACGGAAGTAAGTTTCGACATGATAGCAAAGATTTATTTGAAGTAGCCGCGCGCCGTAGCTCTTAATCCTTTTCAAAGTTTCGTTTTTTAAATAGCCGGAAGACAAGCTTGCGTAGTTTTCGGGTATCGTGCACTAATGGTACGCTAATGGTGCTCTAATGACACGCTAATGGTAACGTCTAACGTGGCTCCTATTATACACCCTCGCTATACACGTATGCGTTTCTTCTAATATTCGCTCATTTCTCGCGTTTTTTTCTACCTTCAACTTATCCGTAGGGCAAAATCTTCGGAACGAATGACGATGATTATTCGTGACTTTGTAGTAAATTGTTAAAAATGGAATATTGAACAACGCGCAATTATAGTCGCGGCAAAAATGTCTTTCTTCAGCGAATATTATTCAGGTAAACTAAATTTTTAGTGTTATTACTGTTATTAGTTAGTAGTTATTAAGTGTTAATAATAAATCAATCAAAATATGAAAATGTGATGATTTATTAACGATATAATGTAAATAAAAACACATTAAAAATAAATATGTAACTATTAGGATATATTCAGATAAATTTGCATAGTTGCAGAACTTTGTATATGCATAAAAAGAATTGTCCAATTGCATTTCTATTACAAGGATGTATAGTTTAATTGAATAATTTTCTTTACATATATAGACGGTTAAGCTATACAAGTTTATCTGAATAGGCCCTTAACGTCATTTCAATTTTATTCACACTATATATATGCGAATAAATCAAACAAAAAATTATCCTTAAGAGGCTAATTTTTATCATATGTATGATTTGTAAATCCAATAACATTATGCGAGATATAAATATGCTACGATTAATTAATTACCTATTTATATCAAGCATTATATTATATAACATTGATTTTCATTATTATAAGTTATTAAAAGTCATTATTAAAAGTAGTTAAGAGAAAGAGAGAGAGAGAGAGAGAAAGAAACGAAAGAATATCTTTCATTTAATGATAAGAATCATAAAAGCAATAATATTAAAGCAAAAGAAATGATGAGCGCAGATCGTAATTTCGCGTAAAAAGAAATGATTTTTATCGAAAAATTAAGAAGGAAAAATCGTATTAAAAAAAATTAAGTTTAATCCTCTTTTCTTAGCTAACTTACGCGATGACTGCAGATAAACGCGTTGTTTTTCTTCTTTCATCGATTGAACGACTAACATATATGCGCGTGCGCGTTTGGGGAATCTGAAGATCCGGAAAAATCTATCTCTGAAAATTCCAGCGGGACCAGAAATCCGACCAATACGTTCTTCTGCTATCAGGCGCTTATCGCAAGACCATACAACGCGCAAGAGCGCGATTTTTACCGGACGAAGAGAAAGACGAAAAACGAGAGGCTTATCGTGCGGAGAGAAACCGCAGATTCATTCAAAATTTCCCGATGAGACCAAGTCGAATGTTTTGCAAGGCCACATCCTATGGTCACAAATGCACGGTACGTATGGTCCATATAAACTTTCGGTTTTAACTGCTCGGAAAGTGTCACTTCTAAAATACGCTCAAAGTAAGTCAAAATCGCGATATTCAGAATAATAATTCCCTCCCTTGCTGGATTTCGTCACGTTCATGTAGAAATATGACTAGAGTGGTTTATCATTCTCAAAATATTTCTGATAGGAATTTTATTTTTGAGCGATTACTGGACAGTTTATTAACTTTTGTCTAGAAACTGAGAAATAAAACTACTTAAGATTCCAATTAAGATGTAACGCTTTGCCTGCAGTTACTGCTCAGAAACGATGCGCAAAATCTAAACCCATTTACAGAATAATAAATGAATTACGCATTATTTTAATTAATAATCATAATTTATTAATATTAAACAATAACTAGGCAGGTCTACGCAAATTTATAGATATTTTTGTCAATAAAATTGTTTTTAACTATTGAACAAATCAAGTTCTTGTTCATTTTCTACGTAGTTTTGTTAATACTAATAAGAATAATAATAATACTAGACAGTAACTGAACGAGTGTTTAGAAAAAGTGTATATATTTTTGTTAAGGATATAAATCCTAAATACGCATACAACAAATGACTCTGCACTAATCATATAGGAACTTGGATCCCAGTGAAATAAGTCAGTTTTCACATATTGGAATTTTTGAGCTGTATATCAAAATTGTAAAACTTGTGCTTACAGAGCATCTTTGATAAACATATTATAGCTTGGTAGAAATGTATGCAGTTTTCCTAGACATCCCATTCATTTATTATCTAGAATTACTGTATTCTCATTAGTTGTAAAAATTACAGGAAATGAACAAGAACTTGATAAGAATTTTATCCAATAGTTCTGAAGCAATTTTCTTCTAAAAATATATGTAACTTGCATAAACACTTGTGCAGTTATTGTCTAGTATAAATAGATTATCATATAATTAAAAATGTTGCGTACATTTATTGCTGTTTTTGTTCAGTAAATGGGTTCATTTTGCGCATCTTTTGTGAGCAGAAATTACAGGCGAACCATCTTGATTAGGATCCTAAGTAGTTTTTTCAATTATAAAACGAAGTTAATATAACTGTCTAGTAATTATTCAAAAAGTGCATAAAATTTCTACGAGGAAAGAACTATCTGTTTGAGCTATATATATAAAACATTTTTTGTTCACTACATCATAAACTACAACATATAATGTAAAAATCAACTCATTTTTATTCCGGAGTTATTATTTCAATAATTTTCCATATAATTAATGCAGTTTATAAAATTAATATCAACAAGAGTATCAATATATTAAATAAAAAAAAAATTATTTAGGAATATATTCTCTATCTTGGAAAAATATATCATCGCTATCTTTTTCTTCCCTTTTTTTATATTATATTAAAAAAAAAGTCTAAGGGAGAATTCTTGAAACGTTTCACACGCTGATATAAAAATTATCACGTCGATCAACATATTAATACATATTAATTACATTATAATTTATAATGCGATAAAAGTGAGTGATAAATATAAACATATAAATAATATTGCAGTATGAATCCCAACATAGTATTTAAATTTTAGCTCGATTCTCAGCAATTATTAAGATAAATACACGCTACGTCGATGGTAGATTAAAACATGCACTGGTTTATACAAACATATATATACATATACAGTCGGTATCCAAGTCTAACCGGCTTCGGTGGTTTCTCCGCTAAAAAATGCGCCCGTTCCTGTATCTTAACGCACCGATAACTCTGATTTCCTCGTTTTCTTTCGAACGGGCCACGTCAGTTGCGTAAGCGCGCGCGAGTACGCGGGCGCGAGCGTGAAGGAATCCGCGCGAGCTATTTCGAGCGCGGCTCTCGCGAGAGCGCACACGAGACTTTAACGAGCGGTCGGCGCTCGACATGGTCGTTAGTTAATTCGAAATACCGGCTAATCGTACCAGCGCGCCCGCGGCGCACGGGTTTATCGCCGCTCTGTTTCACGAGAATAGGAAACCCACGATCGCACGCTCGCTCCGCTTTACCGCCGAGAACGTAAGCGGCGAGCCGGATTCCTCGCGTGCCTTTCAAGGTCTCTCCCGCGATCGGAGTCCTCGCGGGAGCGAAACGCCGCGCCGTGTCGCTTGTTACATCGTCCAAGGATCCCGCGAGATCGTAAAATGCGGGACTGCAAAATGCGCGTCCCAATGAATGCTCTCGTAGAGCGTTAGATACCCGATGTCCACGGTATTCGAAAGGTGTCCATTCTTTTCCTGTCTGTTTTACATTAATATATTCGAAATCTCTGAGATTCAGAACAATATCTCGATCGGCGATCATTTTCGTTTCACTCGCCGAGGCGCGCCTGTACACGCGACCAGGCTCGGTGCCATTTTCCGGCGACACGGCAAACTTTTAAATAGGATGGCTGGATGCATTGTGCGCGATAGACAGGATGTTATATCTCGCGTTCCTAATCTCGCCGCGCTTTGGACACGCTAATGCAGCATATGCAGAAGTATTCCGTTATTAAACTCGTAAACAAATGCTATGAGGAACGTGGCTTTTAGCGTTATCTACGGGTCTTGCTTAAGTAGTCTGACGTACGGTAAGTGCCCGTTCCTTACGTAACGGTGCGCCGCCGCGCCGACACACAAATGTCGAAGTGTTTAAAATATTAAATGATAAAGGTCGATAGTTATTCGCACACGACGAGCCCGTAACGACCAAGTTGCGTGAGTGAAGAGCCCGAAATTTAGAATCACAAATCAACCAGACTGTAAACGCGTACAGAAAAACGATGGCAGAGAGAAAGCTGCCAACTGTTTCATTTAATATGTAGAATTAATTACATAGAATATTTATAGAATATATGTTTCAATTTTTTTTCTTTTTTTCCTCAATGTGTTACGATGTATTATGAATAGAGCACGTACGAGCAAAACAAATGTACGTAAGAAAAACAGTACTGGATTATTTTTTTTAGTGCAACGCTCCACTGATTTCCGCTTTTATTTCAAAATGTCTTAATTTAAGTTAGTCTCTATATTTATAATTAACATAACCGAAATCATTAATTAAGTTTCTAATTTCGTAGTTTCGTAGAACCAATTATACATTCTCCCCGGATTTGGCGAAAATTTCCAGCGCCGTCGGCGGAACGTAATACGCTTTATCTTGTAAATTAACATTTTATATCTACGTTCTTCAATTTAAAGATAATTCTACATAAAAATAAAAGATCTTTTAGAACGTTAATTAAGTCTTCAATTTAATAGTTCAGTGAGATCATTTACATTTTTCAGAATTAACTTAACGAAAATTTCCAGTCGAACGTTCCGTGCGGCGGCGGAACGTAATATTTTTTTATTTTGTGAATTAACGCGTGAATTAAGAAGTACCAAGGCACGATCAAAAGATAGTAAAATATTGTAGGAACCAGTGGAAAAATTAACAGAGTTTACTCTGAGAAAAATTTCTGGTTGAAAATAAACGAGAAGATGTTGATTTTATGAATCAGAATTTTAATTATCTTAACTAGAATTATAATAGATTCAATCAGAAAATTTCAATTTCATCATTTTTAATGAGAATTTCAATTAATGCAATCAGAGTCTTTTTCCATGTACTAAAATTTGAAATTGGAATCCCTTGTTTTCAATCCTAGCACTTATTATCGGTGCGTATTTCCGAATTATTGATTTGTCACATTACGTGGGTCATCCCACGTGTGTATATATATATATATATATATTAGATGTTGGAATTAATTCGTAGCGTTTTACAAGTGATGGGAAGTACTTTCATTAATGTATTTTTTAATGCTCATGTGAAATAAATAACATTCTTTCATTAAAAAACGCTACGAATTAATTCCAACACCTAATATATACACACATCTACTTTAAATTTATAGGGAAATTAAGAAAATTCTATGATTTTTTAATTTCTCCATAATAATACATCAATGAACAGAAGTGAATAGAAGTGATCAGGTCGTTTGATAAAACTCGTTGAGAGAAGAGAGATGTAAAGGAACGCATCGGAACAAAATGATCGGAACAAATTGAATTGTCCGAACGGCATCGAGTTTCTGTCTGGAATATTTATCACAAACGTATTACGTGTCCAGCGACATTTTTACGAGACGCATGCGGCGTTTCGTAATCGCGTCACGCATAATAGAGCCCGGAGGAAGATTTTTCCCAAGGCGGCGTCGGCCAGGTCGGTGAAATGCGGCGCATCGAAATTAGGAGCGAGGAATTCGACGAAAGCCATTTTCCTTCGCAAAGATATCTTATCTAGAGAATATTTATTAGTTCCAAAAAGTTCGAGTGCACTCTCCTACTTCGCATTCTCAAAAGGATGGCGCAGAGAGAAAAGAAGCATCCAAAGAGAGGAACATGCGGGTTCTTTCACTAGAGTTCAAACTCGACCACGTAAACGCGTGTTTTTGTGCAAAAAGCGCGTACGGATTTGCATGGAATAGATATCGGCGCATCGCGAAACGAAAAATACGAAGCAGCTGGTAAATATTCTTGTACTTTTCCTAGAATTACGTTTTCGTGACCTTAACTAATGTTAAAATTGCAAAGCGGTCTCCTCCGTACGCATTCACGTTGGTTTCGTATTACGGAAAAAGCTTAACCAAATCTTCAAATAGATACGCCTCGCAGTTGTCGTCGTGCAGTGAAAAAAAAAAAGGAATCATAAAAGAAGCAGCCTTATTATCATGAATTAACATATTGCGCGAGATTTCTTTGCTTGGAGGTTAAACTTTTCTGCCAAATTTATTCGCATGAATATGCTACACGTTGGTTAAACATATCTCGATTGATTGCCACATCTCCCCGTCTGGCATTCTAATCAAGTCTGAGTTTCGTTAATCACGAAATCACGCAAGAACGACGGTATCAACGTTTCTTTAATTCTCTCATCCTTCGCTTTTCTGTTCGTCGTGACAATCTTCGCGCGTGACAGCCGAAGATGTCTAAAGTCGAGCGTCACGGCAATTAACGGTATCGAGCCAATTATACGAGACGAAATTTTGCATGGTGAACTTAAGCGGTACGTAACTGTACGAGGTATGGCCCCGCGTATCGATTCAAGTTTGCGATACGTCGAATACAGGAGTAACGCAATTATTTTCAAGAATCGCCGATGGCGATCGCGAGCGATGGTTAGCCGCTCGTGCGGCGAAAGACAAAGGCCAAATTAAAAATAAAAGAATCGTAAAGGCTCGGTGATTACGATATAAACAAGAAAGAAGAAAGCATGAGTCAACTGCAGAGTTTGTGATGTTTAACGAAGTAATTGTATTCGTCCTTTCCTTTCCATAAATGGTTCATGCAATAAGGGTACATCTGATGCACACTCAAAATAAAGAGCTAAAAGAATCGTATTTTTTTTTATTTTCCTTAGAAATTTATTACTGGAAGATATAATTAACTATTTATTTAGAATATTCAAAATACTATTGTTCAGTGCTTTTAGAAAATGAGTTAATCGCTATTTTTTAGTATTAAATTAGCTAATATCGAATTCTTGTAATGGTTAATAATTATAATTATCTGAATAAAAATCTGAAATGAGTAATAAGAACTGAAAATAAATTTGACTAAAATTAGACCACTTTAAATTTTTTTGCAAAATTTGCTAATTTTAGTTAATAAACAACATATAAAACAAAATATTTTACATGTTTTAAAGCAATTTCGCTCCTTTTTTAATATGAAAACAAGAGGAGAAGCGGAAAATCCACTTTTTTATCTTTTCTTTTTGTTAATACATTAATTACTATCATTTAATGTACATGACAGTCCTAATTTCCGGTCCTTGTCTCCGCATTGACGTAACACGCGACGTGCGGACGTGCACCAGGAACTAAGCGAACAATATCTGCTGCGGCTAGACGACGCGATAACAACCTCTTACAACAACTGTCACGTCAGAGTCACGACGATTTGTCCTCTTCGGTCGTTTGTCTTTTTTCTTCGTCCACATCGCCCGCGCCAGCCGATTATCTTGGGACGAACTCACTAAAATTAACGTCGACGAAGTTTTGAATGGAGACACTATAGAAAACGATAATAGAATTTCAATAAGAAATACAAGTTTTTTCAACTATAAAAACTTGCATGGTAAATAAAATTCCATTTATTTCTCGAACCTTAAACATGATTTTTGCCTGGGAATTTACGACAACAGACTACGCAGTAAGAAAACTATTTGTCAAGATATAAAGGTATGAATTGACCTCCCTAGTGAGAAATTCTTAAGTGAGAAGATTCTTAAGATCCTTCAGGTCATATATGTGTCGATTTATAAAGCGAAGATTTCATTCTTCGTTTAGCATTTGCTTTACGAGACTTCAAATATGTAAGGACAAAGAAACTTTATAAAAATAATAATAAAGAAATTCTGCTAGAAGGATAAACCTAAATTAAAGAATGAGTCTAACAAAAAATAAGTAGATAGCCAATGGTGTCAGATCTAGAGAAACAGGGGCGGTGGCTCTTTTAATCGTATTGGCACAAAGGATCGTCTGGCAATGTCCGACGATCTTCTAGGAAGCCTGATCATTTCGGAAATTCGGAACGAGAGGCACCGAACCTCCGCAGCGTGCAGTAAATTATCAGTCAAAAATGAGTTGTTGTTTTAGGTTCGGCCGACCGGATCAGTCCCATTTTTTTCTTTGGAAAGATATCATTAGATAACACTCACTTTGTTGGAGATTGATATCGGAAAAAAAAAAACAAAAAATAATCTCTGAATTTTTAAATTCTTTTTTTCATACATAAGGAAAGGTTATCAAGGCTTGAAAACTTAAATCCTCTTATTCATAAATCTTTTTCATAATCTTGGAAAGAAGAGCAACGATAAGACCCCAAGATATAATTGAAAACCAGGCAATAGAAACAAGCAAGATTTCATAACAAATATTAGAATTTATGGTTTCTGATAGGTTGGAATGTGTCTGTTATTCCCTGTTCATATTACCTGTGTTTTTCAATTATGTCTCAGGTTTTATCATTGTTGATTTCTTTTCGAGATTATGAGAACTTACAAAATACAAGACTTCAAGGATAAGAGGGTCGTAATGAAGATTTAAGTTTGTTAAACCTTAATAACTTTCCCCTATGCATGAAAAAAAGAATTTAGAAATTCAGAGATTTGTTTTTTGTTTTTTTTTTTCATTCTAATCTCTCTAATAAAGCAAATGATTTTAAAATACTTCATAATTAATAATTTTACATAATATACTTACAATAAGTACTGAAGTATATAGCAAATAGATTTATATTATTGAAAAGTAAAACGGCTTAATAGAAATATATAAACAAAGAATAAAGAGTATAAGAAAAATTAATATCTTTAGATAAATAAAATTAAGTATCTGAAGGGAGCAATAAAGATACTCCAAGAGTACAGAGAATCGTGTCAATTTCATAAGAGAAAATAGTATCGCGCATACTTATAACTCTGTCATAGACCGATATGTCTATGACCGATATGAGATGTAAGAGTTAAGAGCAACACTAGCTCGTGCACCAGAATAAACAGCTTCGTGCTCGAGCAGGGTCGACAAAAGAAACGCGCCTCTAGGCGGCATACGTTTCAACGTTTAATTATCGTCCATCGCTTAATTATTTTCCTCTCATTGTCGGACGCGCACTCGCGATTCTTACGCGGAAATTGCGGAAAGGGGCAGGCAGGAAGCGAGCGTCTTTTTTTCTTTCTCTCTTTTACGGTGGCATGCGTCGTTGGTACCGTTAGCTGTTGACAAGCCAATGCATCCTGTCGTGAATCACCCGAAGGAAAGAAAAGAAGAAAGAAAAAGAAACATGAAGGTAACCATACGAAGGTAATACCGGAAATAATGGTACAATCGTTACGTCACGTCCTGTAAACAGCGCTTACGATTCGATGATTCCATCGATAGATTGTAACAGGAACAACAATGATTTTCAGTTACGCACGAGCGATGTAAGGTTACATCCTGTTGTCGAATGAAACATGTCGCGAGGAAAATTTCAATTGCAGTTTGTGTTATGTTACAATGAAAATACACATTTTCCACTAACAAACTGATAATGAATACGTACGTAATTATATGTAATTAAAAATATAATTAGGTAATATGTATTTATAATATATTATATATTATATAATATATTATAATACGTAATTGTAATAGTTATTCAGTATTAAAATATATGTAATATTTCTGTAAAATGTTAAAAAAAAATGCTTACGAGATTATTAATAATAAGAGTAAATCACTATTTATTTCTATCTAAATTGAAGTAATTATCTAATTATATCAGGGAAATTGTATATTCTTGTCATATTAATAATTGTAATAATTTAGTATTTATTCACTTCTTTTTAAATTCTGACGACATTATGTATAAAATATGTATTTTTGACATACCATTATATAATGCGCTATTGGTATTATCATTTTTTAATTTTGCATTTTTCTTAATATGTAACGTAAAATTTTTTTTCTTTAAAAGGTATAATCGAAAGGTGCTTGTACTTTATGATCGGTAGTAAACAGGAAAACATTATAAACTCAATCAACCGTAAAAGAAAAAAGCCAGACGACATGGTACAGAGAGGGAAACCGAGACTTAAGAAAAGATTGTTACAGAATCAGGACGTGTGAAACTGATAATTATTGAACCGATCAGCGCACATATATACGTTGGTTGATCGTCCAGTGAAATGTGGTTCCTTGCATTTTAATGAGCCTTCAATCATGGAAATAAAAATCCGCGATCGTAAAAAGATTTATAACTTTCAATTCCGTTCGTTTATTTAATTATAAGATACTGTATCCATTGAGCGATTTCGTGTGAAATATATAAAATTCTTCAAATTGTATATATAAAAGACAAGATATTTATAATCATTATTTAATATTCTAACGTATTGTTAATATTAATTCAAGTCGAAAGAAATGTAGTTTATTCGATCAAATTTTAAATAATAAATAAGAAACAAACTAACGATATAAAAAAATTCAAACTTTTTAAAATAATAATTTATAGTTTCCAATGTAAAATAATTTTCCTTATTGTAGAAATATTCTCTTTAACATATATATTTCACATGAAATAACTTTTATTAGAGGTTATTCTCATTAGTTTAACGTAAAGATTTATAACAGTTTAATAGAAAAGTCGCCAACTTGCCTCCCCCTCCCTTCTACTAAATGTTTACTGTAATTAGTCATTTATGATAATCATTTAATAATTACGTTTTTTAATATGTCACTTTTGAAGTCAAGTACATATAGATTTTTCAGAATCTGTAATATAGACTTTATAGAAATACATGTCTGCGTATATACAATGTAAAAACTATTCATACAGAGGAAATTTTTACTATATAAAAAAACCTAGAAACTAAACATTAATTAGCAATTTTACATAATGAGTATGTTCTGTCCTAATATAAACAAAAGAATTTCACATGTTCTTAGAACATGCGAAGCTATTTCGTTTATATTATCACATCCTTTTAAGTAAAATGATTTTGGAAAACATACAATCTATTTTATTCTTTGTTAATAAATTGATAATTAATATTTACTTCTTAAAAATAAGATTTCTTTTAAAAATATATCTCCTGTAAAAATATTTTTTACACTCACTACATGTACATGTCTTTTACAGCTTTCAAGAAGAATCCATCGTCTCAAATCAAAATAAAATTCAATTCGCAATACAATGCGTAACAGCGGAGTTGCTGAAATTGCATTGATCTGTAAAATACGACCATTGCGATTAGAGTAGCGCGCAATTAACATTTCGCTAAATAATTAAAGATTAAGTCTAACTTTTGATTCCAATTCTTTTACCGTAACCGGAATCATTTGAATTTCGGTTCTTTTCGGTTTCGGTTTTCATATAATATTTTAATTTATATCTGTGATGATCACACGCATCGTTAAAAAAACTGCTAATCGTAACCAGCCGAAATTTTAATCCATAATGTAATTTCGGTCCGAGTCTCTGTACGAAACTATAAATTTCGCAAAGTAAAAGATAAACAAACGATGCTCACCCCATGATTACTTCGCTGTCGCCCGATGTCTTTCCAGCAGCCATTTCTCTCACGTTGCTTCGTCGCGCTCCACATACACACACACACGCACACATACACAAAAGCATCACCGGCGAAAACACGGTTAATTACGCGCGCGCACTAATGACCGAACTGTAACGATCGCGCGACAGTTTGCACGGCACTCCTCAAACTAATCACACGCGACATGACGTATATAACACGAGGAAAGCGCATCAGGAAAGCTCTACTGTCCTTCCATTTCACTCCTTAGAATTAAGATGGCTTCCTATCGGGTGACTCGAGTACATCAAGATTGCCAACCGCGCGTTGATGCGGCTAATATCACGCCGGTATCGCGCGACGCGACGCGACGCAATTCAGATTGGTCGCGTCTAACTGAATTTAAATGTGCGACGAACCGTCTGAAAGGGTAAAGTTCTGTAAGTACACAATGCGCATGATGTATTATTTTATTCTTATTCACTGAATGTTAAGCAAGGATAACATGATGCATTGAGCACAATACGCGTTTTACAAAATCAGGAAAATATACAACTGAAATTCTACGCGTAACGCCCTTTATCCTTTAAACGCATAAATATTAGCGTTTACCGAGAATTGATGCGTGGCAGTCTTCGTGTCATACAATTCAACGATTCGTCTACTACTCCGTCAATTTTGAAATAACACTCGAATTACGTTGATTCGATGAAACTTTAAAGCACGACGCGAGACAATTCAAATTTAGGCATTATAAATTAATTTTTCGAAGCTGAGTTTATTGATCCAATTATAAATCTCTTTGTAAAAAATGCCAAATAATTTAATTTTCTTTATATTACATCTGCAATTCTTTTTTATTAAATTAATTATTCTTATTAAATATACTTAATATTTTTTTTCATTCTTTTTTGTACAAATCATTTTGGTTCCCCAAATTAGTTTTAATTAACATAAATTAAATGTATCTTATAAACTCAGTAATTGTGTCACAAATTTCAGTATCAGTTCCGGAGAATTAAATATCGCCACATCCGTTAGTGAGTCTACAGTTAAGGATTAATGTTAAATCTAAAGGATTCCATAGTAATTATATGGAAATATTATATTTGATCCTGATGAAATGAGGTAGTTTTCACATATAACGTATTTTCTAAATTCTTTGTAGTAGAAATCTCTCATTCTAAAAAGTAAAAATTGAGTCAGTTTTGAAAAAGAGCGACTTAATTTTCAATCTGTGAGTGAGATTTTATTATTCAGAGGTTCATTCTAAAAGTTTTAGAGAAAGTTTTATAATATAGTGAACAAAAAGTGTCATAAGCACAATGTTTTTTGTATTATTTTATTAGTTGATCTGTTTAATTTAAGTACATTAATTTAGTTTATCTGTTCTATTTAAATATGTTTTATAACATGAAACACTGAAGATGATCCGATCGGGCTCGAAACAATGTCTGTTATTTGCTTTAGATCTCTTTGCTTTAGATTAGTTATTTGCTGATAATTATATTTATTTCCTTTACACATTTATATTATTATTTTTTGGTTCATAGCCTTTCTAAACTTTTATTTTTAATTTTTATTATTGAACCACGTTATATGATGTATAAAAACCTATTCCTTTTTTGAGCTTCATATTTTGATATATCCTTTGTTCATAAATTACATTATACGAAAACTATCTCATTTCACCGAAATTTAATTTTCCATATAATTAATGCGAGTCCTTTAAATAAAATTTATATTCGTTTTAATTGCAACATAAAAATTAATTTATTATTTTCTAATAAATTTAATGTTGTGCAGATATCACAATCTTTATTCCCCGTCGTCGATTGCTACTTGAAATGAATATATCGCACGGAAATAGATACTGTCTGCGACGAACAATTGTCTTCGGTCTGATAAAACGAAAGGATATTGTCTAGCCGGTGGAAATGAGTCGATCGTGTGATCTAATTATTCGTAGAGAACGATCGTGTTTCGCACAGCTACTCGTCGTGACCGCGTCGCGAAGAATAATGTGACGATACAAGGTAGCGGCACGCGCCTCGAGTCTCGTCGAACGAATGATAACAACAAAGCGGCCTTGGTAAACGCAGCGCGCACTACAATAACAAACGCCAAACGCCGCGCGCCGACCGACCGTTACGAAATATTTTATGTGTTGACGCAAGTAATATTTGTGCCGAATATACCGAGTATTCCAAATCAATTTTGATGAAAGGATTCATGCTTTATTCTGTGGACTTCTTAAAATTGAATGAGATAACTATTTATTCGATTAAGAGATGCTAAATAGTATTTCTTAATAGACATGTATTACTATTATATATATTGTAGAAAAAAATTAATTGTTACATACGCGCGAATTATTTAATTTTTAATTCAGATTCCTGCAATTGACTATAAGCCTTTTAAAGTTAAAGGAGGAATTGAGTTACAAAAATAATAATTATAAACGTAATTATTAGTTGCTTCACTCAAAAATAATTATTAACTTTCAATTGAAGTGTGTTCTAAATCACTTATTTTGCAATTTCAACCAATTATGTTTTTTTATAGAAAAGCAAATAAAACTTTAATCTTTTGTATAATAGTATTAAAAGAGGAAATGTAGTAGCAACTATATATTAGATATTAAAATGCAAAAAAGCAGTTATTCCTTTTTTTTATATCTAGAAGCAGAAACTTGTAGAATTTCATATTCACTAGTGTATGTCTTGCATTTAAGAATATTTAAATTTAAATAAAATTTCTCTTTGTTAAAAAAGTAATTAATCACTTTCTAATAAAATTAATACATGGTAGATATACATTTTCATTTTTCTTGATACATTAAAATCACAATTTCTCTTCTATCTAAATAACTAAAGTAAACATAATAACATTAAATTAATATTCCCATAAATATTTTTTTAATTAAAAAAAACCAAATTGTATTCTTTAAATAGATATTAATAATTCTTGAATAAAATAATTCATTAAATTTTTAAATTGTAATTTTTGAAAATTGAATAATTATATATATATATATATATATATATATATACATATACGTAACAATTAAAATTTACGATTAATAATTATTTTTTTAATGTTAGCTGATTATTATACATATATACATACATCTATACCTAAAAAATCTTAAAACAAAATCAACTGAGTAGTGAAATCAACATTGCCTATATTGTAAAAATGAACAGACAACAGATCGTGTCTAGCGTAATTATAAGTATGCGTAATTACAAGAGTGCGATGTTAACATTTTCCGCAATTTTCTTAAGATTTTCAATTACGATTAGTATGCCAAATACCATTTTATAAACGGTAATTGCAGGACACTTTTATATAAGATATGATATTAAATTCAATATATGCAAGTTATTTTAAACCAACAATTTTTATTTGGTTAGTAAATATTAAATAATAAAACAAGAGAGGATACAGGGAGAAAAATAAAACTATTTTCAATACAATTTTTCTCCCTCGTAAATTCGTCGTTTACTCCGAAATAAAGATATTTTCCGCACAAACACGTCAACGATGCGTTTCGGTAATTTCAGTGCACCTCGTGACGAATTACGCGGGAAAACGAGTTTACGAGTGAACGAATCAGGCATTCATCCATGTCATTTTTTCCTCGTGCAAGATATGCTTTCCCGGAATAGTGACATATAGGAGATGATGCTCTTTAAGAGGCGGTCAAAGAAGAAAAAAGGGCGACGGTTTCGAAGGGTCCATTGGATCTCTGCAATAACGACTCGTCCTTCTTCCGCGATATAGCGTAACGGAAGAACGAGCTCGCTCGTAGGCAATTTTTCAAGTTCCTCAGCTTTTCTCGACTCCATTTTCTCTCTCTCTCTCTCTCTCTCTTTTTATCTCTCTTTCCGTTCTCGCTGCTAACACATTCGACTGAACAGAAGAAACAATATTTCTCAAAGCCTGAGCATAAACCATAAATTTTCCAGCTTCGAGTAAAGAAGGCAGCTTTATATATTCCGCCACGTTTCTGTAAACACAGTTACGAACAAGGCTTAACGGGATGCGTCGCCGTGGGTACGGACAGCACGCGGTAACCCTTTGAGAAAATATCTGACGAGGGCGGCGATGGTGGTGTAAGGATGCAAACACGAAGTCGCAGTAATTTGAAGTCGAGCCCCGCAGAGTCCGTGACCGTGGTAGCAATTATCGGGAATTAAACGTCTGGAGTTCTTGAGCGGGCGACATCACCAGGTAGATGCAAGACGCGCGGCGGAAAATTTTAATAAGACTCAAAAGTTTGTTTAATAGGGGATCCCCTCGGACTTCTCCCGCGAGAGAGGGATCGTTAGAATACTTTGCGACGAAAGTTCCGGTAAGTCATTCTCGCAATGGTGTCCACGGACATCAAGGAAAGGCGTATCGACTGGAAATCGAGGAGAGACCAGGGTGAAGTGACTATGATTAAATTGGAATTTGAAGATCGAACGAAGACGCGAATAGAGCGAACTAACGTCATAGTTCAATCGTGAAACTAGATGTTGCGAAGATGTCGTCCTTTATCTAGCTATTTCACGTTTCAGAAATCAAAAGCGAGCATCAAATCAGAATCATTGACCCGTAGTGCAGTGTGACACGCTTCATAGGAGTCCGTTTATGTGTTCCCTCCAAACGAAGTCCTTGACTTTGGGATTACGCGACAGCTGCTCGTCTCGAGTCGACCTACCAATTTTTCTCCATTACCGGCTAAATGCTCCTCCGTTTTCCAGCGGTTCAACAAGTGGCAGGTGCCTCTTACACGAATCGAACACTGACATGGAAATGCATGAGTGGAACGGGTAGGCGCGACCGAGACCGAAGATAAATCGTCGTCGATTACCATTTAGTTAGGTTCGTCCGCGTGTACACACGGGCTTTACGTGCCAGTCCATAATTCACGATTTCGAAAGGGACACCGCCGGTAACACTGGGAAAATGGAGATTAGGTCGAGCGCCCTCGAACCTCCAAAAGAAAAGAGAAGCGCCGCGGGGGGAACATTGTCAAATGGATCCAGGACTCGTTCTCACGCGTATGGCGAGAAATCAAAAGTAACGCCATACCTCCAAATTTATCAACGAGAGGTTTATGACCTTAAACAGTTATACCCATTAAAGAAAAAATAATCAGCAAATTTCATATTATTTCATCATGAAGGAGATATGGCAGAATAAAGATACAGTTCGGAAAGAGTAGTCTCTTTTATTAGAAAAATTATAATAAAAATTATATTAAAATAAATATACAAGTAGAATGTCTCAGAATATTCATTTTTAATTATAAAATTCAGACAATTTTCGCATCATCTTCTCTTAAATGTCTTAACAAATCTCCGGACATAGGTATATATACGTACGTAACTGATAACTTTAGTTTGTACTTGACCTCACTAATTATCCCACTGAAGAGGCTTCAAATTCAGAATAGAAACGTCTGCAATCAACTTTGTTAGGTTAGTACAATCTAATTGTTTGCGAATTAGATCTTATCACTTAAAGATTATATAATTTACGCACTAATAGCCGCGGAGGCTTACATAGACATTTTACTTGTTATCGGACTTAATCTTGGAACTATAAATACTACTAATTTAATTTAATAAGTTATTAATTTGTATTAATTTAATAACTTCAAGATTATATTTCATTGCAAATAAACAAGTATAATGTAAGTAATGAAATACCAAAAGCTTGTTGTTAAAATTTAAATAAACATTGTATTGTCAAAATTTCAAGACTTAGGCCGGCATTTATAGTCTGTTCTTATATTTAAGATTGTCTTAAGTATAGTCTTAAGTACACACAATCAAGTAATCATAGCACTGTATTAACATCTTAAGACATTATCCGAAACGATCTTAAAATAAGAATGGATTATGAATACCGTCCTTAATTAAAATATCAAATAGGTAATAATGATGATCGCATAAGATAATTATTTTATAATTTTTTTAAAGAAGAGGAAATTCTGAACTTTGGGGCGTATATCGCGTATAATATAATGCATATAGAGGGCATCGTCGAGAAATTTACGAGGCTAAGCGAGAGACGGTTTATCAACCAACAGGTGCTTTCTGTGATCTGCCTCTGGCTGTGTTCACACGTTCGTACTGACCCTGCCCACGCGGACTACTCGGCCGGAACCCTTGCCCTTGATCGTTTCCACAACAGAATACCGAGAAGTCCGATACTTGCTAGAAAAAAAAGGATAGGAGGAAAAGTAAAGCGAGCGAATAGAGGATGCCAGTGTCTGAAATAGGAGCGTGCACCAAAAGAGCCGCCGCGCTGCGAGGACCGGCGGGGGCAAAAAAGAAAGAGAGGAGAAACGCATGGAGGGCGCACAGGCAGGTATATTCATTCAGAAGATCACCGCATTAAACTCGAGGAGGGTACTCCTACTCAACTTCACCTTTTTAGTTAAGAAGAGAGGACCGTTTCACAGTACGAGCAAAAAGTCAATAATACTTCGCGTGAGAATCGCACTGAGTATAATACGCAGAAATACGAGTTCCCGCGATATCAAGTAGTATAATCGTGAGCGAGTGCAATGTGCGGTGAAAGGTTAAATTTTCGGATTTAAGTTTTTGCGAGCGAACGGATTTTTTTGCGATAAAAAAATCGGCGAATTACGGCACGTCATAGTTTTCAGTAAAAGCAACATTCTGCGATGATGGTACTTCGGATGATGGAATTCGTTGATGATTGTCGTAATAAAAAAAGACAACGAACGATTACGAAGATGTTGAGAAAACATTGTTGCATCGGATAATAAAAACGTGTAGCATGCCAAAGATTCGCACGGTCTTCCCACGCGGGCGGTTTGTCTCATCTCCGTGACCCATCTTCGATCATCCTGCGAACGCAAAACCGAGAAGTGCCTGAGGAGGCGATGGAATGAAGGAAAGGAAGAAAAAGGAGAGTCGGACGGGAAGAAAGCCGAGATGAGGAGGTGAATGTTGGGTTAAGAAAGAGAGAGGTCTCGAGCGAGAGAGGAGAGGCGAAAGAATTCCAGTTTGAAATCGGAGTGCTCACCAAAAGCGCCGCGTCGTCTCGCTGCGGTCGGAAAGGAAAGAGCCGAGAAGCGAGAGAGGGGTCAGGTAGATTCATTCACAAGACCCCCACGGTTTCAACATCGATGCCCCACTCTGCAATATCCCCTCGATGTCGGGGCCCCGTCGGGTCCCGTTTTATCCCCTCTCGCTGGTGTTGGAGCCCGCGGCAGGTCCCACTCCTCGGGACCGTCGGAGACCACCGGTTCTCGCATACCACTCGTCTCCATGGCGGGGACCACCAACCGACAACGAGTCGAGAAACTCTCCCGGCCTTCCAGCACGTCGTTTCTTATCCGTTTCTCCCTTGCGAAGCGTAGACCAAACAAAGGAATCCGAGAAGCGGCCGACGACGTTGGAATTTCAGGGGCCTCTCGCGCTGCGTTCCCTCTTCCTCTCTCTCTCTCTCTCTCTTCGCAGTCTGTCTACCCTCTCTACCCCTCATCACCAGCCCTTTCCCTCCCCTCCCCCCCCCCCCCCGCCCTTTCCCCCCCCTCCCCCCCCCCCTCTTGAAGATGCATCTCTCATCTATAGTGTTTACGGTTACCTACACGCAGCTCGTTCGCTTTCTCTCCATCTCTCGCCCACCCTTACCGTCGAGAATATCGATGTTGCTCTCTCTGGCTCGCGAATTGTACAGCGGAATCCCCGGCATCCGCCTCGATAATGCGCCTTGGCTCGCGCGTTATTCCGCTTTGTTTTATGCGGTAAGAGGCGCTCTCGCCGCCGCTCTCGAGCCGATAAAAATGACGTGCCGTAACATTGCGTCAATTTATGTCGGAACCCGCGCGGGAAAATAATGTCCAATTCGGTGCTTCCGTAATACTTAAAAGCGCCGTGCGAGATCCACGCGCGCGAGAGAGCGGGAACATCGTTAAATTGCGAATTTAAGCGAAACATGACATAGGGATGTAAAATATATTATCGTATCTCGACCATTATACCCTCTTCGTTGTTTCGCGAAAAATTCCATACGAAATTACGCGATACAAGTACTTAAGGATTCACGTACTGCGAGAGGAGTCGCGCTTTGCGAAGGAACGCGTTCGATGCTCATAATTCTCTAGATCCCCTGGTGAGTATACGCATTTACCTATTAGTATCGACTTTGTCGCTTTATAGTACATGACATTCCATTAAGAGACACGCGCGCCGATAACATTCTAGTCTAGGTAAAGAGTAATAGCCATCCCAGGCGTTTCCAATGATGATGTTAGACAAACTTTGAAATGCCATTTATTCATATGTAATAATAAATAAAACTTACATCTCTGTATTTATTGTCTAATAGAAAATAAAGAGATTGGATGCATTAAAGCTTTGATGCATTGAGCATATTAAAGCTATTGTACACTAGTGCATATTAATGGGTCTAATCAAATTTGCTATAAGAATTTTAACATTATGGACATTGTAAAAGTATTTTATTATGATGACTTTGTGGCGACTCGCCATCAATTTTCATCTCAGATTATTAATAAGAAAAGAACCGAACCCAAACCGAAGTCGAAATGTAACTTTAAGTATACTTACACTTTCGTATATATAATTAGTGATAAATAGACAATTCACGCACCGTTAACTGCTTGGCTCATACTTTTATTTCTATCCTTTACTTTTTAATAAAACTTACATTATCTTATAATTTATTTTCTCATATAGGATAATTTATTATTACGTTTATAGTAGTCATTAGGTATCTGCTTATTTTTTATGCAATACATTTTTATTAATTGAGTATGTGTATTTAATGTCAAAAGATAAGATTCCGACACAGATAATTGTCTCATTAAATCTACCTTAAAGACAAACATGGAAGGAGAAAAAGACTAAACTCGTATATTTCGGCGTCTCGAAAACAGAATATCCGTCGTCAGAAAGTTCATCGATGGACAAGATCTGAGAGGTAGGCGGCGCGATTGGTCCGATTTTTAAAACCAAATTCATGTTTCAGCGTAACGTCGATCGCATCGTTTTACAACGCATAAAGTCCCATTAAAATCCTTCGGGGACACGGCGTACAGAGATATTTAAGGATACATTTAAGGATACACGCGCGGAGAGGTCCGCGAGGTTCCAGGTGATTCCCCGGCGCGAGGCCAGCCGCTGCCGCGCAATATACATAATGTGATACTCGTCTTCCAGTCGAAAGCGTTTACAGTATGTACATATTTGCTTTTTAGTATCAATTTCACGGTTTTATGGAACATGGAATTCCATTAAGCCGCCGAGCGCCATTGGTACACATCGCGCGCATTAGTCGAGAAGAGTGGTGGCCGTTAGTGGCCGTTGAACATGTACGTTATTACATCTCGAAAGCGCGATTCGATGGCCTGGAACGGGAGGAGGTTACGACTCAAAGGGAGCCGATCTTCTCGACCGCCGCACAATGTATCTCGCGGTATGAATATCTCAAGACCGCGATCATCCACGAGTTGCGGTTCCTCCGTTCCGAGCCATCGAATTTTACGAGATTGGCGTGTACGATCGGCGAGATTGAATTCGCGAGCATCGGTTGAGATTCGCGCGGCCCCCCCGCCCCTCCCCCCCCACCTGACGGTGCATTGTTTGGACAAACGCATCCGCCACCTGTCGCTTTCGTAACGCGAGATTACGCGTATTGCGTACGCACATCCAAAATTCTATTAGAAGACACGACGCGTGCTCGAGTGCACGTGTATCCATCGGAGAAAAAGAAGCTGACTCCGGGTGATTCCCGGAAGCCAGGTACGAGATACGTGACTAGAGTCCTAGGGTGGAAAACCAAATGCTTGCGTGTGCTACCATTTCTTCCACACGTACACACACGCGCGACTGTTGCACCGTGCACATTCCAACGCGACTCTGCCACGCGGACGTTGTTTATATGTGAGCTCGCCTATCTTCACGGCCGGCTAGTCTCATCGCATCAGGGATCCCTTTCAGAAATTTAGGCGCCAACATTACTAGCCAGCACCCTCGAAGCCATCGAATTACGGTGAACGCCCGTTTCTTCTAATCGGCTTTTCCAAATCGGTCTTCTCTTATCCAATTATCACACGTGTGGGCACAGATTTAAGTAAGTGTATAAATCCGAGATGACTTGAATATATAAGGAGCTAATACAATATATATATATATATATATCAAAAAAGCAACACACAGGACATGCTATATACATGTACATTAAAATAGACAAATATGGAGTTAACTTATGTATCTTAACAGATGTCTTAATTAGATGTAAAGCTTAATTTGTAATATCGTTTACGGTTAAAGATTGCGTTAAAATACAAAAAAAATCCACGTATTTTTTTTTCTTATAATATTTTTGTTGGAAAATACTACATCACTATTGTAAATCTATCTCTCCCACGTCTTAAAAGTGACAACTCACAAAATTAAATTATCTAGGCACATTATTTTTTAACAAAAAATTGATTAATCACACGAATATCGACACGAAGATATATTCTTAATATGATCGAATGTTATTTGTCATTTTCTAGTCTAACAATCTTTGAGAATATGTACGGGTCACATTTCAAAACATTATCAAAAATTGCACAAATTGTCGTCCATTATTGTCTGAACACCTATGTAAAATTTGAGCAATTCTCTTATTGGTTTAAAAATTATTCAATTTTTTGTTTGTCTGAATGTTTGTTTAATGTTTGCTTTTTTAATGCTTGTTGTGCTATGTAAAATGGCATCTGAGACTTATTTGTAATTTGATGAGGAAGAGACATTACAAGAATTAAATCAAATTTTATACATGTATGATCAAACAATAATAAATGTTCGTGCAAAAGTTTATTTGGATCCACTTATTCGTTTAAATATTCTCGAAATTGTAGAAAAATTTGGTCATTTTGCTGCATAAAATCATTATAAGTTAAATTGTTTGTTTTATTTTTTCATGGTTTCAGGGAGTATTCACAAACTAATATCATTAAATTTTTTTACTGCTATTGACTAATACTTTTAATATTTCATACCCAAAACATACTTTTTGAGTTACAAGAATTTTTAAGATTTTTTATGAAGTAAAGTTAATTTTAATGATTGTTTGGATAATATTTACTCATTCATCATAACAACTCGAAACTCGCGTTTTTTTAAGTTGTATTACTTTTGAAGTAAGGAAATCATATATCACTCAATAAAATATAACGTTATTATATCATGAAACATTGATTCATGAACATTATAAGAAAAAGTATAAAATAAATGTTCCGTGTTATATTTCTCATTTCTCGCCGAAACTTCCGCCTTCAGGTTCCAAACACGCGATTCGATCGCATCAACGATCGTGCGCGAGATAAAAGATGCGCTCGCTGTTTTAAAGACTAGCGTGGAAAGTCATGCCGGACGTCGTAAAAAAAAAAAAGATGAGAAGGAGAGAAAGAGAAAAAACTACACCGTTTCCTTGGCAGTTACAGCCTGGCGATGGAGGCTGACAGCCAGACGGCGGTGTCATTTGAGAGATTGCAAAGCACCGAGAACGAAAGAATCTGAGAGGAAGTTAGACGCTCGCGAAGAGCGCGAACGGTGCATCCGTGGTTGTCAGGATGGAATCGCATTAAAGCCTTGGCGACCGCAGCTTCTTTACAATCTCGTCTAGACGCCACACCGCGCGACACATGGTACCTCGGTTTTTTTTTTATCGTTAGAATATCGATTCAAGGCCAGACGCATCGCGAAACAGACATGATCTTTCCGGGCGTGGGTCGCATTACATCGCCGTATTACTTCCTCCTCCTGCCTGCCTGTTCCTTCCGGATCTACACCTTTTATTCTTCATTCAACAATTTATCGGCTAATGTTTCCTCTCGAGACCACGCAATCTTGTTCGAGAACAAGGGCAATTATCGGTAAACTGTGCTCTGGTTATAACTTGGATCATTTTCGTTTCCATTGTCGCTTTCGTTGCCATCACAAATCATATTCATATTGATATTGAGGACTCCGTTACAACGCGATTGTACGTTACGTAACGGAAATTGATGCTTCGCGATGCGACGAACAAACATAAAAGAAAAGTTGGCGCGGAGAGTCAGGGCGACTTGGCGGATTAATTAAAGACGGGATTTATCAGAAACGATATACGTAGCCGCCACGTAGCCCAGGTTGCAATTATCGTTAACGCTCTGCTCCTTTACGAGCCGCTACCTCGTAAGTTACGAGTCGTAAATGTAAATGCGAGATTTGTAAAACGGCGCAGCTGCCCCTGCTGCCGGCCGGCGGGGGTTATTAGTGCACTTCGGGGGAAAGTACCGTGGATGTAATTAGAGGTGGTAAATTATTATTGCGGACCTGTGAGCCCGCATATACGCGCGCGTCCGCGTGCATCGCCGGTGCAATTTCTCTTTTTTTTTCTCCTCCCCTCCTTTCTTCTCTTTCTTTTTCTTCTCGCGCGCTCGAGCTGGTAACTCGACGCGTAAACTCACTTCACCCTCCCTCTTGACAACTTTATTGAGTTGAAACCCCTTTCAATCGCGCATTGCAACGATATACGAAGTGGATTAAATTGTAACTGCAATCACGATAAGCGCCGCTTCGCGAGGTGTCTTCCAGTTACCGTTTTATGCAAACGTATTGGAATAAACTGTAGCGGTCGATCGTATTTATGATACGCGATCGCAGTGCGGTGGCTATCTCCTTCCGCGTTTACATTTTATTTCGCTTATTTCAGCGTTTCCCGCAATAACTCGCCTAATCGGATATCAAACAGATGCACGGCAGCGCGCCGAGTACCGTGCCGCCGTCAACGGTGTCGGTCATCGCTGGCGCGGAATGTCAACTCGATCCGATTAAAAACTAGAAGCGAAGAAACAGAAGCGCGGTGTCGGGATGGGACGTGTCGCGAGACGCGCGTGAAACGTGAAGCGTGACGTGCGACTGTAGGAATCCAAAACGTTTCGAGCGTTCACAAGTCGCCGGGAGCCGGATTTGCTTCCGGTTCGATCGCAAATCAATTGTTCGATCGTAAATCGACATTCCGGCGATGATTCCCACACAAAGTGCGTGCAAAGAACGCTTTTTTGCTGAAGTATCCAAAAATAGTTAGATACAGATCTGAAAATAATTTTGTTAAACCATTGAAATAATTGTTAAGATATCAAAGGAGTAATGATAACCCAATCTATTAAGTTGAATAAGTATTTAGAATTTGTTATTTTTAATTTCTATCGAAATGTAAATCAATTCATTTAATTGATTGTAATTGAATTGTTTTTTTTTTTAAATAATATTACAATAATTTATACACTCAGTAAATAATGAATTATATTCAGATATTTAGGTCAAATTTAATATAATTTTATATATTTTTATATTTCTTGAGAAAATTATTTAACTCCTTTGTTTCAATTAAATTAATTGAGTCGAAATCCATATTGGATAATTTGACATTATAAATTTAATAGTAATCTCATACAAACTGATTAGTAGTTATATATAGTAGTTAAAATATTATTCTTGCAGCTGTTATCAATTATTAAAGAGTTTTGTATAATTATTTTGGTCCAACAAAATTATTTTCAGATCTGTATCTAGTTAAATTTTTAAATTCTCCAGCAAAACGGGCTTCTTTCCGTGTACCACTGGTAAATACAATTTCTTCATTAATAACTCATTAATCTGGAGAGACCCCATTTACATCTCGAGGTCATGAAATTAAACCTACAGACTTGTCTTAAATGGTAAGATCTCGTCGGTGCAAAACTCACTGATCAAGCATCATGATCTTGTTTTTTATCAGTTAATTAACCAAAAGTAATTAATAATATCAAGTAGTTTTACTCATAAACGCTAATTTTTTATTGATAATACTTTCAATATTATGACTCAATTTCCATCAAAATATCGTAATTATTTCATAAATTCTGATTTATATTTTTCTTCGCTAAAGAAACTATCTAATTTCTCATTTTCGTTCATCGAGACAAATAAATTTATCAATATTTTTCCAAATTTATATCAAACGATAAAACAAACATTGAAATAAAATACATCAGTACACGATAGAATTTGATACTGCATCCATGTTAACAGCCGGAAAACCGGTGCGCCAGTTGTCGCGAAATCGGATTCCGATTACGGAGCGATCGAAATGTTACTAATCCAAAGCCGATTACAGTCTATGGAATTCTTGCGTCAATATTCCGACGAATGAAGATGACGGTTGCACGTTGGAATGACGGACACCTGTGAATAGCTCGATGTAGAATGACGCCATTAATGTTAGATTTCAATCCTCATCCCGATATATAATATCATTCGAGATTGGACAGAATTAACGGCGATATTAGGACCATAATTCTTCAATTTTAATAATGGATAAATCATCAGATTCTCAATTAAAGACCTCAATTATTGAAATTTTACGATAATTCACCGTAAATAATTTAATTGTATTTACAGGCGCAGGGGTTCTTTACAGGGACGGGGACGAAAGTCGAGGAAAATGAAGTCGACGCCTTTCTACAGCTCACGTCGAGTAACGATTACTCTTTAAAGAAGCTCTTTGTAGCGGTTGTTTGTCTTTCGGCACACCTCTACACGCAATACTGCCGGCGTGCCGCAGGACAGGAAGAGAGAAATGGGAGACAAGACACGGCGAGGAGAAAGAACGGAGAGATCCTCGGATAATTCTGGATAACGGTTTTCGCGCCGCTAAACCGTCGTCGAATTACAAAGTAACCGACGCTCGTTAGCCGTATTAGCATTAATTAACGACGGACGGCCGAGCGCACCTGTGTGCCGAGAATCGCGTACCTCGTCACGCTTTTGTCCGACGCACCGCCTTATTATTGAAAATACGCGATACCGACGTTGAGCAATTAGAAATCGCGACGACAGTTCGCGATCTGTCGTCGATCAGGCGGTCGTCGGGAAGAGAATTCATCGGCACGCGATTAGCTGCGTGCAAACGTGACGTCGAGATTCACCGTTTGAAAAGTGCCGTGCGAACGGGAGATGTTAAACTTTCTTCTATTGACGCCTATGGCCGATTAGACCCCCTTCATCGGTAATATCCTCGCGCCGATCGGTGGAATCCCAGCTTCGTCGTTTCGAAATTGCGTAGTAAAGTCCGGGAAACCTGTCCGCGATCCACACGGGAACACTTGTGGATCTTTACACACCGTCGCTCAACTCGTAACTATTAACCCGTCGATGTTACCTATCCGGTACCTTACGAGAATATTATACGCGTGGTGTAATTTAGAATGCTAATTAATACCCCGGCCATTACACGACTAAATTCGAGCGGTGTAACGTAAAAGCAGCGATTTAGCCACCGGCAATTTTTTATTCATCGTGTCAAACAACTCGTGCATTATGCTTAATGTGATCAAACATCTTTGGATCCGAAGCAGGACAATTTTATGTTGGAAAGGAAAATATATGGATGTAAAGATAAACGTAATTTATTTTTAAGAAACCTTGTTAGATGGTAATCCAAATTCTTTAATTAAAAATGACATTTAATTATTTTTAATTTCCATGTATTAAAATGTAAAAATCGAACCACATTTGTAATTAATTTCAAATAAACAATGTCCATATTAACGTGTGCACTTTGTAAATAAACTAAATTTAAATCAAATTTAACTTACGTTTTCTTGTAACTCCATTGTTTTAATTAAATTAATGACATATTAAGGAGCAATGGTGATCTATAATATTCCTGATTTTTTCATATAATTTGACATGAATTTAACAGTGAATACAATTATTTATATTTTGACATATTTAATGAGATAACTAAAAAAAAAAAAAAAAAAAAAAACAACCAAAGCAGGACATCTGATCACATTAATTATGCTTGCAAACAGTTTTTACAGTTTTGTGTCAGGGATTAGTATGCGTGTTTAATGAAAAACACTTGTTCGTACGTAGAACCGTTCGAAGTCGTCGATATATCGACAGTGGGAACCGGGCCAAGATCATCGGTTGGTCGGCCCGTGACATCAATCTTTGCCACTGGCTGCGACGTACACGCACTCACGCATTCATGCATGTACGTGTACACACACGGTACATGTCCGTACACCGCTACCTACGTGCACGTACACGACTGCTTATACGCCGTGCAAATTGCGCAGCAGCTCACCGATTGCACCATCTATGGCAACGGAATTGTCGCGACGTCACGGAATTGCGCGCAACTAGAGAAAGAAGGGCGACCCAGTCGGCGACGAGAAACTTTCCGCTCTGGTCGTAGAATTCTCAAAGCACGATTGTTGTGTGACGTTATGCGATTTCACCGCGACCTCAGTGTTTTCTGCGTCGCACTTAATATGCCACCGAATATTTCAGATTATTAGATGCAACGTCGTAATTCCACGTTATCAGACTCAATCGAGTGGAAGAATTGCGAGAAAAATTATTTTTTCATCTCCGGCCTAAAAATAAACTGTAAATTATCCACGAGGATCTTTTTAAACAAAGAATCTATGATAAATCAGTAAATTAATTAATTAATTTTATCCTTTAATCAAGATAATGAAAATTTACTTGGGAATTCATTTGGGTGTTTTTATACGCCAGCGGTGAGAAAATGTAAATTATTGTAAACAAACGTTTTCTTCCTTTTTAAACGTATCTTTTTCTTTTTTAATAAATATTCTTTACGAACTTTTAAACAATGCAATTTCATAAAAATTAAAGTATTAATTAAAATTTCTATTTTTTTTAGAAATATTGTCATAAACATGTTTATATTTCGTTTAATATTTGTTTCGTTTCTATTTACTTTTTTCTAAAAATTGTGAATAAATTCATATCCATAATGTTCTTAAATAAACAACGCCAATAAAATCAATAATATGTACAACATATTATTAATGACAGTGATTTTAATTGGAGTGCAAAAACACTTTGTGTGATCGTTTAAGTAAAAAGAAATGAGATGATTACTCTCAGGTTATTATTTACTGACTCGCCCACGTACAGTAAACAATTGTATAAGTTTCATTCCTGAAAGGAAACATTGTCATTCCCTAGAAAACCCCGTGCGATAAGAAACCTTTTAAGGAATGCTTCGCTCATGAACGTCGGATGTTAATAATGTCATTTTTCTTAGGGAATAAAAACGGAGAGAAGACTGAGAGAAGGCGGAAAACCGGAGGGACGAGAAGAGCACAATGAAAAAGAGAAGCGAAGCAAACAGGTAGAGAAGAAGTGGCGTAGCTTGATTAGACCAAGAATTACGGAAGCTCTTTGAGCGCAGGGAGATTATGTAAGGCCGTTGTAGCACCGTAAAAACTGGGCGCAATCGCAACGACTGGCGCCTCCTAATTGGCGTGCCTACGCCACGTTATGGCGCGATAATAATTGTTTCTTGACGTTTCGTAATAGCGGCTTACGCTTTTTTCCTCTCCGTTTTCTCCTCTCGACCCTCCTCCTGCTTCTCCTCATCCACCTCATTCCTCCTCGTAACTCTCCCCTTCCCTTCCACTCTCATCCGCGAGGAAGATTGGCGCGAAATATTGCACTACGGCGCGCCATAATTTAATTTCTATTAAATTTTATGATTGCGGCGAAAGAGGCCACGATCGTTCCCCGACGTAACCCGAAACTTTGCAAAGTTCCGCGGGGATGGCTGGAATTATAATTAAACAGGCAAGGTGCCGTCGGTGCGTTAGTCAGGCGCAATTAGAATCAACGAAACCTCGTTCCACTTACATATTTTTTCAGAGAAAAGTATACATATACATACAGAGCCAACATACCAAATTCATTGCTCTCCAAGAATGTACTACCTGGCGATTACCTGGAGCCGACTTTTTTTTTCCTCTTCGACAGTTTCGTGCCAACTTTTATCTCGTCGCAGGTTCTGAATTTTCAATAACGCACATTTCCCTACTCAATCAAAACCGAAAGTTTAAGCTATAGTGTGACATTATTTATTCATAATATCCTTAAGATCGATGTTATATATTTATATATTCCTGTAGCTCAATTCTTCAAAATCTCTTAATTATTTAAAAGAATATGCAGTGAATCTAGGACGTTCTTAATCCCGCATGCAAGAAAACGCTGCATTTTAAAGAAAGGAGGGTAGATGCGCCATGGTAGGGTTATTACAAATTTAATCCCTGTGAAAATTTAAATAGTCTACCGTGCTGGCACGATGTAAGATCTCCTGTTAAACCCGGAAGATCTCGAAATGGACGAGCTTACGCAACGTAAAAAAAACGAAAACAATATAAATGTAAATGTCTAATGAGATTTTTTTCTCCCGTGCAACGGATTAGTTATTTTACCTTCCTGTTTTACACAAATTAAATATCTAGACGTTTACAACAATTGCTTAAGGCAAGATAATGATTCGTTCGCTTTATAACTCATGACCACGTTTCCAGGCATTCTGCCTCTTAAACTAATGACTAATTAGAGTATTATAGTTTATGAGATTAAGAAATCGATAACGCTACTCGACAATGATTTTGTTAATTGAGTAATTTTGATTGCTTGTTGTGTATTTTTAAACGCTGATTCAGAAAATGAGAGATTAAAATTTATTCTACAAGCTCGAATTTTTTTTAAAAACATACATTTTGCTAACAAGAACTAACAAGAAAGATGTATAGGGTCTTTTTCTTAATTAAAATAATTTTTTTTTGTAGCCTTTGTTATATAATGAATAAAAAATCATATTGAATTCAGTAGCTATTCTTTATGAATTATTTTTTATTTATGCCTCAGCAGAAGAAATAAGTACAGACATTTTTATATGTTATAATAAAAAAATCTGCTCTCCTCTTAAATTTGATAAACAAATTTGAAATCAATGCACAAAATATTAGAAGAAATATCTTATCGAATCAATATTAAAAAAGTAAAATTTTGTCGACCAATGTATTATATTATCGGAAAATATCAATTTAAAATAAAAATTTATCAATACATGTTATTCAAAAACTCTATTTTCCTCAAAATAAATTTAGCAAATAGATTTTAAATTCGTAAAAAAAAAAAATACTAATCTTATCAATTTGACATAAAAAAAAATAAAATTTTAGTGTAATTCGAAGTGTAATTTTACAAATTATCCGAGATGTAAACATGTATTATCTCAGATCGCACATTCTCTGGAATGACATGGATCAATCAGAAAGTGCATAACGGGAAAGTTAATTACTCGAAGGTATGACGTAATGCAGACAAGGCACCCGCATTCACGTCCCCTGTACATCGTTCACAATTTTCCGGCACAATGCTAGGCACACATGTGACAGGCTTATTAGCAGCCACGTGTATACCCGCACGGATCTACGTACATACAGCAGCAGCAAGGTAGGGCACGTACTTCAAGGCACCGCGCCATTTCCACGAGGCTTTGTTTATCGCACGGCTCGTCGGGGCGAGGATAATGGACCGATCGAACGGATGGAGGGACATTTAGGTTACGCAACTCGTGATGCGTTCGATTTTTTCAAGGACGGCGAGCAAGACGGCTTAAACGCTGCCTTGAGCTAAACGGCTCTTCTTTTGTCATCTCATCGAGAAATATCGGGCCAATTAGAAGACTATAGTGTTCTTTTTCTCAAGGGACATGGCACGTTTCGAGTTCTGAGGCGACTGTCGCGTAACTGAATGATTTGTAATTAAGTCCTTTGTCAAACCAGATATAAGCAGCATAATTTTAAAGTGATGATAAAACTGCTTATATGTGTGTCTCTCATATTTAAATTTTTTAGAAAAGAAGCATGTTTCTATAAAACATGTTCCTCATTTAATAATCTCTTTATCATAATTAAGTCATTTATTAAGTCTATAATCTTTAAAAAAATTTCTGCCGTTTTTATCTATTATTTTATGTTAAAGGAATGTCTCCGTAATGAAAGCTCTCAAATTAAATTTCTGCTGCGTTTAATGTTTACGTGAAATTAACTAAAGAGTAAAGTGTTGTTATTTATTTTTTCACAACAATTTCTTTAACATCCCATACTGATACAGGAGAAGAGTCATTAATTCCGCACGAGTAGGTCGAAGAAAAGGGTTGGACTATATTTAGAACTAACCGATAGTGGATAAAAATAATTCGTGTAACATAATACGCGTATAAATACGATAATAACACGTGCGCCAAGGCAGGCGGAGAATCGGACTGAAAATGACGTTCTTACCGAAGATCCTCCGCTTCCATTGGTGATCGATTTTATCTGATATTCGTGGGAGGAGACATTATATCGACGAGGGACGCGTTTCTTTCAAGTCTCGCCATATGGCCCACGACTTCAGGGAATAATCTGGGGACGCCGGTCGGTTTAGATACGATAGGACGCGATAAAATCGCCTAGGCCACGAATTTAAATCAACAAGACAATTTCTCACTCGAAAAAATCCCAGTCGACGAGACGTGTACGAATCATTCGAGTATATCTACTGACGACTCATTAAAGGAGGACGCCTTCGAGGATTGTTCCCCTTCTTATCGTTATCGATAAACTCTGATGACGGATGTACGAATGGTTCGATAAGAGAAATTATCGAACAACAATTCGGCGTGTGCACCAACTAACATGTCTCTGAGACCCAGAGAGATTCGATGTTTGATGCAAGGGAGATGTTTTCCTAGTGGAGCATTTCAGTCGAATCTCCAACAGTATCTTGTTCAAATTTGCATTATGTAATATCCCGTTGCCGATAGCTTTAATCTTTGAATTATTAGTGACATAGGTATACGAAGTTTACTTATGGACTCGATTTTCCCTAAAATACATATATCTTTGGTAGACCAGATATGTTACTTCATTTACTCAAGATTATTATTTTTTTCGATGATTAATAAATCATGTTAAAAATGTTCTGAAAATTAATAAAATTATCTCGTGAACTTTATCATGTAAATAGATATATAAAAGAAATTGTGAATATACATACTATTTGGCGCGTTTGATAGCGCGTTTCATCTCAGAAACTGCGTGAAAATCTCGTAGTTACGTTCAAAGTCTCAGACTAAAATTTAGTCAGCCTTCATAATTAGGATAACAATGTTTGAAGTTGCAGGCGCGCAAATTAACTTTCGTATGTAACGATCTCTCCCTATTTAATATTGTTAGTTTAAAAGTTTCGCACTTTGCGGAGGAAAGTTTGGAGCGACCCGAGTACAACCGAGTCGGCTCGACGCAAGGATTTCATTTTTGCAATAACAGACTTTTATACGAGCGTTAAGAAGCGTCAGAGTGAATAAAAATGCGTCGAGTAATTTCAGATTATTTCGTCCTAGCCAGGAAAGAAGAGAGAGTCCTGAGAGTGGAATCGCGGAGGCTGAAGAACGGATTGAAGAGCCTAAGACGGGGATTGAAAGTCCTAACTATAGAGGATTTTCCAGATTGGCTCGGCGAGATTATAAAGAAAAGAGAGACGAGGGACGTGTGCAAATTCTCCGGTGCACGGCCGCAGCTGCGAAATCAACGTTTGCACCTGCTCGGTGCTGGAGATACAAGCGAGGAGAAGCCCCCGAGGCCGAAACTCGATTGCGCAAGGAGACTTGACATTGTGCATTGTCCATTGAATATATATTTGAAAGGTACCCAGATGCGAGCCAGCAACGGAATTCAAGAACTCCAAACATTGGCTCATGTGTGTTTGCAAATAATCTGATTTTCATTCAACAATCTCTTATACGCTACAAAGTTTTTATATTAACAGCAATACAAATATAAAATTACATATCGTTTTAAATTACTTTTAAAGCGAAAATTTGTTGATTAAATTTAATATACTTATTATTTTTTTTAATATTGTAATATTGATCGATGGAATTATATATTTTATTATAAATATTTTTATGTAATAAGAAAGATTTGAAATATTTTACGTCAAAATTGTAAGTAAAAAATATTGCGTCCTATTGTTCCTTTTATTTCGGATGTTTAGATTAAATGAGCAATAAACTGGAATCGAAACAGATGGTGCATCACGCACGTTGTATCAAACATTAATTCTCTCCGCTGTCAGACTTGGAAAGCTTTTAAAGACCGGACGTGGTTATAGCTTTCCGAGAGTGCGCATCGTATTCGAGAGAGATCTTGAATAAATTTTGCTAAACTACGACAATAAAGTTTGATGTACTACGATTACGATTGTCGCGCTATTTCCGAGAAACATCACATTCTCATAAGATGAGGGTTCTATTTAATAGGACGTCGAAATACACACAAACGCAAGAAATATACGTGTTAAAAACAAAAATCAATATACTATACGCTGGTCAATGACTTCCTCTAATAGTCTGTCTCGAATGGAGAACAGATGTTTGGAAAGTTGTCAAATGGTTCTTTAAAGGATCAGCGACCGCAGCAGGCAGGTGCGACGACCACCGGCTGCCAGGGTCCTCCACACAAGTATTCCCTTAATCCTAAACTAATTTCTTCTGCAGTAACAAACCACGCGTATCTTTGCAACGTTTCTCAAACTATTGAGTCTCCCCCTTTGTAGATAACGTAATTTAAATTTGCATTTAAATAAATTTTATATAGTTAATGGAAATAAAAATCGAGAATTATAGCATCACTAATAAAAATCACTATTATTAATAACTAATTATTAATAATATTTTATTAATTGTTTTCCAATTTATTAGTATTTAAAAACATTATAGATATGGATTTAACAAAACAAATCTTTTTTTACATAAAGTAAGTATAGAAATCAAATAAAAATTAAACGGAATAAGCACATTAAGTAGCTTAAGTATAGAGTTTAATTAATACAACACTCCATTGCAAATTTTCGATAAAATTGTATATATGAGTTTATAAAAAAAGAAAGAAAATATATATATATGTTAAATAATATCCATACAAAGCAATATCTTACAATTCACATTTTCTCGCTGCTGAAATATAAAAACATCCTAAATGACTATTCCCAGGTTAAATGCATAAATTATTATAAAATAATAAAATTCCGAATAATTTTGCGAAATGAAAAAGCGTGCATGGAAGAAGGCTGTTTTGCTCAACAGCGTATACGAGAATTCGTAGAATGACAGCCGACGTTCCATCAAGCGCCGCCAGATGCGGAGCGCGTCGTTTTACTCTTTGACGGTCGAAGTCGCGGCAGCACGGCGGGCCTCCGAAATCAACTCTCGCACCTGTGCGTGGCACGATCCCGGCGTGGCCGGCAGGTTGCTCACCGTCCGCGAAGTATGCAGGTAAATGCAACGCGCCCGGATGCACAAAGGTTACAAAGTGCCACCTGCCGAAAGCAACCCGGTGCGCGCCGCTGCAGGCGAGCAGCAGGCGGCCGGTGTATAACTATATGTTCCTTTTTTCCTTCCTACTCTCGTCCCTCTTTTTCTCCTCCTTCATTATCTCGCGACCACCGGTCCCGTACGTACGTAAGAGCCGCAGAACGAGCTGTGCCCGGCTTAGCGATGGCTCCACAACCGATATTTACGCGCAATTTTCAGGCATCGCGCGTACAGACGCGCGTCCGAGGGTGCCGGTGCCACGTCCACGGTCGTGGACACGTTAATATTGCCGCAGGTCTCGCGAGGGAATTCAGGCAAATCGATCCGGGAAGGAGCAAAGAAACGGCACACGGGAAATCGTGGTATCGTCGGAGACCGCTTGAGACGCGACAGAGATCCATAAATCGTTGCGTTGAATATTCTAGAGCTCGACATAAAAAATTAAGCTCTCGCTCGCTGATTTCAGAATGGAATATTCATCGAGGGGATAGGAAAAACGACAAAGATTTTTGTCCGCCGTGAATATTCCGCGATGCACATCAAACGGTGGGGGCTGCCCTTTTTCGCTCGCGGAAGTCTATCAGGCGATCGACAGTAAAGTCGCCGCTGCCACACTTCCTGCTTCTGCCCTTTCCCTTCACTCTGGATGGAAACGGTGGTCGTTCAACCCTCTCGCGCTGCTGTTGCCCTCACCGGTGGTAGGTGAGGACCAATAAAAATACAATAACTTATGTACCTTCATTTTTACTGCAAGGATCAAAGTGAAACCCTCGGTTAAATCGCGGCCAAAGTAAATAACAAGCACTAAATTGGGCGTAAAACTTATCTTACGTGCGTTTATCCGTTAACTCTCGAGGGCGCCGGTCAGCCAGGCGGAAGTTTAATAACTTGGTTAACAAAGGCATCGGTATCAGCCCCTCAATATCGATCGGCGAGATATCGCATGTTATGCTGGAAGTTATAAGTCTCTCGTTCGTGCAGGTGCATCATTGCAATGTTGTTTACGATAGTAACGGGATTTAAAATGTAAAGGAATTTAATTATTATTCTCAGTATTTTATTCGAGACTAAACTTAACGTAATGAGCAACGACTGGGTGATACGACCTGCATAAATGCTTATTCTGAGACGACTGTTCAACCCTTTCGGCGCCCGGCTTATACGCGATACATAGTGAGCTATTTGGTACCTCGTCTGGCAAAGGATGGCCTTCTGCCAAATTGAAAAAGTTACGTACAAACTTACGGTCAAAGTGATAGATTAATAAGGAAACGATGTGGGGAATAATGCAGAGCCAAAAAGTAATTCCCGTAGCTTTATTTTATCCGCGGTGAGAGAAATCCATTCGTCTTCAGAAGAGGAAAAAAATGATACGTGGAGGAGAATTCTTCTCTCGCATAATTTTTGAATTTCGTGAATATGAAAGTGGAATAAACTATTAAATATTAAATAAATACCCTGAATAATAAATAATTTGATAATATTAATTTAACTTCAATATTCAATAACTGTACGGTAAAATTCTCTTTCAATTAATATTGATAACATATCAGTGATCAATAATAGGTAATTAGTAAGAGACTAAAGCAATTTAAACTGGAACGACATACACACAATAGGTTTGATACTTTCTT
Organism: Acromyrmex echinatior; assembly: GCF_000204515.1. Next base: position 4,711,416 of record NW_011627046.1, on the reverse strand, counting down.
AAATTATTAAAGAGATTTATTCTTCCTGAAATTATTTCGAAAATGCTCTAATCGACCGGAATTAACTGCAGTCGAGGTAGTACCAATCGCAATCTTCGCGGTATCTTCGTTGTAACACGTTTATAACGTAATAATCAACGCCCAGAGCCAGCAATATATAAACGAGGCAAAGTAGTTAATGCTAGGCTGTACAGCGAAAGTCGGGGTGCAGTACGCGCGAGTTAGCGTACGTTAGTACGTCGCCTAACCGCGAAGATTAGACTGCGATTTCTTACCAGAAGAGAGTTCGCGACGTGGCTAACGGCACCGCAATTAAAGAGGGAAATAGCGTTCCGTTAGGGAGCCATAATTCCGCGACATTTTAACGACGAGCTGACTTACGAGCGCGCAGCCTCTCAGATCGGAACTCTTGCGATCGTACGAAAGACCGTGTCTACAAGACGCCGCGCACGTTCTAAGTAGAGTTATTATACGAAAACTAGATTTATATAGGCAAAAAATCATGGATATTTCGCCTAAAATCTCGACACATAAAAAAATGCGTATAGGTTAGTAAAATAGGTTGATTAAAATACAATCGACGAATAATTTATTTCACATCTAATTGTTCATTAGTAATAATTTAATAAGAAATTTTGACCAAACATAGTCAACTATTCTCTTATTTTATTTGATAGTATGATTGACCAGTTTCTTAAAACTTACACTTATTATAAATCAAGACTAATATAACGCAATGTGAAAGAAGTCAAAGCAAAATATTTGAATGTATTAATTTAAGGTAAGAAATTATTAATCATAGTCAATTATTCTCTTCACATGTGATTGTAATGGATCAGTTTCTTATACAGCTTGAAACTACTACAACTATTTTAAATCAGGACTAATACAGGAAAGAGAAGTAAAATATTTAGAAGATTCTCTGAAACCTCGCTTATAATTTTCCCAGGCGTCTTCGAAAAATCCCCTCAGACATAACATAGACACCCTAAAAAAAAAAAAAAAAAAAAAAAAAAGAGGTTATATTTTCCGGGGGCTTGTGTAAAAACCCCCCCCAAACAAAAAAAGAACCCCAAAAAAAAAAAAAAAAAAAAAAAAAAAAGAGGACAATGTCCGAAGAAAAGAAGACGGATGGGCATACCCTGGTTCTAACAGATGAGAAGACACTCTTGCGCGCGAGCCACATGGACGAACAAGTTGCGACGATAATTTCAGGAGCAGCAAGGCAAAGCTCGCGTCGACGTCCGTCCCTTTATCGGACGATCTCGGGTTAAGGAACCAGCCGGCAGAAAGATGGTTGCAGCAATCAGCGGCGCGGCGGCGCGGCGGCTGCATTCGGGGGGTCACGTGCGTTGCGTGCGCGCCGGCCGGGCTAGGGCGATGCACGCGGATGCACAAAGAGCTCAAGCCACGGAGCATGTCCGAAACGGGCCACCTGCCGACAGATGTTGAGTCTAGCGACCGAGACCCTGGCGCTGTTAGGCCAGCCCTCCAACCGGGGCCCTACTCGGAGCCCTCCCCCCACCTCGGTCTACCTGGCTCTCCTCCTAACGCGTCGGAACCCTCCGATTCTCTACACCAGGAACCTTTGTCCGCCACTCCGCCTTATGTGAATCGCATCCAGTACTCTCCACCTGCCTCTGGACCTCCTTCGGATCGCCGTGTTTTCTTTGAGTACAAGAAGCATTGCGCGTTCCAAGAAAAACACGTTCGAACACAGATGTATTTTAAGGCTTTTAATTCCTGAGCTCGTACTGTTGAGTTTTTGCTGAATTACTCCAAATAGAAATATTTCCAAAATGATATCTGTCTAAAGAAAAATTCATACAGCATTCTAAGAACTCGAATACTTTTTTTTTATTATATTTTCCTACATTTTACCAGGCGTGATCTCCAGGCGTGCAATCGTGGAGGCTGATGTGAAGCATCCCGGTATAACAAACGTCTAATTATTTTTCTGTGAAACGGTCGGAGGTTGGATTAATTATTGGAAAAACAATAGAACTAAGATAGGTCGTGTTGAGGGAAGACGGAGCAAGGACAGCCGAGCTTAAGTGGGCAAACGGAGGAGAAAATAACCTAGGGTACGCGACGACGCCGGCAGTCTTTGTGTTTACCAGGACCATCGCGTGACGCCCGCGTTCGCCTTCGTCGTGGCGGTTCCCCCGTCGTTCGCGGATCCCCCGAGTGTGACCCGTAGATGGATTTCTGTGCGCGGAGAGCGAGCCGCTCTAAATTAAATATTGCGTGCTCGAAAAAAATGGCAGTCGTCAACATCTGCAGACCTGCGTGGAAAGGACCTCGAGTCACGCGACGGACAGTCTCTCTCTCCTTTCCTTCCATGACGATCGTTCCACCCTTTTCACGTTTTGCGAGGTGTCATTGAACGAATTTCAGACTCAGCATGCTTTTGCTTTCTCTCTTTCCTCCTCCTTTACTCTTCGCTCGACTTCAATCGTACGAGCATCGCAAGAAAACAAATTATTCCCGCACGAAATATCGCAGGTCTTCGCAATTCCTTTCCTTCGAACGCCGTTGAATCCCCAACAACGGAAGAGAGCCTCGGTAAACGTGAGATGGACAGGACAACAACATTGGAAAATGGCGCGAGTCACGCGATGGACGTTTACTATGTTCGGCTTGCTTGCTTGCTTTCTTTCCTTCTTTCGCTCGGGAAATGACCGCGAGTCGTTCGCAAGATGCCACCGTTTCCGGTGTACGACAGCTGTCCTTCGCGCTGTCGTTCGACGAGATCGACAACGTTGACGAAGATGTATCGATGCCGTGTATTCTCGGATTTCTTGTTTGCGACCGAAATGAGAAAGCGTTTCACGAGAACGCCTATACGCGTGCGATAGAAAATTGATCGATTGTGTGTACTCACATTAAAAGACACACACTAGGTGTATCGCAGTTCATCGAACCTTTTAATTTACGCCGATGTGAATTATTATAAACAGAGGACAACATGCTTCAAATAGCTCCAAATATTTGAGTATTCTTTCGAAAAACAAAATGGACCGCAATTCTGCAAATTTCACACAACATCCCGCGATCTGTACCGGATAAAAAACTTATAGAAACTGCAAGTTTTATCTTATGGGTTCTAATTCTCATTCATTTTTAATTCAACGAATAAAATTCTAATATACATATTTCTTTTACTTGCTATGCTATAACTTTTTTTTTACAAAGATACGTGTATTTACTTGTTACGTGTATTTACGTTATACTCCTTAATATTGTATCTAGCGTTTTAATTTAAAATGTTTGTTATAATACATTCATTTTTTTTTGCACAGAAAAAATCAGTTTTACTAAAGTATCTAAAAAGATTTAATAGATACACATTTAAAAATAATTCGGAACATTAAAATAATTACACAGAAAACTCTAACAAAATTATTTTGGGATCTGCATCTACCTAAATGTTTAGATATTTCAACAAGATTATTCTTCCAATGCATACGATACTCATGATATGTACGTGACAAAATGGTGTAAAATAGTGCCCAAAGGGTTAATTACATTACATCTATCTCTTAAGTTCACGTGAAACATTAATATCTTCATGTTCCCAAATACTTCACACGAAAACATCTTCGTACTGTGAAATTACTTACGTTAATTAATCTAATACTTCAAGTTCTATCTCGCGATCATTATGATGTCTGATTTCAACGTCCATCGGCGCAATTTCCTAGATGACCAATTACAAAGCCGTTCGATGCTCTTCGCGATAATCGTGTTTAAAAGCGCGTATATACTTTGGAATCGCATTTCGCCTCGTCGATGGGAGGGAACGTCTGGAGGAGACAAGGAACGAGATCTTTTCCTCTCCGTTATACTTTCACTTTCTCTTACGGTAACCTCCTCCTCCGCTGTATTTTCCATTCCCCCGCCCCTTTGTCTGCCCCTCCCCCCTTCCCCCCTCGGTCGAGATTCACCGGGTGTACGACGCAGTCTCTCCGCTGTCTAGCCTGGAACCTAGGTATTATTTAGACTTTCACCGGTCGGAAATGCCCACCTCTTCGCCTTACGTATTTGTTATTTCTGCGTCCTTTCGCCTCTCTCTTTCTCTTTGAAATGTATCGCTGAGTTTGTAATTATAAGAATAAAGACATCGATTTATTACCCATATATGTAAGCCCGATATATAAAACGACACAATCTCTCTCTGTTTTAAATATAAATTCTCCTCTCGCAATTCTATAAAATATAAATATTCATATGATAAGTATATAAACGCCGCAAAAATGGAAAGGATATATTTCTTCAGGAAATGAAAAAAAAAATCAGAATTTAAAAATCAGTCTGTAACTTCAAGAACCGGTCTCGTTTGTAGAGAAGATATTTTTTTAATGTTGAAAAATACTTATCAGTTCAATCGAGAACGGATATATCAAAAATCAATTCCACAATACATGCGGAATACTTGTGCATCCTTAATACGGTACCATCTTCCCGTGTTCTCCAATTCCCTTGCGATTTACTCGGCCGGCTAGGAGATATTTCGAGATCGCGGAACCACTTTCCAATCTAACTCGCGAGAAAGGCCGTCGGCTCGTCTGGATTAATAGAGCGTGATCGAAAGAAGAAGGATCGATCGACAGTTTCCTCGTCTCGCATTCATCGTGTCTAGGATAATAAGAATCGCGAGTGTAACGTAAAAAGCAGCGCCTTGGCGAGGACGCGAGACGATGATAATATCGCGATATAAATTTTGCAGACGGTGGTCCCGTGCCATTATTGTTCGATCAGTTTGGTGATCGCAAAAAATGACAGCGCATTAATTTGATCGCGTACCGAAGTGAAAGGCCCTAATGAAGAATCATTAAAATCTCAGCCGAAGAAGAGACGCGCCGCAAAAAGCAGTTTGGATGCGTAGGTCTAGTAAGTGCGAGGGGTCAAAGGAAGACGAGGGGTAACTTCGTCGAGGCCGGGAGGAAGATTCGTGAAACCCAACGAGCGAGCGGCAGGACCATCCTTGGCCATTTCGACAAAGGGAGTAAAGGGAGTAAGAGGAGACTGCGAGGCTCTCGCACACACAAGCGCCGGCCACGTGCCAGGCAGGTGCGAGCGCATGAGGTTTCTCGAATAACAGTCGGCATTTATCTCCTCTCTTTCTTCTCGGCCGCGAGCGGAACCTCTTCCCCTTTGTTCCCTCGGCCGTGCATTCGGCTTTCCTCAGGTAAAGAAAAGAGAAAAAAAAATATGTAAGAACTTGGACAAATAGTGCGGAGTCAAATCGCTTAGAAAACTTCCAGTCGGGATCCGGGGATCTCCTCCGGGCCACTTCGCTGAAAGAAAACTAACGAGGTGGATTCGTGTATCAATCAAAGGAGAGGGATCACCGCGCGGAACTATAGATCGTCCGGAACGAGGGGACAGAAGGAGGTTAAGGCCCTTATATTCGATTCTTCCTGAATCATCGAACATGAATTCAAGAATACGTCAAGGCTCCCTTGCGGCCGTCGGCCGCGTCGCCATCATTGGCTCGTGCTCTCGATTCGATCGATCGTGTCATTAGGAGCGATGACCCAACGACACGGTCGATTCAATAATTCGTCGTAGAAATCCACGTGCCTTTATCCGGACGTACACAGGAACGATATCGCGCGGAAATGCCTTTCACTTTCACGAAAGTCGACGAGTCTCTCCTGCTGATAAAATGTTAGGTAACTAAATTAAGTCGTTATGGGTGTCTGGATCGGTTCGATCAGCTCTAGTGGAAGAGAGAGAGAGAGAGAGAGAGAGGGGGGGGGGAGAATGCAATTTGCTAAATGTTCTGTAACGTATATTTCCAATGGATACTTTACCAAGAGATATGCGATGCAAAGAAGATGATACGAAAACGAGAAAGTATTATTTCGATAAAATTACAACTGCGATAATATTCGCAAAGGCATTCACCCAGTAACTTTATATGTAGAGATAGTACACGATAAATAATAATTAACTTTCGCGCTTGTAACAAAGTTAATAGATAGCCGCATTTCTCTTAAAAGAAGTTCAACAGAGGACATAAATCAATAAAAATATACAATTTTAAATCAAATTTCTCCAAGGAAAAAATTCTGATTTCACTTAATAACAATAGATATAGCTAGATAATAAGTCCATATGTGCGTATCGATTTTAATATAAAAACTCTGAAGGTAAATAATACCCATTCAAAATAGAAGAAAACAAATATTGAGATATTAAAAAAAAATAAAATTAATGATTTGAATAGAACAGAGAAAAACTAGAGGCAGATGGAAAGCGCCTTTCGAAAGGATGACCTGGCGGGATGCTGAGGTAACATATCACAGGCACGATGAATTTATTTCTTCATCTTACTCGCGGTGGCTCGGTCACGAAAAGGGACGGGCATAGAGAGAGGACCGGTAAAAGGGAATGGGGCGTAAGGGCACGTCGCGACGCGAACATACAAGAACGTACAAGAAGAAAAGAGTGTGTGGAGCGCACGCGGGAAAGGAGGTTGGGACACGATGGCGCAACATCTGCCGGGTGCAACAATCCCGAACACCTGCCGTCTGGTAGTCGCGTGCTCTCGCACCCTGGGGAACAGGGTGGTGGAATAAGACGACGACCGGGCCGATCCTTGCCCTCGTAACTTACTCGAACGAGCTCGGGCAGCACGTTAAGGGGAACGAGTCCAGGACCGGTGCTACGTCGCGCTACGCACAATGGATCTGGCCAGACCGAATCGATTTCCAGCTAGTGTCTGGCTGCGATTGTCGTCCGCGAGATACGAGGCGGTATCGAGAGATACTAGATACTGCTCTAATCATTTTTAGTCTTATGTCGACGCAGAATAAAAACAGACGAGTAGCTTACACTAAATTCATATTATAACATCAGACACACATAATTTCTAGTAATAATAATGTAGAGATACTCTAAATTATATTCTGCCGATATTATGGCTAATGATAATAATAAGTAATTTTAATCGTAAATAAATCCTATATTGCGTATTTGATCCAAGAAAGTTTCTGTCAAAATCAAGAAGTATAAGTATAACTAGATAATCTATGCGTACAGATGTAAGTGTAAATTATATATATAATCTCATATTATAAATCTTATCTGATTTGGATAACGAAATTTCCTTCTGACAAATGAAATATAATAATAATAATTTTGTGTATGATTATCTAATGACTAAAAAAGAACCACATAGCGTCATGAAAATATTAATATAACAGTAAATTCATAAAAATAATAAAATAAAATTAAACCTTACGTATTTCTTCCTTGTAAATCTACGCTGAAAATCAAGAGTTTCCTCTTAGATAATTACAGGTCAAGAAGTTTGTATTAGAGAAGCCAGACTATAGATTACAAGGCTCGCAAATAAAACATCGCAACAATTATCTGAAAGTATTCGATCGTCCTGCTCATCGCCTGCAACTCTGCGCAAGAAACTAGATCAAGTGGACGATCGATCGCTCTACTTTTCTAGCGCGAGCAAACGGCGTAATAACCGCTAAACGTATTTAGATAACGCTTCACTCGTGAGGAAGGTTATTAGTCTATTAGCAGCCTGTTGTAGGCCAATGGAGCATCGTCGTTAGGTGTCCCAAGGCCGGTCTCTAAAGCACGTTTTATTAATCGATTGATCAACCACCAGAAACTATCGAGTCGCAGCCGAGTCGTTTTTCCGTCATATTGCGACAATAATGTGGGGAACGACGGCTAATGGACACCCAGGTCCGATCAATGATTGCAAAATTACGACGACGCACGGATAATTCTCATTTTTCATCACGTTGCTATCACGTTGATTAATCGCTAATGCTTTCGTGTCTGATTCGACAATTTTCAGGGAACAAGTCGTGCAAAACTGTTAGCTAAATTTTATGCATCGCACGAGGCACGCGAGTAATAAAATCACTCTACCCCCAGACCTACGTAAAAACTGTCGGAAGCGAGCTTCTATCCTACGGAAAGAAAGAGAAAGAGAGAACGGAAAGAATTTCAAAGTTTTCCCCGCAGTTATAACCTCGGAAAATTACTTCTCCCTTTCTTATACGTCTGACGCTTTTATTCGCGCGACCTCCTTTTTCCCGGCTTAGGTCGCCTCGCCGGATGGCAGAACTTAATCCTGACCCTCGTCCACTAGACCGTCACATAGAAAGGCCTATGTATGCCTGTGTATAATTATTTCGGTACCCAGGTCTATTATTATCACACAGTACACAGACAAAGTAGTGGTCGACGGATATTTCGGCGTTGCTCGCCGTGGGCGGCCTTCTCTCTCTCTCTAGGGAGAGAGAGAGAGAGAGAGAGAGAGAGAGAGAGACATAGATAGATAAAGCGGATATTGTTTTAAGACCCTTTAAAAACAAGCAGATAAGTAAACAAGATATTTAATAAAAAAAGCACAAGTAATAAAAACAAGAAAAATTTACAAACACAAGGATACAAAATAAAAAGAGGTATAACTAAAAAAAGTATAAAAAAATTAATGAAATAAGATAAAGAAAGTAATAACATAAGACATGAGGAAGAACGTAAAGAATGTAATAAAAAGGTATATAATAGCAAAGAACGAATAAAGCGCACATGGGAAAAAGAAAAGAAGAGAGAAAGAGAGAGAGAGAGAGAGAGAGAGAGAGAGAGAGAGAGAGAGAGAGAGAGAGAGAGAGAGGGAGGGAGGGAGAATACACATTAGGAGAGTCGCACAAGGGAAACTCATTACCGTAATGACATCTGCTCGGCGCAATAATCAATTTTCAATTTCCACGAGAGATCACTGTTATTTCCCGTAATTATTTCCCGGTTTTCGTCCGCTCGGACGGATAGTCGTGTCGTCACGCGACGTAATGGTCACGGGAAAATAAGCTTTTCGCGAAGAAATCAAACGAAGACGAAGCGTACAGCAGGACGCGCTTCATTCTGCGATCTTGTCAAGAAACACGCACGTAATTAGATACTCTTTCCTCATGAGGAGTTTACACACGACATTCTCTCTCGCTTTCTCACTCTAAAAATATTAAGGAGCATAAAATACGAAAGAAGCGACGCAGAATCTCTGACATCACCGGTATGCGCCGGAATCGGCGGCGAAGCCGGTCGATCGGGCTTCCGCTTTTTAAAGAAGGTTTAAGGGTTTATGTTATTTTTAGAGGTATTATTCAGGCCAGGTGGCACTGATTTAGCAGTTACCGGTGTTATTATTGGTGTACCATGCGCGCGTAAATCCACCCAGTGCAATGATGACAATGGAAGAGAAAGAGAATGAGGGAGAGAGGGACATCTCATGTGGGTCGGTTCGCGAGAGCTTCTCGTTTACTAATCGGATTGGGCGTGATTAATCTATAATTCGTACGTCAATTGCTTTTTCTGGCGGTGTAAATGTCAGCGGCTAAATTGGCCGAGAAGGAGAATGACATATCTCAAATGGAAAATCATCGATAATGAGAATCGAACTAATTAGTTAAACAATATCCAAAACACGATATATAAAAGCGTAATTGCACTGTTAAATTCATGGGTCTGTATTCACATCCCACTTTATCTCCAATTTGAGTTATGTTTTTATTTATCATTATTCCTACGCAATGAACGTTATTTTAAAATACAATAGAGTTAAACAATTTAATTTAAGAAATACATTAAGTTTGACTCAAATTTAGTTTCTTATTTATTAAGTGCACAACGTTAGTACTAAATGCACACATTAGGACGTTGTTTACTTTGTAAGCAATTCAATCACAAAATGGATTGATTTACATTTTTAACACACACGGAAGTTAAAAATATTATTAACAAAATATTATTTATATATAACTCAAGGGACTGATATGATTGACTTATTTATTTTATTGTATTATTTTTTATTTATTATATTATTTTGATTTATCACTTCTTTGACATCTAGTGTGTTATATTATACTACCGGAAGGAAATAAAATCGTCAACTGATGAGATAAAACGAGTGCGCTTATTTTTCTTCGCTTCGACCTCGATTTAAGCCAAATTGGCTGGCAGTTATCTATGTTAAACTGTTGTTTTCGCAATCCCTTTAATTTATGTAGATGAACACCGTGGATACTTGAAGGCGATACACCTTTCCGTGCGCCCGGTATGTATGCCATATCCTTGCACCACACTCGCAGCGGAAACTAGTTCAGTGAAACCTCGGTTGTAAACATCGTAGGAATCGAAGGTTGCATCTATTACTTAGGCCCGTATTCTCAATCGTTAAATCTCGTCTGAGCAGCATATCAGCCGTTCAGAGAACAGAGAGTGTCATATCTTCAGATACAGACAGTTCAATAGTCACGTTTCAATTAGAGATTAACCGAGACTGCATTCAGCCGAGAAGCGGAACGATTACTCACACGTGAAACCTGATTTCACATTGTTAATTCTGGCTTGAACTATGTTATATATTAATTGCAGCAGTCGTTAATTTTAATTCACTTAGCGCAATCTAAATATATTGTATATTTAGATTTTATATTTACATTTTCAGTAAAATTTTAATAAAACTGTTAATAAATCTTTAATAATATCACAAAAAAAGATAAAATATGTCTTTAACGAAGAAATAAATCAAAATTAATTAATATTACAATCTTGTGAGTAAAATGTTTAAGGTCTCAATCCTTCGGTGCCACACGTTTTGTTACAACACGTTTTGCAATACACTGGATAGTATGTAAAAATATCGCATAAAAATCAACATACTTAAATAAATTCTTTTTCAATCGAAACACTAGATATTAGGACTATAATAAACAAATGTATGTATCTTTATTAATAAAAAAGTTAAAGCATATAATGTAAAGGAAATTTCGAGTGTGCTATATTAAAAATGGCACCGAGAGATTAAATTAATTACGTAAGAAAAATTGGAATGATGACTTGATCGAATAGATAACATAGATATATCTTACTAACCATTTTTCTTAAGAGAATTACAATTATTTTTATATAATACTGACACGTGCATTAAACTTGGAAAAGACTAATTTCAAACCAAAACGCATATCATTACTTTTAATGTGTATAAAACGTGTATAACTAGAAAATTATCATTCGACATTAACATTTAAGGATATATGTAGCTCATAAATATATACATATATACTCATAAAGTTAAAATCAAAATTTGCAAGTAAAATAATTTTGTCATTTTTTTATGCAAATTCTTTAAGTTTGTTTAAGTAAATGTTCATTAAATCATTGTATTATAAGACTTTGAATATGTTTAGTGAATAAATGCGGATATCTTTTATGCCATCCTGTGCTATTAACAATAAATTGATCAGAGTTTATCTCGTGATATACACATTCGGGTTTCATTTACATGACAAGTTAATTTTGAAGTTTCGCATTGCGAGATTCTCTTGGTCGAGCCTAAATAAGAATAAATCTGGTTTATTCTCAATATATTCGGTGTTAGTAACGGCACTCCGTGTTGGTCGACGATGAGTCGAACGGTGTTCGAAATTAAGTCTTGGGCCACCCGCAAATTCACGATAGGACAAGTATTAATGTAATGTCCACACGGGTACGGATATGTCGGTGTAGACATTCTCGTAAAAATAATGCTTTTGCGGCGGCAGATGTTGACAAATTGAAAAATCACCGAACGGGAAAAGAAGCCGTCCCTGGTCTGTCTGTGAGAGTAAATTTTCTTGTACGTCTGAGAGAAGAAGAAAAAAATAAAGCGCACAAGTGATTGTGCGGATCCTCGCGAATGAGGAGCGAGGGATATATTTTAAAATGTATTTTAAAAAATAATAATATATATATGTAATTCCTTTTGCTGCGAGACGTTAACGTACAGCGTGTGAGAGGACAATATTTTTATGCTAATAATTTAGGAGCGCTCGCTCCTTGAGATTCATCGCCGTTCAAATTTTCTCGAACTATTTTTCCGAAAGTGTCATTAAGCGAACATCTTTTTTCTCACACATTTCATGCTGCACGTCGCGTCTCTTAAGTTTAATTGCGACTGATAAACTCTTCGTCGAGACAAATAATTTTTCAATATATTGTGAGTACATAAGTGAATATGCATGATAATGTTGCTTCATACTTCAAAGTGATACAATCCAAAAACATGATTTTCGAGATATTACCATGAATGAGTTAGGTAAACATTGCCCTATTAATTATCGAAAGTGAACTAATTTCCATAAAAAATCATCAAAACTTCACAATTCAAAAAAATGATTTTAAAAAATCGTCAAAATTAAAAAAGGTGGTTTTTAAGGGTTGTGAAATGAAAATGACAAAAATGACACTTGACAAGTTAAAAATTTCTTTTACCAATATTATTTGAACGGTTAATTAGTGAATAATTTTCTATTAAGTTGAAAAATAGTTTTCCGCTTTTCCTGGGAATTTAATTTGTTTAGTTGTATCGCCTTTAAAACAAGAGAACAACATGATCTCATACATGTCAAGAAGACGCCTCGAAGCGGCGATAATCCATAAAATAATTTCTACAATACATTCATGATACATTTATAATAAGAAATATTAAAAATGATGAATTGTTTAAGAATTTAGATTTAATGTAACTCCTTTTTCATATCTATAAACAATGACATGATCTCTTATGTTTTCAAAATTAAATGTCTTGTCTGCATTAAATGTTCTTGGATATATCAGTCACGAATCAAATTAACATCATCATTTAGACATGAGAAACTCCTATCCGTCCGGTCCAATTTCGCGACTCGAACCAGTCACGTTATCGCGAAGCAAGTTGATAGACCGAACGAAGTCACGGACGCTGTCGCGATTTCGCTTAACACCTATCACTGGCGGCGGTATCCGAGACGAGTAGCTTCCCGCTCCAAAATTAGCATAGTGCTGGCGATAATGAATTCATGATACATAATTTTCACAAACGCGCGCTGTAATGTCACGCGAACGCAACGGTTATCACTCTTATGCTGAACACCCATATATACCTGGGAATTCGATTAGTTCTCCTAATAAACACACATATCGCGCTGTTTAATCAACACTGACAACTCGCTCGATAAATCGCGGTAACAAGCTGGAAGACTATTTTATTATCGCTGTGCGATTATTTACGTCTAGAACAACTTTTCTAACATAATGAGGAAAAAGAAAACTTCTTCCTTACTATTAACATGTAATGTGTACATACATTAAATCAAAACTTAAATATACATTAAACTACGTATTAACTATATTATATATTATATATTATGTGTCATGGGATATTTTATTAATTCAAGAATTAAGCATATTATGTATATAATGCTATTAATAATTCCTGAATTAATCAAATATGTCTCTATACAATACATAATGAATTTTTTATGCATATTGTATACCGTTATATCTAATATATAATGTATTTTATGCATAGAATATATAATTCAATAAAATTAAGCAATAAAATTCTAAAAGGAGATATCAAAATTTTTTCTCAATATTAAAAGAATATTAATAGAAAAATCGATAGATCTCAAGAAGATTATTTAACAAATAATAGGACAAAAATTATCACTCGATGTTCTAAACGATTATCCGACAATAACGTTTCCCACCCGTTTTCTGATGCAACATCAAGATGTCCATAATGTATAGGGCTCCTTTCTTTCGTCACCAACTTGCGATCGGACCGCGCGGAGGTATTAATACCGTTTACACGAACGGTTGAGTCATGCCCCCATCGTTGCAGATAAGCCACTTTCTAAATGCATTGGTGCCGAGACCATAAATAGCCCACAATGACTTTATCCGCTATGCAATGGGAACGTACCAACTATACCTATAACTGTCGTGCCAACTCCGGCGATTTTTGTCCCATCGTCGATAGACCCACTCAAGACACCTGGCTGCTTATAACGCTATATCTACGCACGCGCATATCTATTTCAATTCACGACATTAAGCGCTCGTTAACCGTTAACGTCGTCGTGCAGAAAACTCCCCCACGCGGTATCCAAAGGTACACAAGGCTCGTGTACATCGCGCTATTTTTGTCGTTCTATTTTTGTTATAATTTGAGAAATTATGCCGGCGCAAGGTAAGTATGCGAGAATGAGGGAGCGTTCATTAATCGATAAAATCATTTATTTGCTATTAATATTGCAACACGATGTAAAACTCGATATATACGTGCATAGTCGATCTTATATTTTACCGTCAACAAAGCAGTATTTTGTAAACAGGTTTCGAGATTAATGAGACGATTAACGAGCGACGCAAAATATTCTCAGCAATTAAACGATAAATGTTTTCGATGATACATCAAGCGCACGTAGCAGTGAAGCAGGATTTCAAAACGACTTGTATTTAGACCGGAGCAGCATGTAAAAAATCACATTAATAACGATGGGACGCAAGACGATCGTTCGTCGGTCCGTAATTTATTAGCGTATCGTTTCGAAAATAGTTTCATGAAAAAAAAAAAACGTCCGCCTTTGACTCCACCGATTATAAATAGTCGCGTACGTGTCGGTGCGCGTGTTATAATTCGCAGTTTATTTAAATATGCGCAGCCTTCGAGCTACGAACTAGTTGTACCATTAATTTGAGCGCAGGTACGATAAATAGAACAGCGCGACGAAGAGATAGCTCAACCACTAATCGATACCGATAAATAATTCTGTGTCTTTACGAGTACATTACAAACATGTTAGCCACCAACGATACATGGCCATAATTTTGAAAAGTTTCAGATTTCTCAGATTTCGTTGCTGCAACCTCAAAATTTCCAAGTCAGATCGAACGAGACGGTAGTCCTAAATTTGCAACTAGAGTCAAGAAAAATGCTTCATCACAAATGTTTGTCGAGAAACGTGTATTTTGCATGTATATTCGTGTCCATGGAGACATGCGCGGCATATTCCCGCCAATATATGTAAATTACAAAATATTATGAAGCACATATATAAAGTGTACACGACAAACCTCTGGTATTTTAAAATAATGAGAAAAATAAAAAAAACAAATACACATATATTTTTAACTTTTTTGTAGAAAATGACTATAGTTATTATTATCAAAATAGAACATGGTTGCAATTACTATAATTTAGAATATATATATGTACATATATAACGTTTGAACCAACCATATATTACATTTATTAACATGTAATGATAGTCACAAATATAATACCACAATTTTTCTCTGTGTTAGTGGCGAAAACACACACTGTTCTGAATATATACTCAAAAAGAAATTCAGGAAATATCAGGAAAACATTTTTCAGGAGCTGAAGCCCCTCCGATTCAAAACAAACTTGAGCATATATGATATCAAACAAAAAAAAGACTTATCGTATTTAAATTATTCGATTTTTAAGATAATATTAAAGGAGATTCATCGTATAAGCCCCTGTATGCTGCAGCGAAAGATTACGCGAATGGAGATATCGGAGACATTTCAATGAGAGAAAATATGTTAATCGTACAAGTTACGTGTCTCGCGCAACCAAGTGTCTTTCATTTTCCGCATGGTGTAACGTTGCTGCGATAGCGTTGCTGCAGGAGAGTCTCCGCAGTGAACGCGTGTACTACGCGGAGTCTACTATAATTGCGGTATTTGTGTACTGCAATTTTGTCATGGCGCACTGTGTAATTCTCCTTGTAAATTACGGTATACGTCTGAAATCTGAATTATTATTTTTTTTTTTTTGCATCGCGCCACTTCTTCCCTGTCTTGAAAATATTCATTCCGCGACGCGACCTCTTCACGTACGCCGTCGATTATCGATCGGCTATCGATTTCTTCGAGCAATTTCCGGTTTGTTATCTATCGTTGCCGGCGTTGCCTCCACTCTATGATTAATAATCGGTGATTTAACTGCACCTTTTATATTCGTGTATCTATGAGAAAGTCGTCTCTCTTTCCATCTGGATAATTATTCAGTATTATGTTTGTTTACATAACTCAAAATACCGTAATTTTCTACTTGGTGTGTGTGTATGAGAACACACCCGCCATCGAGAGAGCAGGCGTGCTCGCCGTCTCTGACACGACGAGCGAACGGTACTCGAAAAACGATCGCGTACACGCGTTGCGTCGTGTGCGTGAACGTATCAAGGTGCGGCGTGAGTCACTCATTCATGTCTGGGCGAGAGAGTTGGTGTGGCGGTGGCGGGCGTCGCACGATTACGTAAGATAATGCATGTACCGTACAGGGGGAACCGGTGGGGGATAACAGCAACGAACAGAGAAAAAGAGAACGAGACTCACGCTCTGGGAATGCAGGCCTTAAACAACCGACAATAAGCGCAAACGCGAGAATTCGCGGTCGTGTTTTAGAATTCGACCCTCCGGAGGAAGTACCGAGTTAAAGAAACGGTAGCCGAGTGTCTCCCATTGAGGCGTAATCTTCACCCCTATTAAACATCACAAGAAGCGCGTTATTGTCCCTATGTTCGTTTCATATAGTAAAACTTAATAAAGTCCTCTTGTCCTATAGTCATATTAGGGGATGCTCTAATTCAGGCTAAAACAAGTTAATTTTTTCGAAATGATAGTGCGACATTAAATATCAAAATGTCCAAAATTTGGGAATCAAATGACTTGAATGACCTCCTGATAATGAATAAATCATTAATTTATAAAAAAAAAAAACAAATGCGCTTATTACTAAAGGCTATAACACGTCACAAAATGCAAGGATAGCATGACATAGCATAAAATCGTCTGGACCAATGAGCATCCGACATAAAGTTGTTATATATTGATTTATATAACATGGTCATTCATCTTACTATGTTATGTTTATGTATTTTTTGCTATAATCCTAACCTTTGCTACACATCTATGTTTTTTTGTCACATGTGCGATACACCGAATATATTATGTAAAAATATTGCATAAAACATATATTAATTTTTTTCAATCGAAATGCCAAATATTAAGAATACATTACATGTATTTATTAACAAAATGAAAAAAATTAGAAAAAATTGAACTCATGCATATAACATGCGTATCATTATTGTAAAGTATCGATATAATTTTTTATGTAATTTCTTAAAGAATTCTTGAAGTGATATACTACGCAATATTATGCACACTTCGCTGCGGATAGGAATTTTTTCAATTAATTAATGATTTATACATATATTCATATACATATATTTAAAAAAAAAATTACACAACAAAAACTATCTAGCATATAGAACATAACTATGTTACCCAACGATGACTATATGTTAATCAAGAAAATAGCTGAATATTTTGTAATCCTTCGTGGGATAGCCGCTTAAAATATGGCTACAAGAAAAACCAAGTCGAAGTTCGCAACTCCAATTCCTGAGACCATCGCGTTATGCAGTTCTCATCTTCGGTTGTAGTTGAGCAACCGCTAAGTTCGCCTTGGATTGCATCAAAGGTCGACCGCCGCCGCCACCAGCCACAAATTAATGCACTTTTAATGAAACGATTGCGTGCCCGTCGCCTTACGCGTTATTTTTAGATAACGCCAGTACCAGAATAAATCTCGTAGAATCCACGAGGCAAATTAAGAGCAATTAAAGCGACTTGTAGCTGGCCCGACTCCGATCCGTTCACGTCTTTGTCCGCCGTCAGTTCCTGCCTCATTTTCGCAGCGAATAAAACAAGACGCTCGAGCTCGTGCTCTCTCCCGCGGTAATTCCTTACGTAATAAACGCGGGAACGCGTGCACGAGGTCAAAAGCATCGTTATAGCGTTACATAGAAAGAGCGTGAGTCACGTAACATCTGAAAACTTGTAAACAGATCTCTGTGAAACCGCTACGATTTCTTTTAATCCAGAAATAACTAGATTTAGATTGTAAGATTTCATATTCGTACATTTTCGATCTTTCCCCAAAAGTCATCGTGCACGATCCGCAAAGCGGACCATTCGTTCGATTCGTGCACGAACCATTCTTCAATTTAGATATTTTTAATATCTAGATTAAGGAATTTTCATTTCACACA
This sequence comes from Acromyrmex echinatior, assembly GCF_000204515.1. The sequence goes on along the minus strand of NW_011627046.1, from coordinate 4,693,483 downwards.
ACATTGAATAATTATATTGATTAAGATTTAAAGATGCACTACATGTATTGTTTAATAAAATGAAAAAAAATCATGAAAAAGTTCTCAGATTCTTCCGTATTATACTTGCAAATTATTATACAAAAAGTTTGATGGTAATTTAGAAACTTAGATAAAAAATTATTCCATTAAATATGATTTTAAAAATATTTAAATGTTCCACTTAAACTATAAAACTGCATTGTCACATACAAATATCGACCTTATTGAATATGTACGTATTACATATAACAATCATTTTTTATTTGAGTACAGAAAATCTCAGTTGTATTTTGAACTATTATACAAGTCATATTCTGATATCATTACATGTGTTAAATTACATGTGGGGAGCAAATATTTTGTTTAGTTGATTTATTGTTTGTCCGTGCACGAAATTTCATTGTTGCTGCGGTAATAACGCGACGCAAAAAAACAGGAAAAAAAATATCGTGTTATCCATGTTACGAGGAGTAACATGAAAAATCGGCCATGACCCCTTACGGGTATGGGAAACCATACATGTCGCCGGATCTTAGGGGGTTGACAGAACGCCTTCATGAGAGGCCTAAACCTTTCGTGGCTTGCGAGGGGCAGAGAGTAGAAAATGACGAGTCATTCGATTTTACGGCTTTACGGATAACGCGTCTGCTGGTTACGACTCGGAACGAAATATCACGAGAAGAATTTTTTCCCTGATATTACGTCTTCCTCGCAATTCGATATCTCGATTTTCTTCATTTTGTATGTGCTCATAACCATGTACACTAGGTGTCATAAAGGGTAAGCACTTGACGGATGCGTTTTATACGATACGTTGCTTGCTGTTTAATTCTGTTAAAACGATAAATGTTCTATATTTTCCTGTTAGAACGACGTGCAAAATCGTTCTACTGGATATTTATTCTATCTACACATTATTATATTGAAAAGTTCAGAAATTTATAGTCCACTTTAGCATAGAAGTAGTGTTTACAAAGTAAAAAACTGATTTTGATAATCCACTTCAAATGCTATTGCACAGATTTTATATCAATAATAAATTAATTAAAATATCAATTAAAACTCAAATTGGATCAACGCGAATAAATCAATTAAGAGAAATAATCTTATTTTCAGTCAAAGCGGATCTTAGTGCTAAAATATTTGGAGTCTAACAATTATAATACTCATAAATATTTTTGCTAATAACTCCGTATTAAAAAATATCAGACAATTATTTATTTTATAATAAAAAAGTTAAATTTTCATTGCTTTATTGAGACATTCAGTTGCGATTTTAATTAGACGAAGGCAAGAATAATGAAAGCCGTGAGAATATGAGTTTTTCAGCGCATCGTGCATTCATCTTTTTCTCGAATTATGTACACACAAACGAAAACGTCTCTTTACGCTTCCGTTAAATACGAATTTTGCGGCAGAGAATTCAAAGTAAGTGGGTGGGATTCGTGTAGGCCGCAGCGAGGAAAGTTGTTCCTTACGTCGGAGTTTGTCCCGCCTAGAAACTTGGACTTCATAGCTAAACGATGAATTGGCTTGGAGGCAATAAACGTTCCTCTTGTTAGCAAGCTTTTTACCGTTCTACTGTTACTCCCACGACCTCGTCTATGACTCTATATGGAAAAGTCTTTATTTCTTCACAAGACTATTTTCCCTGAGACAATGCCACTCTCTCTCACCATTTCTCTTCTTATTTAGTACACATGTAGTCAATTTTCTTTTTATTTCTCTTGTCACATACATACGTCCTGTCATTACACATTACAGTTTATTTAGTCTTAATTGTCCCTATCTAATTACACGTTCCCTATCGTACTTTCTATTCTCTTTCTGTCTCTCTCATAAATTCGTTCCTCGTTGCAACAAACTTCCCCTTTTATTTCTTCCCTCCTACGATCGAGTCCTCAAGGCCACTATCTATCCCACTCCAGCCAGTCCCTGGCGAAATCTTTAATCTGCCGGATCTGGATCGGAAATACGAAAAAGTGCGTGCGCGCACGCGCCGCTCGGTACAAATAAGGCAGCGTGCATACCTACACACACGACTCCCACATATCAGAATATCGTATGCACGCCGCGGCGTGTACACGAAATTACACACCGACGACGACTTCCTCTCACGGATCCGCGGATCCATGAATGGTTCGTGGGCTATCAATGGGCCGTACGGTGCTACCCACACGCACTCGACGGGGCCCTCTTTTCCTTCCCCCTCCTCCACCGCCATCACTTCCTCCTCCTCCTCCTTTTCCCGCGTGCATGCTCGCGCTCTCACGCGATCACTCGCGCGGCTACGATGTGCTACGATGTGCTACGACGACTAAGGCGACAACGTGTGTATGTACGAAATTACGGCGGGACCACGTTATTTTTTCCTAGCTTCCTCCGCTTCTTTTTTTCTCTCACGGCTAAGCGATTCGCCGGAAAGAAGAGGAAGATCGCACGCCGGGTTATGACCTCGCCGCTGCGCGACCGGTTGTCCCTGGGAAAGACTTTCTCGAGGACGTGCGAAAATCACCTAGATCGTTCCCGCTCCCGAATACGAAATAAAGCTCGCCGTGCGATAGCGTGCCATGCTTCTTGTATCATTTCATCGTCGGTTGCACGTTTAATATACATTATTCTGGCGTCTGATTATTTTTATCCTCTCGCACGTTTCGTACCATCCTCTTTTAGATAATTCTACGCGATATTTAATTTTCGATAGTATCATCGGATTGAATTTACATTAATTTTACTGTATCTCCGTAGCACTTACTATAGTCTCTTAATTATAGAAGCGAATGCCTCATGTTCTTCGTTGCTCTCGATAAGAACAAAGATCCAACTCGCTCATAAAATTTAATATCTCATAATTGCATTTCGATATATTATTTATAGAAAGTAATTGTGCCGTAAAGTACATCCGTTCATCGAGCTGCGTTAGCACATAAGGTTACCAGTTGCAGTCTTGAAAGAGTACTCTTTTTGTGATCTTAAAACTTCTGGTCATTAATTAAATTTTGTATTTTTTACATTATATTAATTAAAATTGTCAATAAAAATTATGTTCTAGAAATTTTGTTCCATTAAATACCTACATTTAATACATAACAAAATTATATAATACTTCTCCGTTCCCGCGGATTACTATCTTTTTTTTTTTAATGCGTAGATATGTATGGGAGACCCAAGCATCATGAGTCATGGGATAAACCACGGGTCATTGGCTGTTTAAGGTAATCCAGAGTGTCTGGTATTATACGATTGTTACTTTGTTGCCCATACTTTGTGATTCCAGGTGATTCAATTCCATAATTTCGGAATGCATGTGATGTCAATGATATTTTTAGTGCAAACGTTTTTGCAATTTTTTTATCATTTAGAAATGCTTTAGTAATGTTTTTAGTTTAAAAGATTACATGTTGGAGATACAAGTTTCTTCCATCTCTTCTCATCTTACCATGCTACAAGTAATGTGACTACCATTAATTTTTTTATATATATATTTCACCGCTTTCTATGGTATATTAAGAGTGTTGACATACCATGAGTCACACACTAAATACTCACGGAAAAAAAACCAAACTAATATATGAGCTAGAATAGTAGCTTATATGAATCTAAGTAGTTAATTTTATTACTTTAATAATTTTGTATTCCTGTATCTATTCATTAATATAGGTTTATTTATAGAATCTTTATTAATTAATATAGTCAATTGTAGTTATATTTTATTATATTTATTGACTATGCTAAAATTATAAATTACTGGAAATTCTTTTTCAATTTTTACCTATTATATCTGTTATTGCTTGAATAAACTAACTTTTTTATGAGGACTCTGAATACAGAGTATCTTGGATAATTTCTTAATAAACGTTTTTATTTTTTCCTCTCTGTATTTGATATATTTATGATTATCAATTTATTTTTTCCCTCCAAAACCAATCAATATTTATCAAATATATTCAATGTGTTTTTTAATACAGATAATATTTAAATTATATTTAAAAAATGAGACAAATCTTATGATTAAAGGTACTCTTGAGAGTTTAAATTTTTGTGACCTCATGGTGCCTCAGTTTCCCTTATTCTTTTCTTGTGATTCATACGTATAATTCTAGTCGCGTATTAATTAGAACTTTATGAGTTCACTCAAGGTTTTCCACCACCCCAAATGGGGAAGAGCAGGAAGGCAAACACACACATTTGACGATTCTCAAATTTCATTCTCGCGAGATACTTATTTTCGAGAGCGCGTTTCTCGCGCGGACGTAGCGACGAGGATTAAAACGCCCGCGCAGTTTATACTGCAGCAAATATGAGCGCGTGTACGGGCATATTCGAGAGAAGTGGCTACTCCCGAGGGAATTTATGGTTTCGACGTTTCTCACAGCGGCCACCGCGAACCCGACTCTAACTCACACCTGCACACCTCCTTCCTCTCTTCTTTCTCGCGTTCCCCGCGGTACTACCTCACCGGTAACACACCGTGAGTGCGGGCGGCGGTCAAATCGCACGAAAGGAGTAAACGAGAACCATAAATAAAGTCGGTAGTATTGTCCGCGCACACGGCGTCCGTCCGATACGATTTTCAGGCGAAATAACCAACGCCGCCGACACCGGCCATTGACGTCGATGACGTACCGATGGATAATTCATTCCACGTATTCACTCTCCTTAAATATTGATGCCGATACTCGTGGCGACCTCGATTACCGATGTAGCTAACTCGTTTTGTATATACGCGTAACGTATATATTGTGAGCGCAATGATGTCTAAATGACGATAATTTAACGATACATAACAACGACGCGTTCGACGGCCCAACAATGGAAATGTGCGTGTTAACATCTTAGGTAGAATAATAAATAAGTAACCTATCGCCACAAGGGAATCAATCAGACTTATTCAAATAATGTATTATTTATGCAAATGAATGGATTATCAAGTATTGACGTCAAAATAGACCTTAGACCTCATCGAAATACGTAAATGAAATGTCGTATGAATATTCTATAAATAATATACTTCTAATGTCGAGAATTTTAATTACTTTCATAAGAACGAAAAAAATGGTAGCTAAGTATTTAGGAATTTAGTTAAATGTTGATGACAGTGAGGCAAAAAACAGTATTAAGTAAAAATTAATTCGTGTTTAATACAAATAAACAAAGAAGGCCATATTCTGCAAATCTGATGCCCAATAATATTTTTTGTAAATTTTACAATTTCCAGTTTAAGTAAATTGTCGATTATATTACTTGTTCATTTTAAAATAGTTTTAAACTGGCTAGATTACGTAATGCTGAAATTAGATACGTTAGGCACCAAGACCCGCCTTGACCGAATATGGCCTTCTTCGCTTATTTACACTACAAAAAGTTTCAACATTATAGCAACCAGTTTATTAACCTTTACAGAGTAGGAAAGCCACTATAGCAACGCTAAAACACTCGTCATATTTTGAGGCAAGGAGGGGGGGAATATATAATAATAAAATAGTGAATTATAATAAATCTTACTCAAAGAAAAACTAAGATTTTAAAAATAGACTCCTGCCCTTTAATTATCTTGCCCTTATTTAAGATTAAGCGTTCTACATAATTTATATTGATGGCCTAAACAAACTATTATTTTCAAATCTAATTCAATTTTTAAATGCTACAATAAAACCGTTTTTTTCCGCGTAATCCTTCCTTTTCTCATTATCAGTTCCAGTAGCGTTGTATTTATTTGAATGTATGAATTGAATTGCATATTTACACATACGTTAAGCATATTGTGCTTTCTAATGACGTCGGTAATTTCCTACGGACAGCCCGATCTATTAATAGACAGCTTGATATTCGCACTCGGAGATCCGCAGTGCCATTTGTTGCAACATTAGTGCACTTTCTACCTGACATTCGCCTTAACACTTTAACGCCTTAACACTTTAATTATTTTGCTTGTATTCCACTGCTTCTTCTACGGTTCCTCCGCGGTGCAAAGCGTTTATATGCATATTACAACGTACGTCTTTACGGGATCCCGTGGCACGCACATCGCTTGTCATTCATGGGAATGACGTGACATGATAAATGGCACCGCCGATGTCTGCGAAGTGCGCCCTACGACGTACACGTGCATTCTGGTTCCACAAGGGTGAAGATTGCCTAGGCGCCGCTTCTAGAGGTCCTCGCTTAGATGATCTTCGACAAAACCCTAAGTCTTTTTATAGTCTCCCGCAGTATTGGTGAGAATCAAAGCCTACCACGAGACACGAGGTTTCTGGAAGTACTTTATATGCTCAGATGTGCCGTGTCACGTCGCATCGTGTGAGTTAGCGTAGTTGGTCGCGGAAATTCTCAATTGTACATGAAAAGAACGATTTTACTGGAGTATTAAAAATTACTCTCTAAATCTGGATCAATTGATAATCACTGACATCAGTCCCAATTATGCTATTGGTAATCAGTGAATTCACAGTGAAATTTAATTAAAAAATTAATAAAACGTGGAATCCCTAATTTAATTAATCTTAATGTATAAATTCAATACATGGTATTGGAACTGATGTGCAAATATCGATACTTTTATTATATAATGCTCAAATTTCTTTTCTTTTTCCGTTAAATTTCACTGATTATCCAGTTCTATGCTGAGAAAAATGTTTGATTCAAAACGGACAAACCACAAAATTTTAATCAGGTCATTAAAAATTCTAGTTGAGATAACCGGAATTCTGATGGATTTAATCAAAATCTTCTAGTATATCCATTTTCAATGTTTTCCTCAGTATATTGAATGTAATTGTTTTGGATGTCAATAATTATCCACTAATTCAGATTTAGAGAGTAGATACAGATTTGAAAATAATTTTGTTGGATCATCAAAATAATTATGCAGGACACTCACGCATGATAAACAATGCTGCAAAGTTTTGACATTCGAGCAACCAGTTTGGGCGTCTCACACAATTATTTTAACAGATCAACAAAATTCATTTTCAGATCTATATCTAGCTAAATTTTTAGATATTTCAACAACACTAGGCGTTCTTTGAATGGTTCACTGAACCATTCAAATACATTGCCGTATAATGTTTTGACGAAACTGCATTCTATAAAATTATATATAGGATTATTACAGACATAAATAACGGAGAACGAATTTCAGATTTAGAATACATTACATTACTTACACAACAATATAAGTTAATAATCAATCAACCCGTATTTATTTGATGAATAAATAATTTAGGCAAACATGTTTGGCACGTTTTTTCATGTCTAACATCTAATTTCGCCAATCTTCAGAACTTTAGAGCGTAAATAAAGATCACGCTTAAGTATCTGATTTCTATTAATAAAATTCAACAAGATCTCTCTAATGGATCTCAAGAATGTCATCGTCAGCGCGTTCACACGGCTTCGTGCGTCAAATCTCGGACGGACTGTGACTACGAAGATTTATCACCGGATAAGAAACGTCAAAAACGCGGAAAAGAGCGAAGAGAAAAAAAAGAGGAGAAAAAGGAAAAAAAAAGGGAAAACACGGAGGCGCGGGGGCGAGACGAGAGGTGAACGCGCGACAGCTGCACGTCGTCGAAGGCAGCAGGACGTTGATCCTTAATCCAGGTTGAGTGTGTATTCGAAGATTTCGTCGCGGGATCCTACGCAAACACCCAGGTCTCGCCCGGTGCGATCCTATGCCGCGGGAAGAAAGGTGGGCCAGCCAACACTGCCGGGATGATAAACTGTCGCGTTGAGTCGCCGGGGGAGGAACGGGGGCGGGTGGGGCTTGGTGCCATTATTGTCGTGAATGCTTGGCTGCGACGTCGTCGTCGCCGCTGGTAGGCTAAAGGCTTTCCTCGGGGAAGCTCTCTTGCAACCTCGCGCGAGGTTGCAATGCGCATAATGCGTCGGTCGGAGCCACGAGACGGCGCAGATGCAAAAACTCGATGTGGAAATAAGAAAGGCGGAAACGACGGATTGCTTTTGATTAGTCCGGAATGTCAGCTTGAGAAATCATCTCGTTCGTTGTGCTCAATACAGTAGCGACCATATTTTATCAATCCTCCATAGAAAGAATGATTTTACTAAAGTATTTAAATGTTTAGATATAAATCTTTTATTTGAACCAAAATAATTTTTTATGCAGGATATTTAAATTACACTGTAAATCCAAGTGTGACTTCATATTGCATACTGCAAATAAATAAATAAATACAAGAAATATTTGATATGAGCAACCATAATTTTGTTAATACGTAATGTAACTAAAATTTTGTTTCAATTAAAACATTGCGTTGTTCTGATCAAATTTTGATTAAAATATCACACATCAACAAAATTATGGTTGTTCATACCAAATATTTCTCTTAATGCAAAAATGAATTTATACATTTAAACTGTGTAGTAGTGTTATTTTTACACAGAAAATTAAATTACACACATATGTGGAAGTCACTTTTCACTTAGAAAGTTCATTACAGTGATAAAATGTGTTAAACATTTTTGCGGAATTGTTATTAAGGTTTTTTGCACAATCATTTTGATGGTAACAAAATTATTTTCAGATCTGTATGTAGCTAAAATTTAAAATACTTTAGCAAAACTGTTCATTCCACGTAAGATAGAATTCGTGAAAGGTAGAATCCGGCCGTGTTTCATATCTTCAACAGTTGCACAAAGTAATTAACAGAAACTTTAATTATATGCAAAGACCTTTTCTTCCCTGATTTATACCAGCAAACGCCCAATTTCGCGAAAACGTGAAAAGCAGATTGCAGATTGTTGTAGCTGTTGGCACCAAGTATCTGCCCGTAATATACGCGTAGAATATCTAAACCTTCGCTTTTGCCAGGCAAGTTTAAGTAAACAAAGCAATGAGAAGCAACGACTACTTACTGTTTGTCTACTTGGCTTGCGCATATAAAGTGATGATTTAGATAGGCTACGTGTAGACTGTCGTTGCCTACACGTAGACGTCCGTATAGTAGACGCGAAGTTACCGTAGCAATTTGTATTCATTCATCGGACGGGGCTTCAACTGCGTCGTCGGTTTTGCGGACGTCGATCGCGACGCGCGATGGCGCGTTTCACCGCGACGGAGCATATCGTATCGTATCACCGATACGCAAATTGCGGTGGAATGCGTCAAGCGGGACCGGCGTGCATTAAAACGTGGGAGTATCCGGACTCCAGAATTTTCCATCGGTTTTCCTGAACAAAAAAAAGGTCGCGGTTGTCG
>NW_011627046.1:4667722-4678824 GCF_000204515.1 Acromyrmex echinatior | reverse complement strand
ACTTTGGGGATTCGAGTTTCCACGGTCCAGCACTGTGAGATGGATAGACCTTTTCCCGTTGGATTACCAACACGGTCCGAGCTCTTTCCATTAACGTCCAGACTCCGTGTCGTGCCGCGTCGCGACCCAGCATCTCCGACCGGGGGTTTCGGGTGGGAAAATAAGGAGCGAGGCAAAAAAAAAAAAAAAAAAAAAGAGCGTTTCGTCAGTTTCGTGATTCCCGGGAGCTAAGGGCGAGGCGAGGGTGGTCGTTCGCGTGCGTATTCGTCGATTCAATTCAGATCAAAATCGGGACGTTGATACAGAAACGACTGGTCGGTTGACCATACGCCTAACTGCATCACAGTGAATAGCCCATTATTTCCTCGAGAAACGAGGGGTCTTTCCAACTTAGGACAAGATGGATAGCACGATGATTTGAACCAACGGGCGGACTGTGGTCGACCGATGACGCCATCGATAACGATCTTGTTGTCATACCGACTCGCTAACGCGACATGACCGAGTTTCACGGCCGATTGTGGGTGTGAAGCTCTACTTCTCGGGAATGTTGGCGCATCCTCTTGTTACGAAAAACATTTCCTAAGACTGCACGAATCTCTCCTTGCGAGAAACCGCAAGTTAATTTATTATATAGGTCCTTCTCCCAACTATGCGTAGAAGTTACACACACACGCACGCACGCACATATATGTATGTACTCCAAATATTTATTACTTCTTGTTCCTTTTATAATTTGCCTCATAACTGATAAGCCTTGTAGTAGTTGTTGACGTCACTTTCTCTTTATAATATCTTATAATTTTGCTAAAGTATTTAAAAATTTAATCAAATATAAATCTAAAAATAAGTTCCTTGAATTATCAAAATAATTATGTAACGCTCAAGTTGGTTATTAGAATATCTAAACTTTATACAGCATTTCTCATCGTGTTTGAACTTTATACATACTCATACAACACAGATGATTTCAGTAATAAGCAGTAACATTATCGAAATATTTAAAAAAAAATATTGTAATAACAATGCAAACATTGCAATAAAGCTATTGTATTGTTAGATATTTTTTTATATAATTATTTTGATAATCTAACAAAATCATTTTCAGATATCTGTGTGTATTTAGCCTTTTTATATACTTCAGCAAAATCATTCTTTATGTGTAGCAGTGTTGTGCAATAAAGATTTTTTTTGGATATGATATAAATACATGGACGTGTCTGTGAACTACGAAAATCACCGTTACTAAAGTAATATTTCGACGTTAGCAACGTGCGTTTGTACCTGGCAGAAAGCTCGGCAACATTCTGAAAGCGATCAACACGCGTTGCTACAAGGAAACCTCCCGTCTCGTCGCGTACCATTTTCCATTTCAAGTTTAGTAGCTATGAGACGCGAGCCGTATTGCGCGTTCCATTGAATGAAGACCACAATGCATCCCCGAGTTTCCAGACATTCGACCAAGCAAGCGAATGGAGATGGACGTCGATAAGTCGAAGGGGATTCGAGAAGAAATCCCGATTCAAGACTGCGATACCCTCGACGATCGGTGAACGGTCACGTTTTATTCCCAGAGATAGCGTCGCCTCATGGGACCTTGAGGTTATCTGAGAGCGAAGAAATTTGTCAAAATCCGAAGAGAGCGTGCGAGAATCATATCGAGGATCCATGAACGAGTGTAGATAAATTTTGTTTCATTAGTTACGGACGTTTTTTTTGACAAAAGAGTATTTTTCAAGGGCTCTAAAGATGTAGCTCATTTATTATTTAGATAATTCGATTGGAGAAAACCACTCGAGGGATAAGTCTCTACAAAGTTTTAATATAGAAGAACATGATATTAATAGAGAAATAAATCATGCCAAGATTACATAATTAGTACTAATTTTCTTTTAGTATAATAAAGTACCCCAAAAATATTCCAAGTACTCCAAAAATTTCTGGAACTGTTTAAAGAATTAACATTTTCATATTCTTTTTATTCATTTATTTTTTATTTATTTATCTTTATTTTTTTTTATTTTATATGTATTTTTTAAATCTTTTTTATGATTCTTAATTATTTTTTCATTATCCTTATTCTTTGAGTGGAGTTTCACAGCTGAGCAACTTTGAGTAGATTTATTCGAAAGGAAAACAAAATTATATAAACTCGCTGTTTTTTTTAAATATTAATTGTTTTCACATACGTTTCACGAGAAAATCATGAAACGCAAATTGTAGATAATACAAAAAAACTTCTGAATAATAACACGATGCTCTCAGCAGAATTCCACATGGCAGATTGTTTCATAATATTATAGACACGCGATATTTAGAAGCACGATCCTAAATTAGTTTCAATTCGCATGGGAAATTCAAATTCTGGAAATCCTCTCGTATATTATTAATTTTACTTAATATACTAACAGTCTTTAATTCTTCAATTTTAAAAAGAAATTATCTATCATAATCGACGCGTAAATATATCCTAAAAATCTTAAAGTTCTCATCGGTTATTTAATGTTTATTATGTAGTTTATTACGTATTACTGATGTGAAATTAATTTATAATGACTGAGTAGACGCGCGCGGATTTAAGATATTTTCGATTAGCGGGTCAGCTCCCGTATTAGAGTTCTCGCGAGTATCTACCAACGAACATTTGACGAGATTCGCAACGCGTCATTATCCTGTAAGTAGTTTAACGGTACGGATCAGATACGAAACGCCGGAGATAACATTTCGAAACATCAAACGCTAGTCGCGCAATAACCGCGAATGACGCGGCGTTACTATAATGAATGTCGGGATAGGTGAAATTGTTCGCGTATAATAACAACAATTAGATGCGTTACGGGCTCGTTACACGCCGGGAAAGGAGATTAAACTAAATCGCGGGTCCTCACGACGGCAGGAGAGAAGAGGCGGGCAACGAAGTCAAGTTGTTCGCACACAGAAAGGCATCATATGCCGCAGCTCGTTACCTAAGCACTAACAAATGGTTGTTTCCTTCCTTCGGCTCAAGGCTGTTCCAGGTCGGCGCTGCCGCGTGTTTAACACAGTACGAAAGAGCAACGCGCGTTCTTTCTTCGTTTACACGGCTTTCGTTCTTCTTTAGGGACAATGGCCATTCAGAGGCATGGAAAGTCCGCCGGTCACGGCAGGGCGAGCCGCAGCGTAAATATTTTTCAACATTCCTGCGCGAACGCTTTCTAAAGCTTTCATACCGCTGGCAGACCGTGGAAACTTCCCCGAGGAAAACGTCGCGAAATCTGACTGGCGCCTGTATGACGTTTGTCATTTCATTTGATAGTTGGGAAACTTTTCTACTGGCACTAGATCTGAATTGTTTAACATTTAAAGTTGCACTGTCGCAATATCAAGAATATTTAAATAGGTTCTAAAAATACACTCAAATATACACAGAAAGAATGATTTTGCCGAAATATTCAAAAGTTTAGTTGGATGCAGATAAAAAAATTATTTTGCTTGGATCATCCAAATATTTATGTAGAATATTTAAACTAAACTACAGTAAGGTCGACCAGCGTGACGTTGCACCATTTCATGTTATTAGCCTTGAGATAGGTTCGAGTAGTTTCGTACGATATATCTAAACCTTTCTGCTTTCATAACGTTTATATAAGCGTTCAATGTTTAAATTTCTTTAAATTTCTTAGAGTGAAATCCAAAGAATGAAAATTTGCCGTTTTTATTCAAGAGTGCAAATTTTCCACTCTTTCTCAATAGTGGCAACTGTATTTTAATTCTTTTGAAATAAGAATTCATTCCAAGAAATTTAAAAAGTAATTACTTGAATAAAAATATTTTAAGCCAAATAAAATTAGATCTATATCTAATTAAATTTTTAGCAAAACCGTTCTTTCCGTGTGTATGCTAGAAATCGGATATTTATGTAAGTAATAAGCTGAAAGAAAAAATTAATAAGACGAATTTATTAAGGAAGTCATAGAAAGTATGCGAGCCTTGATGTATTATGTATAACCGGCCATAGAACAACGATAATGAATTGCCAATGTCGTGGACGCGTAGCGTTCAATCCTTCATGACGAAACGAAAAATGATTTCCCTCGCGTGACAAGGAGTTCCTGTCGACGCACCGGGAGATCGGAGGTCGGCGCGAGTGACACTAAAAAATTAAACCTGCTCTCCCCGGAGGCGGATGTAACAAATTAAAAACAATAACGCTTATAAGAGGAAGTTCGAACAACGCGAACCTTTTCACATTTAATTTTTTCTAATAACAAAATAATTTTCTAATACAAAAGAAGGCGAATAGAATTTCTCTTTCCCAGAGTATACTCCAGTGTAATACACGTTAACGATTCGTCGGCACGCACGTCGCGTCGTTAAACTTGATTGATTTTCTTATCTGGTCTTATTAATATTAATACGCTGTCGTTACGCGCTCTTGAGACCTTGGGTGCGTGGGTTTTCTTATTTTCTAAAAATATAAATTTCCGGCAGGTGTTCATTATTATATAAAAGGCGTCACGGTCGCACAATGCGATGCTTTGAACGATTATCATTTTTCATAAATAGAAGTTTCACTCACATTGTAGTCATAATCTATATCTTGCAATCAGATCTCTGTCATCGGATAGTTGGCTGGCGTTTTTATCGGTATCATCTACGGACATTCGTATCGCGGACAGCGCAAACACATAGCATAGCAGACCTTCGGGATTTCGTTATGGCGTGAAACATAGAAAAAGCGCAGAAGAAGTTTTTTTTTCGAAGAAGTTTTACACACATAGTCTGAATCGATAAACGATACTAGTGACCTTCGTCATATCAGGGTGAGAGGATAGCACAACAATATTTTATTTGTTTAGCTCGCTGATATTCACCTCGCCGGCAAGATAAACGTTTGACATAAGGGACCTTTGGAATATCATTGTGGCGCAAAAATCGTGAAGCAAGAAAAGCTTGTTTTTTTTTTTTACTGACCTCCCCTCGTAAAATCTCGCGGGACAATCGTTAAGCGCGTAAGCGCTATTTAAAACGGCGATTTTATCGCGGATGTCTCTCCAAGAAAACGATTTACTTACATTTTATGAAATCTATACATAGATTTATGCACGCTGCGTTAAAAGTCGAAGCAGTGCGCAGAAATAGAATAGAATAGAATAATGCTTTAGATATTATTAGAACCACAAAAACAAACAGTTTTAAAAGGAGTTTTCATATGTGAATTTAAATGACGTTAAACATTTTGACGATTCAACAAAATTACTTTTAAATTTGTATCTAACTAAATTTTTAGGTACTTCAAAATTATTCTTTCCATATTCGCTTATTTCAATTATTAAAGCAAAATTGTCAGTAACATTTTAACGTCAAAATTCTCCCTGAAGACGTTAAATCGATAAATTATTTTTCATTCATGGGAGAAGAAGAGATTCCCGGAAACACCTTACACAGGTGTGCGTTCGAGTTATATTTTGCGTTCCGTACTTAACTGAAGAAAAAAAAAAAAACGTCAGGAGACTATATGAAAGACGCGAAGTATAAACGGAATGCGAGGTGAACGGTCCCGACTGTCTAACGAGCCGGAAACCGGAAGTGCCGCGTAAGAATCGCACAGGAATCGCGTTCAGACGGTCCCGAACTTGTCGAAGCGGTTCGACTTCCGTTCCAGCGTAAGAGCCGAGACGTTTAATTCCGTTTACTTCTCTCCCCTCTGCCTCTCTCTTGCACCTCCATCGTTCCTTCTTTCATCGATGGAAACCGGAAGTTCGTGTATACGCATTCGCGATTAGCGCAGGCTTACGTAAATAGCGATAAATGTTCGCCTGATAAACCTACTTTCTTAAGTAAAATAAACAACAGCTATATAAATCAAACTAAGGAAATAAGGGAGTTGAAATTAAAACTTGAATTAAAATAAAGCTTAATAATTTTTCTTTCTAGGGTTTTTGATGTATTAATAAGACGCGAATTACAAAACGAAATGACACTTATACGATTAAACAGCGTAGATGTAGAACTGGAGGAAAATATAAAAATTCCCCGCGAAGAGCTTTCTCTCTCGAGAGTATCACAAAAAAAATAAAAAGACATCTTCTATTCGCCTTATCGTCCTCAGCTATAATATAAAATCGCCATGTAGAAATAACGCGTCGCTTTAGGATGCAACTACGCGTCCAGGGTGTTACATGCATTGTGCGGTTAGTTGATATCGCGGATGCCATCTCGGCACGTTTACATATACTTTCTAATTCTGTTGCGCGAGAGCCTTCGCGAAGAGAGGAAACAAATTGCCTCATTACGTAAGTCGTTAAAGCATCCCATATTAAAATGCATTGGATTGGTCGCATCGACCGCGTGTCTCATGCGTACACGCGCGTGTACATTGCACGCTCGTGGGCGAAGCACGCGCGTATCCGTGCACCGCTTAAGTGATCATCTACATGCACGAAACGTGAGTCGCCAGTGTAACGAAGGAAGAGAGAAAGAAGTGCGAAAGGGTGAAGGGAAGACAGGGACGGTAAGAGAGGATAAAAGAGAGCGCGAGTCGAGGATGCGTTCGTACGCATCGCGGCCGGAAGTTGTACGAATTTGTACATCCTGCGCGTATCGCGCGGCCCAAACTTTATACGCTGCCTGTGAAATGGCGGTAACATTTTTTTTCCTGGAGCAACATTACAGCCATGCACCTATTCGCGGCTATATCGTTTCGCTAACTGGTGACCATTTGTATGCTGCGAGAGGCCGGTCGGAAAGCCCAAACAATTTCAACGTAACGACGGCTGGAAAGTTCCTGGATCGGTGCGCGCGTTAACGTCGTCGTTAGATCGTGACGCAGGGGTCTATTTTTGCAGGAGCTATTTGCCAACGGTATCGTGTAAAAGCCGGTATATGCGGCGACCGTCATGTAATTTACTTCGTACTATGTCATATCTGTTGGTGCGAAAATATAAAAGCTATGGTATTAATATTTGAAATTTTTGCAGTAACTTCTTCGTGATCCCTCCGTAAGCTGTGATAATAGAGAAGGACAATTTCTTCTGCACAATTTATTATTTTCGAAATGTAGCAAATACATGTACAGGAAGTGTTTTATTGAAATTTAGATACAAATCTAAAAATAATCTTGTTAGGCCATTACAAAATGTAGTCGTGTTGCTTTAATTTAATGCCTAAATTTTTCACAACATTACTCATTAGCCTTGAGAACCTTTTTAATTATTTTGACAATCCAACTAAATTATTTTCTAGCAAACTGTTCTTTTCGTGTATTGTACATCATACAGCGCCTTATCTGAGAAACGTCCTGGGAAAATCTTTAGAACACAGAATATCCTCTTAACATCGTTAAAATTTTTTCTTGAATGTCTGTGTAACATGGTTTTGCTGAAGTATCTAAAAATTTAGCTGTGTTTCTACATACAGTGTGTTTCTAAAAATAATTTTATTGGACTAATAAAATAATTATGTTCTTTTATCCTCATGTTATTAAACAAGGATATTCAAACTAATTACCAGAAAAGAATTACGTCGAAACTTTTTGTAGCACTGTTCATCATGCTGAAATTTTCTACATAATTATTTTGATCCAACAAATGTATTATTTTCAGACTTGTATCTACCTCCTACAGTTTTAGATACTTCAACAAAATCATATTTTCTGTGCGGTGACGTCCGGTATAAAAATGATTCAGCAAAATATCTCGATATCGTAAAGAAATATAGCGCGTGAACATAGAGAGAATTTAATAGAGAGAATGACGACATATGTAGACTGTGCAACGTAAAATTACGACTACTACGTTATAAACGTAGATCTATAGATAACTTCACTTGAACAGTCCTTTAAAGTAGCTGAGAATGTTTCCGCTTCATCGGGGAATCCGATTGAAAACAATCGCAGAGAGCGACCCCGCGCGACCTCGCTCCCGCCTCGGTTTCATAAGTGCAATGCGGATAACGACGCTATTATTCCACCCCGTTTCTTATCGAGTAGGTCATCATCATCATCGTCATCGTTCTATCTCTCTCGGCACGCTCGTGCTCCATTCATGTCACTCTCCTACTACTCTCCTTCTCGTTTCACCCTCGTCGTGCCCGCGCCGATATTACGCACCGGGAATTTCAACGGCTTGCTTCAATTTCCATTGAATCGAATTTCTTTTCGAACGGATAACAAACGGAGAGCCGTGAGCGCGACGACAAAACGCGATTGCTGTTACTCGCCGTATTCGCCGTATTCGCCGTACGAGGTACCGTGTGTTGTACCGAGACGTTTACCGATCGCAGTTGTTTCAATTATCGTTCCCGTTCCTTGGCCTCGCGAATGACGGCATCTCGCTTCGATCCGCGCACCAGAATGGAATGCGAGATTCTTACCGCGTGGCGTATCACGCGTGCTAATGAAATACGATGTAAACAGGCGCGATGCAACAATTGCGTCTCAATCTACCGTTATAAATGCTCGATCGAGATGAATAGCGCGGCCGTAATATAAATTTCTCACAACCGCTAGTTAAAATTTCAATAAGCGGAGCCTCTTTCAAGCCTGTTTTCTCTCGGCAAAGAATTTTACGGCAACGTCGTTCGCAACATTTCAATTTTCAAACGCCTCTCGGCGATTAAGCACCTACCTCGAGTGTGATGCTCCGTTAGAATTATAAGCAACGGCGAGATTTTCTTTAAATTGACGTGCCACGGAATGACGGTTCGAATATCGGCATTAAAGTTCTCGTAATCGTGAATAATCCAAGAAGATTGAAAGCCCGACGTTGAAACGACGACGTGCCGAGAACGGCGATTCATCTTAGGGCAGCGCAATACCATTCTTTCCTGCTGCACTAATCCGACGAACGCGAAGCCAGCCGTCTTATGCAAGTTACCGCGATAGTCGACTTACACCTTGACCCGCTTCCAAGAGGACTTAAAACCAGACACCCGGTATATTCGTGCGTCACGAGCTTAAGCCCAACGAGCGTTTTGCACTTTCACGAGAGACACCGTTTCGCAACAGTGACATTTCCGTTGGACCAAACAAATACCAATTAAACGTTTTGCTTACGAGACACGCATCAGCGACTGTCGCAAAATCGCCGGCGGTCCCAATGTCGTTTCGATTAAATTTATAGCGCGGCTTAAGTCTTCGGGACATTCGTTAACTTCAAGAGATTATTCACCGTTCGAGAAATGTTTGATTGCGTTTTGTATGCGTATAAAATATACAAGACTATTCATTCGAAGCCCGGAATATTAACGTTAAATTATTTGTCAATTTGCATTGTCATGGCTCCGCGTGTAACATGGGACACAAATAAAATGTAATATTTATGGCACATCTTTAAAATTCCGCAGAACTGCCAACAATTAACATACGATTACGATCAGTCAACAGTATTACAAGATGAAATATGAGCAAAAGAAAAGTCGTGGAAGAAACTACAAAAATTGGATGTAAAGCCTACTCTCTACAATTGCATAAGCGTAGTTGTAAGAATTCATCAATTACGATCAAATATGAGGAGACTATTCGACTGATTAATTCATACCACACATTCTTACAACTACGTTTACATAATAATTTTACATGAAACGTGGCCGATTTATTCTTCTTTTTCTCGCCTCGAGAAAAAGAAACGACTAGTCCCGTACGATCGCGGTCCGCTTAAACTGGCAGACACTTTTCTCGGCTCTTAATTGCCGTGTGCGATTACGATATTTGTCGTGCGTCTGCCTACGCGCGCCGATCCTTCGTTCAGAGCACCGGATCTCGTATGTCTCCCTGGCGGTGAAATGGAAACAGGGCCGTAGGTGTCTGGTTTCCACGTCGGCGACACAAACCTCATTAATCTCTCGTCCCACCATTTGCAGGCTACGCCGTCACCCTGCCGCCGTCCGGACGACGAATGCACCTCGCGTCGCGGCCCCGAGGCGACCCGTCGTCCTCGTCCTCGTCGTCGTCGTCGCCGTTGTCGACCTCCGCCTCTCGCCGCGGAGCATAAAAGGCGCGATCTCGCGCGACAAAAACCCGCGTCTCGTTTCGTTTTGTCTCTCCTCCTCTCCTCTCCTCTCCTCTCCTCTTCACGTCCCTCATCCCGTCGTGTCGCGTGTCGTCTCGGCTCGTGCCGGCGACGCGCGATAGAAATAGTTACCGACGACATCCGTAAAACGATTTAAGTGCTATTCTCATAGCCTTCCTCTTCTCTTCCTCGATCCGACGTTCCTTCCGTTGCTGCAATCGCATCTGCGCCGCGACGACGGCGACGAGGACGACGACACGGAGCATTCAGACGTTCACCGCGATAGTTTTATTCGCGAACACGGCTCGAATATCACGAGTTACCTCTCTCTCGTCATCTCCTGTCTCTCCCTGGGCATGCTATACCGTTACACGTGAATCTACGCACTATCTTTCCAGCGGGGCTTTCCAACTGTTATTCTCGTGCCTTATAATGCCGTAGTTTCCGGCGAAACAAGTACTTTCCGTAATGTTTGAATGAATACGGTAAATGCAATTGCAGATAAGCGGAGGAATTAGTACTCTAACGTCGCGTAAAACATTAAACAGCGTAAAAAGATATGTAAAAAATAATTAATATCCGCGACGCATGAAAAAAACAGGCTGACAGAGGCAATTTATAACGTAAATATTAATAAGCGTTTAAATGAATATACGATAAATGTCACAAATATAAAGATAATGTTACGAATGCTCTTGCGATATTAGATACCTTTTGCGGTTCGAAGGTATAATAATAATTCACTATTCTATTTTCCCATCATTTTCTGCCGATTATCGGTTATCAGGTAAATAAAGTACAGCGCGGAAAATGATCGCTCTGAATTTTAACGATCGCTTCCTGCTTTCTTCGTGAGGCATGCAGCCTTGTTTTACCTGAACGAAATAGGATAATTACCTCCCGATGATTGGAAAATTATTCATTCGCCGCGATGTATAATGCTCGTCGTGAGCAGAGGCTCGACTACTCTTGGCGCCACGACGCGTTATTACTCGTTATTATTCTCCAGCGGTAACGGCTAATAACGACAGCGCCGTGGCGCCAAGAGTTGACGTTATTCCACTAGCACGGAGTGTTCGGGAACGATCTCGATACGGCGGACGGCGTGCTACA
>NW_011627046.1:4616804-4661299 GCF_000204515.1 Acromyrmex echinatior | reverse complement strand
GCGGGGTGCGGGGTGCGGGTTCGTCCCGTCGATTTTCCGCGACTCCACACACGTTTACATCGATTTAATCCTATCACCCGGAGGAAACGAGAAGGGGCGCGGCCAAGAGAGGGGAGAGAACCCGAGAGAGCGCAAACTGCTATCTATCCGCGATGTATTGCAACGCGCGTGTTGAACACGCGCGAGGAATTTGCTCGTTATCAAGCGATGCCGCGCATGTAATAGTTTGTATGGCAGCGTCCCGCCGCTGCATGTTCCACGTGCGTATGCGCCCGCGGGGCCGAGGCCGGAGTCGTTAACGTGTAATTAAAACCTTAATCGTACACCGAGCTTCGTAGTCACACACGTGGCGGCACAGCCTCGTGATCATCGACTAGAAAACAGTATGACCGATGACGTCACGGCGCGGCACACACGGCCGGGCCGCGTTACGACAACGATTCCCATGGGGAATCGCCGACGCGGGCCTGGCACCGTGATTAAACGTAATCGTTTGTCTGTCTCATGGTCAAAGCCGTCGTCATCATCACCGTCGTCCTCCTCCTCCTCCTCCTCCTCCTCCTCCTCCTCCTTCTCCTCCTCCTCCTCGTCGTCGTCATCATCGGCATACCGCGGATCTCCTCTTCCGGCGCGCTTCTGAGTCGCTCCAGAATCGAAATGAGATATCATCCCGGCCGTTGTCAACGAGGAAATATTAGACAACGGGACCGTGGCGAGCTCGATAATACTGTACCAGGATTTTCTTTACAGTATGGCTGCTTGGCGAGATAGAGGCAAGCATAAATATCTCAAGCGTTCTCGCGTGAGGTGACAAGCTGGATCAGTACTTAGGGGACTCTATAATGGGACTAACTTGAGAGGAGAAGAGAGGGGGGAGGGGGAGGGGGAGGGTGGAAGACACCAACATGATCGTACTGTGCTATGAATTTTCGTACAGTAATGCAGTATGCGCGCGATGTGTGCCGCGCGATGCATACAGGGAGACAATGGCTATGTACTATCCACGCGCCCGTGTGTATTTGTACGTGCTAGTCTCGTCTCGCTACTACGACGTATACATCACATCGGGGGGGGAGGGAGGGGGGGGGGAGTCTGTGACACATACAAGAGAGTGCGGGAGGAGATTACTATGCGGGGGACTATAAATCGCACGCTCGATGCGACGTGCTTGCGCTCGTGAGCGTTTAAAATGTATTTCATACATACGTCGGAGCGTGTAATTCGCCGATGGATCCTCGCGTGAATTCGCTTTAGAAATTATCAGTTAATTCGGGCGCGCGTCGACGGTAAAAACGTGCGCGGGCAAGTCAAATAACTGTTTATAATCGGGTTAAATATCGCTCGTCCGCGGATCCAATTAAAAATTCGATAATTCGGATACTTAAAAAAAAAAAAAAAACTGAGACTGATAGGATATTTTATATATAGATACATATATACACGACATTCGCGAGCCACATGGCCATTTTTCGTGTGGCTCTCTGACGTGACCGATCGTATAGTCGATAATTAAGTAGCGCGGTCCACCAAATGCGATTACTTTGCGGCGGTGAAATTGGCGGGAAATCGCATTTAATAGTCGCGAGGAAATAAAGAAAAGCCCTCCCCTCCTGGCGGAGAATCATTTTCGTGCATTATGGCGTACCATGACGCATTATGATGCATTATTATGCATCATGACGCATTAGGATGCACTATTGCGCGTTGGTAGCGAGCTTTGTGCAGTACGGCGATGCCGGTAATGCTATAAGTCTTTCATAAATTATATACAGGGTGCTGGAAAAGTATTTTGCCGTGACGCTATCTACCTAAAAGAATTTCGATAGCGTTTGGCGGAACAATTCGTTCTAATACAATTAATTTTAAGATTCAACTCGTATTGGTAACAGCGAACATTTAAATAAAGTTTGATCAATAAAACAAACGAGACAATAAAAAAGAACAATTCATTAACGTAAAAAATTGCTGTTTATGTGCGAACATAATTGATGATTTCTCTCCTATTCCAGAAAAAAATCTTGATATGCCCATGTTTATTGAGTATTAAAGTAATATTACAATTCTTTATACAGAATCATGCAAAAAATTGCTGTCTGAGCGTCATGTAACGCGAAGGAATCTAAGATAATTATTTCTGTTTGACTGCAGCGCACTTCAAGAGTGCATCAAGGCCGTCGATAATTATGCAAATTATACCTGATAATCTCGTAGAATTAAACGCGAGGTGACGAAATCCAAACGTATTTTCTACTTCGTAAATATGCAATCAATCTCAGCAATATCGTGAGATGAGGACAATGAGAGATGCGAAAGGTGCAATTCGGAGATGATAAGATTGTCGTCAGTAAGAATGAATGAGAGAGAAAAAGCGAAAGAAAGAGAAAGTAAGAGAGGGCAAGCAGCATCCTTTCTTTACTTCGACGCAACGCATCGTAGCGCGATGCTTACCCATGCATACATACAGGAAAAGGAGAACAAGATCAAGTATACAAGGTGATTCGGAAAGAAGGGAAGTCGGTGCGCCCACCCTCCGGAAATGATGTCTAAAGCCTGATGTTAGTGCAGGCTTGCGTGCCGTCTCGAGCGGCATGTACCGGCTGCATCAAACTACGCATTATTCCTCGCTACTATGTTACGCGGTGTTGCAGCGGAAAAATCTCACTAGATACGCTGCTGAGGCGGCAAAAAATTATTTTCTTTTTCTTTCATCGACTTTGTAACACCGCTCGGTCATTTGAATAACGAGATCTTGCTAAGATCTGAATTGATCAAGATGCAGAAATTATAATATTTCAAATGGATAGCCGCATTTTCAAGAAATATTAATCTTCATTATAAGTATAATATAAAGTACCCTTACAAATTGACAAAACTATGTCTAAAGAAAAATAACGTAAAAACAATTTTATTGAAAAATGATTATATTTTTTAAAATTATTATTTTAAATTAATTGTTATTTTAAATATTTACTACAAAAATAATAGTTAAATCAAATTAATGATTCTTGTATCAAATAAATATATGTTTCCATTTAGTACATTTTTTTCAGTGTATATACGTGCCATTAAATTAATAACAGCAAATATTAATAACAGCAAAGTATCAAATATTATTTCTTAAGAAATTAATATTTTTCTTGTAATATTTTTGAAATATTGTAATAGAAACACCCGACGAGAAAAGGTAATATTATTCTCTTGTATCCGCAACTCAGATTCTGACACCTTTATTTACTAAATTGCCTAAAAATGCATTCGCAACGCGGCGATACACCATTTGTGCACCGAGTCAACGTACCATGAATGCATCAAGTTTCGCGTATACGACACTATTAATTAATGAATCTGCCAGGCAAGGAGCAACAAGAAACGAGAAAGCTCGTTTCCTCCGCGGGTATCCATTTACTTCTGTTCTTTCTTTTTCTTCTTTTTCTCTCTTTCTCACTCTTTCTCATTTCTTTTATTTATGCAGCATGATTAACCTGTCAAAACTTGTAACGATCGACTTGTATCGGTGATAAAATCGAGAATTAAGTATCTTTCGCTAATTACGACTAATTAGCAACCGATTGACGAGATCTCCCCTGTTACCGCAAAAGTAGTATCCGCTTAAGAGACGTTCTTTTAATTAATCATTAATTACCAACTGATAATTTTAATCAAGAAGCGCCGTTAATTATACTTCCTTTGCTGTGATACATTTTAGACGAAACATGAAAAATGGGAAAGCTCATAGCCCACAATAGTCGTTTAATTTGTAAGCGATCCCAAAATTATCATAATTAAGTTACAAATCGCGTGTTCGTTTCGTCGTTCGGTATAAGTCAATAATGTATCACTAATTGCGGCAATCGTTACGGGTATTAACAGGAACGTGTTCACCATATCTATGCGTGTCGTCTAAAAATCGTCACGGCAGTCTAGTCACTATATGTCACGTCACGGAGCCCTACGCGGCCCGTCACGGTTCCGGGACCATGCGGGTCGTTATATTAATTTAGGACTAGTGCTCATTAAAACCTAACGATAGCGCTCATTATGCCCATCCGATAACGGCGCAGCGGCACAGATTATTATTCACCGATTATATCGTGCAGCATTTTGTTTCGCCTTCGTTACCGAACCCCGAAGCAGGACGATTACACGAGGAATTTCATCGTCTTGCCCTCTCCCTCTCTTCCTCTTTCTTCCTTACTACTTCGTTTTTTTGACGATGGCTTTTTAATGCTCAGCATGCGTGGCTCTAATTACCGCTGTGTGAAATCGTACTCGAACACGAGGTCGACTTTTTTCTCCTTCTTGGCCTCTTGCGACGTGAAACGATCTGACGAATTTTTTTTAGAAATTTAAAAGTTCACGAATTATCCGTTGTAACAAAAAAAAAAATACTTCGTTACCGCGAATCGCATTTCTATTATTGCTATTAAAGTTAATCGAGATTTAAGATGCACGAAACAAATAAGATTCATAAAAATTTTACTGGACTTTTTTTCTAAAATATTTACACAATTTACTTCTGGTTTATTTGTATAAGTATTCGGCAAAATATCTTTCAAACATAATTATATCTAGGCAAAATACATAATTTAGTTTATTCGGACTTTTTCCATTTTTCGTAACATAAAATAGCGATGGCAATCAACACGGGATCCTTGATTTATAATAGCAAGCAAAAGCTACAATAGTGATTTTAAATCCTTGATTTTCAAAAGCAGACGCTACGGAGGTGATCATTGCGCACCGGCGCCGCTACTGTCCTTCATCCTTTCCATCCCAGCTCTATCCTGCATTCTACTAGGATTAAGGCCGACGGCATTCCCGGGTTTAATAAGTGTCGCCTGAATGACGTGAATTAGTCCAATATGTCTGAGGTCCCCAAGGTAGCAACAATTCAGGGCCGCTGCATCGCGTAATTAAAATTACTCCGCGCGTCATACTTTACGCTTGGGAGACGCAGACGGGCGTACGAAAGGGGTAGAAAATGGGAATATCGCTGCTATAGCGATTCAAGAACTGGCGAGAGTTTCGATTCACTGAATTCTCCAAAATCGAATGAAAGATATTAAATACTTACACAAACAAAATGAAAAAAAATAAATAAATAAATAAATAAATTATGAAAATATTTTGAAAAAAAATCTAATAAAATTTTTAAGAATCTAATTCGTTTCATATATTTTAAATCTTGGTTATTATCAGTATTAAATTTTAATCAACCCCCCATAAGGGGGTGAAAAGTGTTTGAGACTCCAAATAGGATGATAAAAAATATATGTAAAGCAATGATCAATTAGCTCTAACAATAAGTGACGATCTCTCAAAAATACGATTAATATTTTTAGCCAATTAGTGGCTTTGATAAAACAAAAATAAGCGTATGTATCTCGCAGATATTCTTTAACAGGTAGAAGGGAGACTCGAGCAGCACTCAGTCTCTCGGAGTGGGTCCTTCTTCAGAGAAGTACCGGGGCGTACAACTGACTGTATGAGATTCTCTTTCACTACGTCCTTTGGCAAACGCCGTCCCAACCCCTTTCAACCCCTAAGGAGAACGGCGCTCTTAAGGGATGGCCTACTTTCGCCATCGATACGCCTGCGATTGCATTTCTCAGAGCCACTCGAAAACGATACGCGGCATGTATCGGGTACGGTTATATTTAATATAAAACGATCAAACGCGATATATATCTATAGAACGAAGAGACTATATTACAATAAAAAGGCAGTATAAAAACTGAAGAGTATATTGCTTGTGACGCTGTAATTAAATAAATCAAATGAAAACGGTCTTCTTTATCGGTAAATAGTTTTGTTTATGGTCTTTGACACTCTGACGCTGACAGTACTCGCAAAATTATCTGAGAAAAGCTATGCTTGAATATTGATGAGGACTTACTTTAACTGAAGGTACGCTGCGCTGCAATGCTCGATCTGAAAACAAGAAACATCAAAGTTAATAAAAAAATTAAACGAAAAGGGCTATATTTGGTCAAAGGGGATCTTGGTGCCTAATAAGATTTTTGCGTAAATCTTACAATTTTCAGTTTAAACAAATTGCGCACCGATTATTTGTCGATCTTAAAGCTATAGGGAACATAACATCATAAATTAAACTGACGAGCAATTTAATGATACGTGTAATTTTTGTAACATTTGCGATCTTATTGCTGCAAGAAATGATATATCGAGCAAAAAATTGTATTATACATGTAATATACGTAAATAAAATGCGGATCGCATGATTTACTAGGTAAGCGATAAAAAAAACGCGCGCTGAAAATCTACTGATCATGGAAATAAGACGCAACAATCGCAAACGCGGGTCAACGAACCTCGAAATTGGATTCGACGCAAGCGCGAATTCGTGTCTTTTTTACTGATGCAGAACGAAACGCAAAGAATCGAGAGATATCCACGTGCCGCAAAATTCCTTAGAGAGGGAATTTAACGATCATTGACATTCGCGTGGACATATCGTGTAAAAGAAGGATGTTTTTCTGCACAGTCAATTCCTCTTCCTCCCCCCTCACCCCCCCCCTACCACCCAGCCAATGTCCGCAGGCCCTCGTATTCGATATCAGCGTGCAACGACCGTGATCGTTGGCGCGTGGCGGTGCTAATGAACTTCAACAGTATGTTGCCCAAAAGCACGTGGTAATTTCGAATGCGTGCGTGAAGGTTTACGCGGCAAATCCGGAAACCAAATAAGCCAACTTCGTAGAATTTAAATTGAATAAATCATCATTATAAAACAGCAAAGTTATTCCATTAACTCTCCCATTCTAGAAAATACAGATTTCTAAATACCGTCTAACTTATTTTAATAGAATTTTTGAGCATCCGGATTTAACATCTACGTAATGTGTTAACTCGGAAAACAGGCCAGGACGATTAAATAGCTCAGTTGAAATTCTTGAGCGAAGGACAACGATATTAACAGTATTATTAATTAAATTCCGCGCGTTCGTGACGAAACCGCTAGATGCGTTGCTCAATCGATAAGCAGTAAATTAAGCATGGACAGATGCAACGCTCAACATCTATATTATATTACAGAAAATACATAGCGAGCGATATACTTAATCGCGCGGTCAAAATTCCAAAAGTCGTGTATATGTGCTGACAAATATTGCTATGTGACTTTCTTACTTCAACAGCGACATAATTTAAAAAATTATATTTTCTAGAAAAGGAGAAACTATTTTTCAACTTGATGGAAAAGTATTGATCGATCAAATAATAAAAAAAAAAATATATATATATATATATATTCTTAATATTATCAAATGTCATACTTTTCGTTTTACAACCGGATGTATGTGTCATCATTTAAAAATATAATCAAAAATATAAAAATTATGTAAATTGATCTATGTTTGTGTAAAAATATTTGTGTAAAATTTGAGTACAATTCTCTTATTGATTTAAAAGTTATTTAATTTTTTGTTTGACTTGATGCTTAAGTATATAAAATCACATTTTGCAATTATTTGCAAATTCGATAAGATCACATCATTACAAATTAAAACAAAAAAACTCTAATATTCATACAAAAAGTTCATTTTTGGATTCGTTTATTCGTTTAAAAATTATTTACCTAAAACTGTAGTAAAATACAATAATTCGCTGCATAAAGCCATTATGAGCCAAATTATTTGTTTAGTGTTTTGCAGTTGATTTCATGGTGTTATGACAAAAAATTTTTTATTTAATATCAGCTGATATTTGCTTTCAGTTGATTTTTTGATCAATATCTATTTTTCGTTAACATTAAAATATTTTAATCATTCTTTTTAAGTTGCAACGATTCTGACGATTTGTATAAAGTTAACTTTTGCTAAATGAAGTGTTTACCTAACTCATTAATAACACTAACTCGAAAATCTTGTTTTTATTAGGTGTTGGAATTAATTCGTAGCGTTTTACAAGTGATGGGAAGTACTTTCATTAATGTATTTTTTAATGCTCATGTGAAATAAATAACATTCTTTCATTAAAAAACGCTACGAATTAATTCCAACACCTAATATAATTTTGACTGTTGAATTAAAGGAGTAAAATATTATGTCAGATCTCAATCGTATCAACTCAATAGTATCATTATATGGTATCATTATAAATTCAACAGTAATTTATGGTTATATAAGTTAGAAATAGAATAAGCGAAAAGGAATATATGTTTGAAATATTAATAAGCACGATCATTCCCGATGTAATAAATGTTCCTTTCCTCATATAAAATTTATTTCTGAGAGCTTTGACGAAATTCGCTACGTTGGTGGATTTTCTTAGTAAAAAGACGGAAGTCTGGTAATAAAGAAACGAATTTACGGTGACGAAATCTTCAAGATCATAAATTTATTATTCACATAGCTATTTCGTGAAAAAGGCGACTCTAATCATCAGAGAATCTGTCATCATACTTCTTCGTAATGGTCAAACGCTTTCTGTGTAACAAAGCAGTCGATGTCTGTGAACGCCAGACGACAAAATGTCGCGTAAAACCGCAATTTCAGGCAATCTTTGTGTATGCAAATATTTCGGGATTCTTGCGCCATATTTCAGTCGCATCGCTAGCAGAAACGTGACTCTCCTCAAAATCCCTCCGTAATCGAACGGGAATCCAAGAAGAGGACTCAAACAGTCGTCGGTACGTACCGGTAGGGAATAACAATGAAGAGAGACAATAGTAATGGAATTATCTTACGGATAGTCGTTCTCCCCGTTGGCAGTACAATCGGCATCGAGCCCGAATCTCAAGTGCGTTCTCTCTCTCTCTCTCTCTCTCTCTCTCTCTCTCTCCGTCTCTCTCTCTCCGTCTCTCTCTCTTTTGAAACCGGTCCGACCCTGACTCGTCGTTCATCCAATGGCGCGTGGCTAGGTGCTAATGAACTCTTTGTGAGTCACGTTTTAAAAAAGACAAAGACAGGAGAGAGGACGCGATTGACGCGATCCGCGGAAATGCGAGAATCCTCAAAACCCGAAAATGCCGAGTACGCAAATTAGTGGCGTTCTTCATAGCGTTCAATGTCTTTTCAAATTCTTTTCTCTTTTTTTCCTACCTTTTTCTCTTTAATGGAATCCGCACGCACAGCAAGAAATTTTTCTTGCGCTCCGTGCGTTAATGCTTTTCAAGCAAAAATAGAAGAACTCCACAGAATTCGCTAAAGTTTGCGAGAATCGTACTTATGAGCTGGGTTGTTGTTTACAGTTTGATCATGACTTCTTTAGAAAGGAAATATCCTCTCTTGCGATGTAGATATTGTAAATTTCAGGAATAGTATTTTTCCTTTAAATAGGAAACTTTGTAAACAAGACTGCGATAACTTTTGTTCGATGCAATCAAAACGGAGAGTTGGAAATTTTCGACGTAATTATCGAGGATCGAGAAAACTAAATTCCAAGTAATATTACGTCACAGAAATGCTTATATTTTTACGCTTAAATGATCGCATCTTAATCGGTCACTTAATCGATCGAAGCGGAAGTATCAACCGCAAAACATTAAAATGCCAATATATCGAAGATGGGCGAGGGAAAAAGAGAACACGCCGTAAAAGAATGTAAAATAACGGAGGGGACGGCCGTGTGGATGTTGGAATGAAAAATAATCACTCGATCGACTCGAATTAAAGAGAATCCCTCGGTCGAACATCGATCTCACTTTGGTTACCACCCGTGGGCAGCCGATAGTAATTAATCAGCCTGCGCGGTGCACACCGATAATTAGAGGTACCGATCGACGGGCAATTAATACGCCTCTTAACCGCGATCGGCGATCGATCATGGAAATGTTATTCCCGCGAGAGAGTGGCGGAGAGGAAGGGTTGAAAACTCGCGGGTTATAGTGACAAGGGATTAGCATGCATTAAAGACGATGGAAGTTCGTGGAGGGGAAGTAGCTTCTCTAATGTCATGAGTAAAGCGGGCGGGCGGGCAATTTTCCACGGAATTAAAAATTTAAAGCTTTCAATTTGCCGACAGCTCATAAGCCGCGCGCATAGTTGAACTCTTGCCCACAAGTGCTTCGTAGATCGACGCGAAATCGAGCTTTAGAGTTGATCTAAAAGTAACATCCACGTGCAATTAATAGGTATACCTTACCACGTGTACTTCTTTCTGTCTCAATCAGGACATAAGTTCACAGGCATTAATTTTTGACGCGTTTACTTACTACCCGTTCCGGGTATCTATCTATCGCGATTCGCAGAAATCCATTCGTGCAATTTATTTTTAATGTACCGATCGCAAGAACTAATAGATTCCTTCATACACGGATAAAATGATTTTGCTGAAATGTCTAAAAATTTAATTATATAGAAAACTCACTTTAGATACTTCAGCAACACGCCATTCTTTCCATGTATTTGTAAGTTCAGTTGAGACAACAATACAAATAACTACAAATAAATACAAAAAACACTATTGGATATTAAAAAAAGTAATGATGATCGAATCCATGTGTTAAATAATTGTGTTAAATAATATATTTAAATCAATTCATTTCTGTGGTTAGTTCAGAGTCAATATCGTTCGTATTGATGTGTAGATACACTTGGTAAATAATAAATTAAATTTGAGTCAAAATTGATATATTTACCTGAATTAAATTGTTTAACATTGTTTTAATTATTAACAACACATTTGATAGAAATAGTAGCAAACCTACATAGAAATGATAAAAAATAACCCAAATTAATATAATTTTATATTTTTAATAATAGAGAGAAAGAAAAATTCGATTTCACTGATAAGAACTCAAAAGTCATAAAATGATAAATCTCGAAAGCATAGCATACACGCGCACGTAATTCCACTTAAAGTTAAGTGTTACTTTAAAGTCGTTTCCTCGATTTTTTCGCGACTATTTGTGTCATCTCCGTTGGGGAGAATAAAAATTCATCGAATATTAAAGTCGCCAGGGACGCTCCGTCCTCGAGTCTCTCGACTAGAAAAGCGCCATCGAAATTGACGGCAAAAAGTCTGTCGATCAAACTGTCGAACCCTTTCGAGAGGGACTATTAGCGGCTATATTTTTCCATCGATCGCCCTGAACTCGCGTCGGAAGTGCTTCTTACCGGAAATAGAAAGTCAAAAAGATTCTACGCGACCGTGGCTGTCCGACATTGTTTTCTGAAAAAATAACGGAAGCGCACAGACGTTTCTGGCCGCGTGTACGTCGAAAGGAAATACCGAACATCTTTATCTCTTCCCTCTCGTTTCTTTCTCTCGCCGTTCCTCGTTCTTTCCGCCTCTTTTTCTGGGCATGCACCTTCCTCTCTCGTGCATAACGCATCCGCTGGATTCTTCGCTCGCCTTCGCGAGTTCAAAAACCTTTCTGCGCGTGCGGCTTCCACGGAAATGGCTCCGAACCACCAATCGCAAGAACCGTCAAGTTTCTAACTTGCACGAAAAATCTGGCGGATCAACTCTTGTGGATAAATTCGTGGATACGTTTTAATACGATTATACAATACAGTGGTACAAGTTATTTTTAACAAGTAAAAATAATTTAAGTTGCTACACAAAAAGATGTCTATATTTTTTTTTTGCAATTATCATAACATTACATTATATGTCATACGTTATAAATTAAATTACAGTTTCATAAATTATTTATTACTTCTGTCACGCGTCGTATGATTTATGTTATGATACACAGGATGGATCCCTGCGGCGAATGCGCTTTATACATCAAACACGGATAAATCGAATATATTTTATAGGTCAAAGAATTCTTTTTCGAGTACTGAAGTAGAACGCACACCTGATTCCACGGTAATTCGTTATCTTGACAGGTTAAGGGTGAGAGCTATTTCGATTTCGATATCGCTTCCGCATACGATATTTCTACCCAAAAGTCAATCGCGGCGCATAGTTGGGAAGTGCTTTCGATTGAATGTGTCTCACATACGTCAATCGTGTTCGAAATGGAAACGCAGTTTCGTAACGCTATAGTTAGCTCGTTCTAAATTGTTTATGATATTTATATCGCTGTAAGTGAAATGCATACAATCTACACAAATCGATTTATTATAATTAGTTTATAATTTAGCTACGGTTGATCAATAATTATTTGATTTAATGTGGCGACACAATCGCACCGTATAAAATATTGAAGAGTCACTTTCAGGACGATATTAACGTCGACGTTATTTCACGTTATTTGTTGACGTACGATTTCCGTACTTGGCGAAAGCGTATCTTCCGCGAGGAACGCGGTTGAACGCGCTTCGTAAAAATTCACCTTTCATATTCGTCTCTCTCTCGGCATTTCACATCGTAACAGTTAAATTACTTGAGTCGTGGCGGCGCAACTTTTCAATAAAGATGTCTTTCGCTCCGCGTGTCTCGCGGAATGAATGCTGATCGAGACAAGCATCGTCTGTAAGTAGGAATAGGAAATAAAGAACGTCGAAGGGACAGGAGGGGGTGGTGGAGTGGAGCGGAAAAAAAAAGCCGAGAGATGTATAACGTCAGAAGTGCTGGCTTACTCGAAATCCAGTACACGAACGTATCGCCAGACTTCATGGAGTATTGAAAATCCAATGGAGAAAAGGTGATCGCAAAGGGGAAAGGAAACCGTAGTGGTTAAACTCAGACAATGAGAATCCAATGAAGGGATATAAGCCTGTCGTAAACAGATGCCTTTGAAAACGTCGGATACGGGAAACGTAAAAAATAGACAAACAAAGTTCATTAATTATAGAGATATTATTATATATTGTTGCGTTAAAAACGTCCAAAACATTTGTTCCGATTCGGCCCTTTTGCTTTATACACTTCATATTAAGCCATCGGAAGTTACTAAACCATATGTTTATTATTATACACAGAAAGAACGGTCTGGTTGAAATATCTAAAAATTTAGCTAAATACAGATCTGAAAATAACTTAGTTGAACAAAATAATTATGTAGAACGCTCAAGCTAATTGCTAGAATGTCAAAACTTTTTACAACGTTACTTATTATGCTTAAATTTTCTGCATAATTAATTTAATAGTTCAACAAAATTATTTTCAG
Source organism: Acromyrmex echinatior (assembly GCF_000204515.1). Next base: position 4,648,275 of record NW_011627046.1, on the reverse strand, counting down.
CTTTTTCTATCTTTATCTATCTAAATTGTTAGATATTTCAGTGAAATTGTTTTTTCGTTTAAATATCGAAATGTTTCGGCAAGAGTCTTCTCACATTTTTGCAAACGCCGCGACGGTTGAGATCGCAGATCATAAGTGGATAACGGAAGAAATAAACGCGTGAAATGCGTCAGCGAACGTGTTCCTAGACTTCGTAGACGTATCTCGAGGACCCGGTAAGAAGGATGACCGTAACAGAGAAGAAGAAAGAAGAGGGAAAGGAAGCGAACAGAGGGTGGTTGATGGCGGTATCGGGTGGCTCGAAGCAGTTACCGATACGGCGGGTGAAGCAGGAGATGAAGGAGGAGGATTTGCGCGGGTGGACTTGCAAGGGGGCAGAGGGGGTCAGTTTTTTCCGTTTTTATCGGAAGGAAAGAGGGGCCCCGAGCCCGTAATGGAGTCCAAGCACGTATCCGCCGTGCACACGCTAGCAGAGCCCGTGGCTTTTCCAGTCACCCGACCCCACCCTTCTTGCCTCACCCTCGCGCTCAAATCCCGCGAATTTCTCTCCTTTTCCCCTTCTCTCTCTCTCTCTCTCTCTCCCTCTCTCTCTCTCACTCACTCGCATTCTGTTCTGCTCTCACGAATGGTTCCCCTCCCGCATCTGCACCTGCAAGTTGACAGACCGACATTGGATCCCCTCATACACGAACACACCCTTGCGCAAGTTATACAAGTGAACGCGCTCGTTGAGGTATCTTATAGAATTTCCAGCGCTCGTCGTGCTCGATCATAATCGCCCTTGTAATCCTGCTGGCGATAGAGGAAAAAAGATACGCTGAGTGGGCAGTACGCGACAGTATTACACATACGTTAGTGATACTAATGTTTCCCTGAGTCGACTAAAAACAATTCAAAAATGCGTGCAGATGCGAGATAGATTTGATATTAAAAAATCCAAGAGCTAAAGTAAGAAATATCTCTTTACTTAATAGTATATACCTTTTCTCTTTACATTCATTAAAAATGTATATTATTATTATATATCTTTATAAATAACACTCAATCTGTGGATTTCCCAAAGATAAAAAAAATTGCGTCCCAATCGTGATATGACATTTATAATATACTGTACTTTGCTCATTTATTACAACAACGATACAATTTAAAGATCAAAGTTTTCCAGAAAATAAATTTAAATATCTTGAATTATTGAAATTTGCTAATATTAATTTTGAAATTTTAGTGTAGTAACTGATCATGAAAGAATAAAACTAGGATATTTTACAGTTTCCTCCCCCTCATCTATCCTTTTATTCAAGCAGCTAAAAATGACATTTTTTAATTATGTTGTTATTATAGCAAAGTAGCATTTTAAATCTTTTGAAGGATAATTATTCAAAATAGGATCTTATTTTTATTATTTTGCAACAGTCATGATAAAAATTTTTGTTATGACTCCGACAATGATAATTAATCGAGGAAGTTAAAAAAATATGTAACTTCCTTTTTATGTCTTTTTTTTTAAATATTTTTTTCGTCTTCCTTCTCTCTCGCTTCTATATTCCGCTTTATATATACAACAGTGTAAAACATCGTCTGCTCTATTTAGATAATACAATATATCGACAACTTTGTCTCAGTATACGAACAGAAAGATACATGTGTTTACACAAAACAGGCATAATAAATCACAACTAATCCTTTTCAAGATTAAAATCGACCCCATTAAAAACGATTATATATTTATAATGTCGGAAGATGTGAAAAGCTATATTGGAAATAAATAATTTAAAAAATAGATAAGTTATATATTTTTCGACTTTCTTGGGTTGATTACCACTGTCAAAATCACAACAAAAATTTTAATCAAGCCTGCCGCAAAAAAATATCAAAATTCTGAAAAGGCCCTATTCTGAATTGCTCTTTGAAGAAATCATCTAAAGATTTTATTCCATTTGCGTGCTGTTATTACATTACATAGAAACTATAAAATTGTCGCTGAGACGAAGAGAAAGAAAGATCGATCGACGCGAGAACGGTCCTCGCTCATCGACCATCTTCGGTCGAACGTATCGAATGGATGACCAATCGGCCGCATGAAAACTCGATTTGTTCTAATAAACGACCTACGATAAATTTCTTCTACGATCCGCCTAACAACGGCCTCTTAACGACTTCATCCGACAACATTCTCTAGTCATCGAGAAAGGAAAGATCGTCGCGCGGGAATGAGTGTAGCCTTAATCGGTAACAAGTCCAATAAATACAAATACCCTAACACGGTTTGTGGCAATGTCATATGTATTGGAGAAACTCTTTGAAATATGGTCGCGCGGAAAAGTGTCGACAGTGAATTTCACGAGACACCGCTTTAAGGTTTCAACTTTCCATTTTTGCGCGGGCCCCATTCGGGCGAGTATCAATCACTGAAACTTTAATAACTCAATTCCCCAGTCAGACTGATAAATTACAGATCGAGCCACCGAGTCTTGCGATTTCGTTATAGGACGGCAATTTTCGATCGACAATCGCACGCCGAAAGTTCGATTCACGCGGCCGATATTCATTTTTCTTCCTCGGTTGCACTTTTTTCTCTGTTTATACCAATCAAACTTGCTATTTGTCGTAGCTGATAAACTGTACAAGCCTGTCAGCAATATTCGCGCTGGTACGCGGAGTGTAAAGATCCGCTTTTTTTTTTAATATTTTTTTCCGCTTGTCTCGTTGAATGTTTTCGACGCGCGGGACCAGCAGGATTCTATCTGGTGGTCGTTTAAAAAAAAAAAAAAGAGCGAGAAAGAGAAAGAGAGAAAAAGAAAAGGACAAACAAATCGCACACGCGAAAACGAGGAGCGACCGGAAAAAGAGAGGAAAGTGCGAACGCCGTGCGTCACAGTGAGCTTTTAATACTACCTGACGAGTGCATGTTTAAAGGCTTACCCGCGCGCGTCATCGACGGATTTTGTCGTGAAACCGATCGGATACAATGAGCGCCGCATGCGGCATGATTACGTAAAAATACAGGCTACTGTGCGCGTTTACGACTATTTCCCGGCAATTTTTTCAGGAGCGCTACGCCGTGACATCGCGGATTTTATAGACATCATAAAACGTGTATATACGCGCATTTAAGCGCGTGCTGAGATATGCTGCGATTGATTAAGGAGAATGACGTCTACGAAGTACGCACGTTACACTATATTTTACTACAAAAATTTTATAGCGCCATTATGATTTTACACGCTCAATGATACACGAATATCGCGACTCGTTTTATGCGTTTATCAATTATGCTGATTTCTGCTAAAAGTACAAAATATTTTTTTATCTTAATTTATTATTTTAAGTAATATTTTCAACCTTTTTTAATTCGCAATACATTAAAATGACAAGTCGAGATACATTACTAGATGTAAGTTTCAGCACTTATAGATTTCTTATCAAGTATCAACAGTACTACATTCATAGAAATAAACAGAAATCAACATTGTGACAACTGCTTGATTTAAAAGCTTTTTTTCTGTATTTACAAATTGCAGTCCACTAGTAATTTATTATTAATTTTTATATGAACAAACAACGTTGAATTCTTAGAATTAGATTTAAACCCCTAATTCGATAAAAAAAAAATATATATATATATATTATGAAAATTTATGCGTATGTATGCATGTGATATTGATATAGTAGTATGTAGTAATGTGTTAGTGACACATAAATTATGTAAGTTCTATCGAGACAACGTAAAACGGACAACTTTAGGATCCCTTTAATGAAATCTTATCTCCATTCGGATTACATGACAGCGTGACGTTTTTTTTTATTTAACAAGATATTCATGCTGTGATAAAAAAAAATCCACTAAAGAAAACGTTACGAGATTCCAGCATGGGTTCAGGTCGTAGCCAACAATCTTCGCGGTGTAAGATACGTCGTGAAAATTCGTTTTGTCTCTGTTTTTTTTTCACTATTTCTCATACGCGACTTTTATTCGGCGGTAGCGGGGACGGAAACCGGATGGTTTGTAGGTCGTTAAAAAGACGATTCCCAGCGCCGGTAACGTCATCTTGAGCAGACATTAACGTCGGTGAGCCGTGAGGAGTACATAATGTTGCGTTAACTCAGTGCTCGAGGGGAGATGGATGAGCGGTACGCGTCGCAACTTTAATTTTTTCCCCCGGGGCGACGGGGCTGCTTTCGGTTAACCCGGCCTGCTCACCCCTTCGCCAGCCAGAAGAGCCAGAAGAACTTTTTAAAACGCAAAGTCGGGACGCTGTAGAGGCAGGAGGATGGTGGTTCTTGAGGATACCAACGACTCTCTCCTTCGGAGAGGCGAAGCGAGAGAGGGTGCGATATACGTGCACGACATCATGAAGCTCGTTATAATACTCTGCGAGCCCACTTCATTTCTTATTGCCGGGAACTAGGCGAACTTACAGAGCAAGCGACGGAGGGAGCCTAATGGCCGCTAACGAAAATTGGACAGCGCTGAGCACTTTAACCGAGTCTCGAGTGTGAGAAGCTAGTAGAGTTGTCATATACAATTTCCAAAACTAGAACTTACAGGCCAAAGATTCTGAACATTTCTGAACATAACGAATAATTATTTCACATTTAACTGTTTATTAATAATACAAATTTTGCTTTAAAAAATAATCGATCAAAATGATAGTCATAATAATCTTCCATTATTCAATTGTGATTGATCAATTTCTTATGTTTCAACATTTAAAACGGTTTTGCTGAAGTACCTAAAAATTTAGCTAGATTTGAGAACTATTTATTGTGCTAAACGAACAAAATAATTATATAGTACATTCAAGCATGATGATTGTATTCAAGACAATGTATTCAAGAAGTTTTGATATTCTAACAACCAGCTTGAACATTTAATATAATTATGATCTAACACAATTATTAATTTTGATGGTCTAACACAATTATTTCCAGTATTATCTAAATTTTTAGATACCTCAACAAGATTGTTCTTCTCTTCTTTCCGTATATATACCTATTATAATTATTCCAGACGCCTTCGGAAAATCAACCAGACGTCCTAAAAAGAGAATGAATGGCAATTCCAAGCACGAGGGACACGAGACAAGTTCCGTTCTGGTTTTCAAGATAGGTCGATGATCAAGGCAGCACACGAAAGTGTTAATTAGCACGAGAACGTTTAATCTACTAAAAGCAATGCTCGGTCAGATATCACACGCGACTGTTCTCCCGTACTTTCATCTCGCATTCATGTACGTTTTTTCCGTACGCCAGCACAGCCTCGAGGTCATCATTAACATCGTTAATTGAATTAAAATTGAATTTCAATTTGTTGAAATCAATCAGCGAAATTTTGATCAGCGGCATATTGGAAATTATAAATCCCGTTATAATGCTACCCAAGTAAAATTAGCGATTTGCATAACTTGGCAAATGGCGCCAGATTATGGGATGGAATCTCCAAGACGTGATGCTTGCGGCAGTGCCCTAACTTTCATCATCAGTCTTCCCTTCATTTTTCGCCCTCCCTATATGAAAGCTCATGGTTTACGAAAAAAAAAGAAAGAAAAAAGAAGCCGCGCCTGTTCCTTCGTCAATCAATCATTGTCAATCGATCGATCTACGCCCAAAAATTCTTTCTGATCAAAATAGTAAACATGCTTTGATAACTTATCTAAAACGACCAGAATCTTTTTTCAATGAACTAAAATGATCAAATATAATGCCTATTTATCCCAAAATAATTCAGTATTTATATTTGCGATCATATTCTTGACATGTTCTATGTTGAGTCTATTGCGTCCTGTGTGGATCTAATGATGACTCACGTTGAATTTTTAATTCGGACTATTTGATTTTTGAGTATATAAAAAAACATAATTTTATGTATTGTATAATTTCTGATATCATACGTAAATGCACATATAATTATGATATATTACGCAATATTGATAATGCACTAAATCTTCTTTATAATAATAACCATTGTAAAATAGACATTATTTAATAATGACAAATATAAGTAATAAAGGTTACACCGACATGACTCCCACGAGACAAGTCACTTAAAATGAGTGCAGCACAGAACATATTAATTGATGATAAAGTCATATAGGTATATTTATAATATATTTCACTCTTATATATTTATAATTTCTATTTTGTAAATATCAATATACAGTATAATATGTTACACTGTATATCGATTGTTACAGATTTCGCTGAATGTACGTATATATTCATATATACATACACATATATATATCTCATTTCCACTACCCACAAATTATCTCGAAAAAATACATTTTCAAAAAAAGTATTTTCAACGAAAATAGTATGTGTATTGATAGCCATAAATTAGAAATTGTATATAATTTCATCATAAACGGAAAATTTACTATCTTAGAAAAATCTGTACTTAAATACAAAAATATAAAATTTTAAATTGTGTATTTAAATCATAACATGGCTGAAAAGTAAGACATTGAAATATAAAAAATAAATTTTATAGGGGATGAATAATACATTCATGACTTCTAATGAAAATTTTAAAATAACCTTCTTAAAAAAAAAATCGTCAGAAAAGTTATTTTTGGATATTAAACCTTAATTACCTTGGAAATTATTTTAGAATTATCTTGAATTTTTTAGAAATTTGACATAAAGGAATTTCTTATCTTAAAATATTACGTTTTTAGTATCTAAAAACTATAAGAAGCATTTAATCCAGTTCAAAGTAATTTTTGGCTGTAAATTAGTCAATCAAAATAATTATAATGTAAGAATCTCAAGCATGATGAACAATGTTGCATAATTTTTTACATTTTAGCAACCAGTTTGAGTATCCTACATATTTTGGTCCAACAAAATTACTTTCAGATCTATATCTATCTAAATACAGCAACCGTTCTTTCCATATAATAACATATGTTGAATTATGCAATCTATAATTCACAAGAGCGAAAGAATGGGTGAAGCTCAAAACGCTCGCAGCATCTTCCTGTGATTTAATTGCTCTCTTGCGTATATAAACCGGAAATACACGCCCGAACGGGGGCATCGCCACCGGCGATCGCACTGTGAAAGCTCACAAGCGACGATAAAAGCAATCGCGGAGGTCTTTCGCACGTTGCCAAAACCAACGGCGAAACACGCGCATAATCGGCTGGTTCGATGCACTCGCGTGTCTACACGCGGCGGTTCGGAGCGGGTGGCCGGAGCAGTGTACATTATGCGGTGCGGATAAAGACGTCTTCTGTCCACGGTGTATACACGTGATCGGGTTCAAGGTCTCCGAAGAAGATCGAACCGCGCTCACGAAACTCCTATGCGTAGTCGGCGGTTTGTTGCCCTATTTGGCGGCAGGACGGCAGACAGGCTAGGGGAATTGAGGGACGGGGGTAGGGGATCGGGAACGAGGGAACAAGAGGGTACAGTAGTAGCGATCGTGGAAGCGGCCGACGGAGAGACGTCGGAGGAACGGCACAGCACGCATCTGCGCGCGCAACTTGGCGGGAAACAATAAGGGCCAACAACCGGCAGGAAGCATCACCTTCTTGGCGGGAACGCGGAACGACGGTGCTCAACCTTGGTCTTCGCGAGAATAACAAAGCAGAGAGCAACAAAGTAGCCATTGCCGAGTGTCTGAGGCGTTATCCAACCGTTCGTTGGCTGGCGAGAACGATATTTGGCGGGCGAGAATATCAACAAAAATAGAATATCAATGAAATCTATATTAACATTAACAAAGTTTCAAATTTGTCATCTCGTTTTTTAATTTACATTGAATGAGAGAATACAATTTATTCAATTCTGTTTGTGAACTATCATAATGTTAAAATTCTTCACACAGGTTTTTACTCAATTTATTACCTATTGAGAGAGAGAGAGAGAGAGAGAGAGAGAGAGAGAGAGAGAGAGAGAGAGCGCCACACACAAGGGACACTTCTTTATTATTAAAAGTAATACAAAATGTTTCACCTGATGGATATTAAGAATGTGTAAATGTGGAAATAATTGTCGTATATCGCTGAAGATAATTTTTTGCGCACTAATTACTGTCCCATTGGCCTCAATTGCCCTTTAATCTATTTTTTATTGTTTCGAGGATCCCTTACTCTTTATTAACAAACAGTCTCAAAGAATATTATTCTTTTCCTTTTTCTACTCTCTAAAAATGAATCAATATATTATCATCTGACATCAGTGCTACACTTATAACTGATGTAAGCGAATATTTACTGTTTTTTAGGAATAATACACTAATTCATTTTTAAAGATTATGATTTTCTGCAGATTCAATCTGTAAAAACCGTAACTATTAAAAATTAATCAGTGTATTATTACTGAAAAATAAATATTCGCTGATAATACGGTTATAAGTATAGCATTGAAGTCAGTGATAATACACTGATTCACTTTTACAGAGTACGTTTCTAGTAATTTAATTTATTTCTTATCCAAATTTATTGGTTGAGAAAATTATACAGATCTTTCAAGTTTTTTCTTGGTCCATCAAGTAGTGTTTTTTTATACTAAATCAAATATTCCATTGAATACTACTTGGCTGTCCAATACTCAGCTTTAACTACTAAATAAAAATCAAACTGATAATTAGATAATCTAATTATTATTAGATAAAATCTAATTTCTAAACTAACAATTCACGCTTCGGACATAAACGACAGAAATATCCACGCTTTAGTAATAAAGTCATGTTTAGAGTCCAGCTCCGGATGTAATATTTTATTATCGATCCGCATTAATAATGGATACTCTTTGAAAAGAACATCACGACATGTTAACATGCTCCATTAGGATTCGTCATTAAGGCGCTGCGAGTATTTATTCGCGCGTCGACACGCGAATGATTGGACAATACTCGTTGGAACTATAAACGATAATTAAAATGGAGATCGAACGTCCGTCCATGTCCGCGCAGAAATACGTAACGAATGGCGTGCGAACGAACGACATTTTCGCGATAAGCGATAAAGCGAATGACGACGATGTTTGTAAATCGTCGAGAACGATACGAAATCTGAAAGATTTTGCGACGGTCAGGATAAATCCCGAACGATCGTAGAGAGAGAGCTGACGTCTAGACATGTTTTTTGCCGACATGTTGTCGGCCCCAGGCGGACTGGGAGCTCCGGAAACCTAACGTCCAATCGTCGCGGTTCGCTCTTTGTTGTCTGCCTGTACTCGAACCTAACTCGGTTGAGGCAACGATCCGGGGTAAGTAACTCCGGCTTTTAGCGATTTGCCATCTCTCTCCATACACTATAGTCCTAGTCGTGATACAGCAGAAAACGAAAACTTATTTAACTAAAGCTACAGAGGGCGAGAGAAACGACTTGGCCGTAACCGACCCGCGTCGAAAACAGGCGAGCGAGATGAGACGAAACGAGACAGGACACGACGACCCTGCGCGAAGTACGCCGCTCAGGAATCCGACGATTAATTTTTCGCCGCGAACACAGAAGCGCGGGCACAAAGCAGATCTCCCGAACCCGTTCCTGGGCGCGCTGCTCGCCGACGCGGGGCAGACGAGAAGCCCCCGAGTACGTTGCACCAGTGCTGAACGAAGGGGGGAATGAGAGGAGGGAAGTCATGCGGTCAGGCACGCCGGTTAGTTAGATCCTCTCCCTCTTCCTGCACCTTTCCCTCTCTCTCTATCTCTATCCTCTACCCTCCGCTCCGACAACACGACGTACTACCAACAGTTCGTACGACGCACCGTACACACACGGTTACGCACACATCCGCCCGTCCGCTCGCTCTCTTCCTTCGTTTCTTCTCTCTCTCCGACCTCCCGGCGACTTGGCGGGAAACCAGACACGTGGTTCTCATGGCGTCCATTCTCGAACAAAGGACTCCCACCCGCGGCGTCGTAGTACTACGTCGTCCCACGCCGTGGGCCTTCTGAGCGACGCGCTCGTTCTTGCCTCGTCTCATCAAAACGAACGTTTCGAGGCGATCACTTCCCGTTTGAAAACGGCGACGGCTTCTTTGTCCTGACAGGGGTGGACGCGGGTAACGGTAGTTTTGAATCGGGAAAAAATTTTGTGCGTTCGACATTGCCGAATAGAAGAATTTGACTACATTCATCTTTTACCATCTATGAACGCATCGACGAGTCTGGACCGAAGGTTCTTATTGATAGATAATTTATCAAGTTACACTTTAAAAAAGATTTAGAGTAGACTAATAGCATATGTGCCATAAGGTCATAGTATTATGTAAAGATCAAATACTTACGGAATAATACAGAGATATTTTAGCACAAATAAATAAAGAAGGTCATATTTAGTTATAGTGAGTCTTGGCTTCTAATAATATTTTGTGTGAATTTTACAATTTCTAATTGAAGCAAACTGCATATCGATTATTTGTTGGTCTTGAAACGCAGTTCTGAACTGAAGCTGGAGTACGTAATGTCATAAATTAAATTAACAAGCAATAATATTAATATTACTGATGCTAATAAAGATCTTTAAAACACTGTAAACAATATATTGCAAAAAACATGAAATATTTTAGCTAAATTCGCAAAAAAATTAAAGAAAAAATTAAAATTTTTTATTTGTAATATTTAATATTTCAAATTGTGATCTTTTAAAAATTAGTTTTATTCTATCAGTCGTTCTCCCATTAATAACAAGCTTTTAAAAGATTTTAAAGATGATTTCTTAGAATTTCATGTATCGTTATATTCCATCAGTAAATCTAGAGCTAAATGTTTTTCAAATAGAAAATAAAGAACACAATCTTCAAGACAAATTCTATAAAGTCCGATGTATTTGTTCAAAAAGATCGTCGCGAATGCGAGTTAATAGAAAGACCTAAAGAGAGAGGTTAAACAAATCCTATCAACCCGATCGATCGGTCGGAGGGAAGACTCGAGCATGGAAATCGAGGAATCAAAATGATCGGCGGCGCGGCAGTTTTGACGAAGCGTTCCTTCATTTCGTGGACGGTTAACATCGGCCAGTCGTTTCCAACGGAAATTCAATTAAGGTATAAATAGCTCGAGAGAAGGAGTGAGAAAGAGGGAAAAAGAGAGAGAAAGAGAGGTCAAGCCATTAAAATGGCCAAGCGTACGGCCAATAAGAAGATACAACTCGGCGCTTTGTCTGGTTGAGCCGCGCGCGATCGTTGTTCTCTCTTTCCGCGCCGCGCCGCCACGCCATGGTGTTGCATTACGTTCCACTCTGTGTTCCAGACCTACCGCAATCCCGAACCTTCGGTCTAGACTCGTCGAGACCAAAGAGCGGCGGCGGTCACACGTCGGTCATTCACACGCGTGCGACTCGCGCCGACCGAGGAGGTGCGACCGGCTCCTCTCCCCGATCGTGACAAATGCTCTACGACGAAGTGTCTCATCCCGTCGCGTCGTAGGTCGTCTACAGGGAACCTTGAACTCGGGCGTCGCAGTAACGCGTGTCCGCACCGGAGCAGCAAGCAGCTGGGTTCTCGAAATGATTCTCTCACGCGAGGAGGGAATCGCCGAAAGTAGGCGCGCCCGATTCTGATTCTCCATCGAAGGTCAGATTTTACGAGGTAGATTTTATAGTAGACGAAGGGCTCTTGATGGACTGGGTCAGGTGTGAATATTTGCTAATTTTCGCCGGGACTCTTCAAGGTGCGTTTAGAAGATGACGCACGATGTCTATTTAACTTTTGTTTGAGAAACACAAACGTTACGTTAAGGTTGTGGTTGAATATATTATATTATAATTCCTTATATCTTAGAATACAAATAAATTCTGTATTATATGATTATATACATTATAATATTATATCTGTAATAATCTGTGATAATAAAGATCGTAAAATTAAAGGTACAAGAAAAGAAATTATTAATTATATAATGAACCATTTTTTTCCGCATAATAAAAATCATTGCCCGCTATCGTATATTCAAGATATTAACTCATTAACTAACAGTTTATTCATCTAAGTCTTGAAGATGTAAATCAAGCTATCCCACTGATATCGCTCTTTTCAAGTGACTTAATAACATTACGTAATTCGAGATTATAATCGCATGCAATAATGCCATGCATAATTTGCAAGCAACAACGTGCTCATATAATGAAGGGATGATGAAAATCTTGGAAAGGTAATCGGTAGACAGGGACAGCGAACAGCTTCCTTTCTATCGAAACAACCGGTTCTGGTTTCATGGTCTTCGTCACCTGCGACCTTCTGTCACCGGCAGGCCAACGACACTGCACCATTTCAAAGGAAGTCTGGTGCCACTTTAACGACCTGCGCCTTGTACCGAGGAGGCTCAGGGTCAAAGGTCAGACGGGCTACCAATACGCATGCGAATACAATAAAGGGTATGAGACAAGGAGACGCACACTCCTTGCTTCAATGCTCGCGAAACGCATGGCAGGACCGACGAAGCCGAGCAAAAAGTCGCCACGGACTCGATTTATATCCTCGAATTTAAAACACGCGTTCTGCTTACAATCGACATCCGTTGCGAGAATACGTGATGCCGAGCAGCACTTGATGATCGCAGATGTACCATTGACAGTGGTATACAAATTTCCGTATCAGACTAAAAAACTAATCGTTAACGACAATTCTTTTTCGAAAGAAGTTAAATTCAAAGATACTTCGTCAAAAGTCAAAAACTTGTCATGAATTAAATTTCAGAAAATTAAATATGTAAATCCTATCTCTTAATAATTTTACTCTAATACGAATTCTTGAAAGGAAAGTTTTGCTGAAGTATCTAAAAATTTAACTATTTAGATAGAAAAAAAAATAATGTTAAACCATCAAAATAATTATGTAGGACACTCAAACTAGAACTGCTAAAATATCAAAAACTTTGCTCATCATTCTTGAACTTATGTAATTATTTTAATTTGTAATAGTTCAACAAAATTATTTTCAGATCTATGTTGAGTTAAATTTTTAAATGCTTCATCAAAATCGTTTTTTTCGTGTACGATTAAAATAAAAAAAAAAACGTACAAGATTCTATACATTTTTTATAAAGTGGAAAAATTGAGACGATCAAGAAGACTCGCCATTAAAATTTGACACGATGTATCTAAGGGTGGAATACCTTTTCATGTAGTATCCTCGAAATTTAGTACAAATTATATCGTGATTCGTCTTGAAAAAAAGATGAAACGGGCGATAAGGATCGTAGTTGGGATTGCTACGGTACTGGTACGACCACGAATACGAATGAGTTATTTCTCCCTACGTCGGCTCCTCCATGCATTCTGCGAGCGAGCATTCTCGATCGCCCATGGGAAAGATTTTCGGCGAATAATGGGACCCCGTTGTCGTCCTCCGCGGCGTACAGAGGGCTTTTATTAGGATTAGGGGTGCACGGGAATTCCAGCGGCCATAATGGATTCGCGAATCTGTCTGTCTGGCCTTTACGTTTGTCCTATAAGGGTTCAACGAAACGAGCTTCGTGAGGGCAAAGCAACGTCTACGTGAGCGAAATTCCGTTTGTACATCTAAATGCACGATAAAGCCTAATTAACGTATCGTCATTCGGCGCCATGTGTTAACACGACTGTGTTGTATTTGCAAAGGCAACAGGAAATCATATATCGGCAGGTACATAAGCAATTGCCTGGGGACTCGCGAAATGGTCTGTTTATGTATAAATTTGATCGTCTCACCACTTGGCTTTAAACAATCCTTCTCACTCCCTAATTTAATCTTTAAACGTTGTTTCGATACGGCATACCCAACTTTTCTTTTTCGAATGTTCTTTCATTCAATTCTTTTTCCATTGCTTATAATTTTTTTATTAATAAAGATACATACATTTATTTGGTTACTTAATGTCTGATGTTTTGATTGAAAAAAAAAATTGTTTGCAATAGGTTCATTTTCATTTTTAAATTTAAAACAAATTGGATTGGATATGCCAAGTGACGGTTAATAATTTAAGGTTAATAATATATAATCAATTATTATTTATAAAAAAAAAAAGAAACGTTATCAAAAGTTACCGTAAAAATTAAGCCATTTATTTTTTATGCGAAATTTAATAGCAATATAGAAGATCAAGGAGGAATTGCATTTTGCTCGCATCCATTTTTTGGTATCCTATGACTTAAGTCATGGTTACGAGACGACATTGATTACGAGACGATTTAGCGAATAATAATAGAAACGGCTGTCTCGAAGGCCTCCACTCGTCATCGACGACGTGGTAATTTATGTTTCTCGAACGTGTACAACAAGCCCGAAGGTGCCTCAGCGAATAGCTGGCGGAGACCTTCGACGTCCGTTTCACCGTCCTTCTCCATTTCGCAATAGCGAAAGAGCCAGGCTGTTTACCGCTAGAAATAGATAGCCTAGTTAGGTAGTGTACGTTCTCGGCTCTATTCTTGGTACAGACCAACTTTTTCCATGTGCTCACGCTCGCGTTGCTAGCTGGCTTGCAGTTAGGCTTATGTCTAGGTCTCGCGTAACTACATTACGATTGCCTCACTCGTTCCCGGTACTGGCGTTCCATTATACACGAAGTTACGCCGTATCAATTCTACGATAAATCATTCCGCTGCGTGCCGCCAAGGAATAGGACGAACCACTGCGACTCCACTACCTCGTAAATTAGACGTTCTGCGAACGACGTGCATCCAGTGCAAGATATCGCTTAATCTTTGGACAAAGCTTGCATAACGTGATTAACTGGACCTTTCGTTATTCTAAATGAAGCATTAAAAGAGATAGTGTAACAAATAAGTAAAATGATAATAGATGAATAAGTAATTAATGCAATGTTTTCTCGAAAGAAACCTGCTTGCAGTGAAAATGTATTATTCAAATAACAAGCAAAAAAAGTCATGTAGAATTCATTGACTCAATGTATCTGTAGAATTAAAAAAGAAAAAAATTACAAAGAGACTACAGAGGAAAAAAAAATTTATGTTAATTATTATAGATTAAACAAGGATAAGTTCTGTAATGATTCCTAAAGAAGTGGGTCACGAGCAATATATTACTTTCGCTTTCATATCCTTCTACTCATAGCCTACTTCCCTTATGGTTATCTAGGCCTGATGATTTCCGTCTTCACATTCGGCTATAGTGGCCTTGAGGAATTTTTTTTCTTTGAACCTAACCCACGGTCCCGCATGTTAAGGTCTTTGTTCCGTAGGCTTGATCCGCCGACGGTTTCCGAGAATGCACTTCGCATCGGCCGAAATTAGGATATTTATTGGTCTGGCGCTACTAAGCGGAATCTGAGATCCCAAAACGGTCTAGAGAAAAAAGCCGGAATAGCCTTCGCCGGTCCTTTCCGAGGTCTTTGTTCCATGGAAATGAGACAACCTTGATCATAAAGCGGGTCTAACCGATTGCGAAACAAGAGAAAGTGAGAGAGTACCGTGGGGAACGCGTTGTAAAGGCGTACCACGTTCTAACACCACGCATTTATGTGTGACAAATAACAGACAGTGAGATTTTAATATTAAACAAACATCGGCATGAAGGACTAGTACTAAATGTGAAACATAAAGATGGATTTAAACGCAACGTTTCATCTTTTGCTTTCTTCTCATTCGTCCAGCGGGAATATTATTAAACGAAGAGAGACCTTACGATCATGAATTTTTGCGATACTTGCGCACAGGCAACACACGCGGGAATGACGTCAAAAGTAATTGCATTTCTCTTTCGTTGATGGAAATGCAGTTAATTCTAGGCATACTTTCAAAGAATCCTTCAAGATAAGATCTTAATGGCGCCCCGTACTTCGTGGCAGAAGTAAGGACCTCTCAGACGAAGTCAGTTGATTTAATCACTTAACTTGTTCGTACCAACGAAGAGACACCTTTGAAGTGGAACGTGTCTGATGGTACATCACCAGAGGGGACCTCGTGGCGGCCGGAATCATTTTCTGGAAAGTGCCCGGGACAGGCGTATCAAAGATCAGGAGGAATGTCGCAAGGTCGTCGTTATCGAAGAAGAGATAGAAAAGAGTCAGATTAATTTGCACTATGTACAAGCTGCGTACACGTTAAAGACTCAAAGTGATTAATAGATGTGCGATGACGCATAACTGAAGCTCGCGTGATAAAGATTTCTATTCTGTGTACGATTAGATGATTTTTTGCGATGGCGCCAAGTGATGGGTAGATGGACGGGGAAAAGAGACAGAGAGAGAGAGAGAGAGAGAGAGAGAAAGACGAAAAGTAGAGCGGAATGACGAGCATTTATACAACGCGAGTGAACAAACGCCGCAATTAAAACAAAGCCTACGGCATTTGTCCGACGCCCCGTCGCGTTTTCCAACTGCCGCCGAGTCCCACGGGGGCGGCAAACCACCCATGCCGCCGCCCGAGGTGACGGTGAGGGTAGTTTTGACGCAGAAAAAAAAGAGCGGCAACTTTTTCGAGATAACGACGATTATTTCAGACTGGCGAGAAACTACTACGCGACCCAGCAAAAAGTGACGAATTCGCCAATGTCAACGACCCTCTTACCGCTATTATCTTCGACTACGCCATTAAATAATTAGACGTTGATTATCATTTCTCCGATCCGAGAGAGACTACATGCATTTTTATCATTACTTACGGTACCTATACTAACGCAAAAGTCCATCAACTTGACAACGATAATGTTATAAAAATTCAGGCCAGCAATGAAAGTACCTTAGCAACCTTTTTTTTTTCAATACATACCGCTCATTTACAACAATAATATAGCTTTAAAATTAATCATTTCTTAGTAGCTAAAAAAACAGAAATAAAAAAAAACATGTCTTTATTTCTCTACAATCAATTATTATACCAAAATTGAATTTCAAAATAAATATTTATTACAACGTTTCCATGATTTAAAACATTAAAATTCATTTTTTGGAAAACTTACAAGTTTTTTTAGATCTATCGTTATTATAACAAATAAGACATATGTAGCTATGTAGCATCTTAATATAGCTAATCGCTGATTCAAAGTCTATTTTCGTAATTTAAGTGTTGTCTCTTAAAGGCGATTAAATTATGTATATTAGAAAGCATCGCGTGTTTTATTGGATGATAGAAAGAGGGAGGGGGAAAGAAGAATAAAGAAATATGGGGTTAATCTATTATTAATGCATGTAAATGCAGCAAATGACGTTCCCTTTTCTGGTATAAATTATTAAGTAAGCCCGGTCGCATTCATTACAGCTGTATTAAGGGAAGACTTCCACTACCTTTCTCTAAGTCGCTATCAATCACCCGAAGTCTCATTACAACAATATTACAACTCTCGGGCATCAATTAAAATCACCACGGAATCGCCTGCTAAGTGACTAACATTAGGTTCTTCGGTCATTCGAGCACAATGCGCAGGATGTTCCGTAAAAATTGACTCATCGTAAATTCGAGTAAGGCTGGTAAATAAAAAAAAAAGGATAGAGGAGTCCAAGCAAAGCTGGCTCCCCTCGATTAGTCATCCCCGGATAAAATTAAACAGCCGCTATTAATTACCTTCCACGAAACGGATAGACCATCTGCAAAGCCACGATATCTTGGAATTAATATAATAGCAAGATAGTGTATCATCGAACATGTGTAATTAAATGTATATTAAAATTAAAACGTGTTTATAAATAAGATATTAGATAAAATTATTTTCAGAAAAAAAAAACTCCCCCGCCATTTAATGCAGCACAATATATCATGACCATCTGTCTTCTGTTTAAAACTTTATAAATTAAAACTTTATGAAAATAGGACGTTCTAAATTAAGCGTCCCTTAAACGATCAATATTATTACATAATATTTGATATTGTACATTATTGCTTGTCAATCAATTTGGAATGACATCATCCTTCTCGTAAAGTAATAAAGTTTTGTCATCACAATTTGTGCCTCACGCTGTATTTTCATTAGCCTTGACTTTCTTTGTCTACCATGTTTTATTATTGCTTCTGGAGATATTGAGTCTCTAGACGGTTCATTTTTAATTGTTTAAATAATGTTATATAAAATAACTGTACAATAATATTAAGCATCTAAGGCTTATTTAATAAAATAATCTACATAATCATAAATCTATAAGTTTGTTTCAAAATTTATCTATACACGTATAATATTTGGAATTAAATATTATTCGTGTTTTAAATTTTGTACAATATATTTTGAAACATCATTTAAAATAACAATTTTATTTTTTATCACGTCAAAATAATACTGAGAAATTACTGTTTGCATGTATTATTAATTTTTCCCCTACATTTGTTGTACTGATCCACCCGGCGCGATCGTCAAATCGGCGAATCGTGTTAAGTTCGCCAATGTTTTCCCCGCGAAGTAGCTCTCGCAGTGTGCGACAAGAGCCGGATCGAGTTAGCGCCGAGAGTTAGCGCGGGTTAAATCACCTTTGTGAAACTGCTCGCTCGCCGACGTGCCGCCCTGTCAGTCCCGACACCCTCCCCTTCTCCCTTCAACTCGCTTGTTGCTCTCTCTCCGCGTTCTCTCCATCCCCCTCTTCATCCACCATTTCGCTACTCGTCGGTACACATGTACGACGCGCTCGGTGTGTTTAGGATAGGTAAATTATAGCGAGCTACCAGCAACTGCCAGCGAAGACGAGCGAGTCCTCGCTCGAGCGTTGAATGGGAGGTCGAGATGGCGAAACTGGGCGAGAGAGGGAGGGGGAGGGGGGAGACAGGAAGAGAAGACAGAGAAGGAAAGCAGGAGGGTGTTAATCCGGTTGCTTTATTGCTACGAGAATCCCTCCGGAGCGCGGCACCACGTCTGCCAGCTAGTTCTCCCCTTCTCGAGCTGCGTATCAGGGGGGTTAAGTTCGTTTCCACGTAGTTCGACGACCTACTACTCTACGGGGGTGGTAGCGGCGGCGGTGGCGGCGACGGTGGTGGTAGTGGCGGCGATGGTGGCGATGAGAAGGAAGAGGGCAAACGGAGCCTCGAATCCCACCGGGACTCACCCCCCCTTGGAAACACCACGTCCGTTCGTATGTCCGTCTGACCTCGGTTGACCGACCCGGCTTATTACTGCACACCGACATTATTACCGCGCCCCGTCGCATTTCTCAGGTCCGGAGATTCCGGGAAGCGTCGGGGACGCGCGCGACGCGGTCGCCGATTTCGATGTATGAGGTATCCGAGGCGGATTGCTGCCAGCATGCAGTTTCGTGCCTTGCATACGAAGCTGTGGACGCGCGGCGATGCAGATCACTCGGGGAAGGAACGCCGCTGCGGTATGGATTTTATCCTGCGGAACGTTCGACCGGACAAGCCGGCAGTCCCCTTTGCTTATGAAACGTTCCCCTATATTAACGCTTGAGGACCAAACAGAATCGATTGGAGAGAGAGAGAGAGAGAGAGAGAGAGAGAGAGAGAGAGAGAAAAGAGATCCCTTAACTCCGTTTAAATCTCTCTCGACGAATCTGTTAAATTCATAATGTCAAATTATACCCAATTTAAGTTATTTTTAATCATTTCTATAGATTGCCACTATTCCTACTTAATATATCGTTAATTTGACTAAAACAATGGAATTAAACAATTTTACTCAAGAAAATATATCAATTTGATTCACATTTTAGTTTGTTAATTATTTAATATAGATGTTTACTATGAAAAGTAACATAGAAATGAATTTATTAACACATATGGAAGTTAAAAATAAAATGTTATTAGGTGTTGGAATTAATTCGTAGCGTTTTACAAGTGATGGGAAGTACTTTCATTAATGTATTTTTTAATGCTCATGTGAAATAAATAACATTCTTTCATTAAAAAACGCTACGAATTAATTCCAACACCTAATATATAAATCAAAGGATTGGATTGCCATTACTCCTTTGATATCTAACAGTATATATTTATTATAAGTACATTTATTATTAAGTGTATTAAGTATATTATAAGTATATTTATAAGAGATTATACTTTTCATATATTCACATCCAATTAAATTCATGTATCTATTTCGTATACATCTCATTTCCTCGACACCCGCCCTAAATAGTCAGAAGGTTCAGATTCGAATCCTAGCCAAAGTAATGTTTTCCCCAACAAAGTTTTCTTTACAAATATAATGCACTATTATAATCAGCAATTAATTTAATTTGTGAGATTATTAATTTAATATTTGTAATTGCATTGGAAGTCGCAACAGAGTAATCGACATGCAATTTATATAACTGAAAAATGTATTTATAATTTACATAATTTACAGAAATATTAGCAAAAATGTAGCTTCGACTGTATTTGACGCTGTTTATTTATTTTATTTTCTTATTTTATATTTTTTCTACTACATAATATTAATCATCAGTCTTGTCGCCATCCATCATTAATTTGACTGTAATATAATTACACCTTCATGCGCAACCCCACGATAAACTCGGGTAATTCTGAGTTTCCTTCGAATCCTCTCCCAATTCAGCTCCTAAGTACCATCTGTCGCTGTCCTAATTAGACGGCTTATCAAGCCCCGGCAAATTGCCGCGTGTACACGACACATTTGTTCATAGACGCGGAAGGTGCCAAAACAAGAGACATTAGCATATGCAGCACGCAATTTACCATCGAAAAAGATGACGTGATAACACTGACGTCACTTCCTCTATTGGCGACCGATCTATCGATCTATTCATTTCCATTCTTCAAGAAAATTAATTTCAATATTAATAAACTAATCATCGACTCAAAGCTCAGCGATAAAACGTATAATTCTTTTTTCGTGCGGTAATATTTTTCTATGAAACATTAATGCACGCACTTCACGAGAGCGCGGGTGGTGTTCATCCTCAGGGACCGGCATATTTATTTCCGCCGCGTTTAACCCCCGCGCGCCATCACACACGCTCTTGTACCGCAAATGCCGAGTTATGAATATACATTATTTTTCAGTAACATTTTCGCGCATCGCAGACGGCCCGAGCTTCTCGAGGGAGAGCCGCACGAAACCGGCGGCGCGGTAATTCTTTCTCATCCCGTAATTAGGAAACGGACCCTTTTTCACGAAGGATATAAATCACGCGAGGGCCGCGAAACGACAAAAAATACATCGGTAGAGAAAAAAGGGAAGGAGGAGGACGAGAAGGGACGCGATGTCGGGTTGAGATGGAAAAGCCAGGGCTAAGGTGCGAGCTGACGGTCCAGCGAGCGAATAACGGGCGCGACGACTCCGTTGGAAACGCTTGTAAAAATATACCGCGATAAACTCTCTGCCACGCAGTTCTTCCGTCCGGTGCAATCGCAAAATGCCGGAAAATTACTGGTGTAATTCTTTTTTAATTCTCAAACCGAGACGTAAAAAAAAAAATATTTAATTAAAAATATATTGCCTCTGAGATTTACCGTTTTTGAGTTATCTTTTAAAAGAACGGTAGAAAAATAATCTTGGTTTTTCATTTGTAAATTATCATTTGTAAATTATAAATAAATATGTACTTATTTTACGAGTATAATAAAAGGACTTTTCTTTAATAAAGCAAGTTCGACAAATTTAAAAAATTTGAATCTTTAAATATGTAGCGAATTTAGTTATTGTACTACCATATATTATAGAGACTTTACTACAATAGGTTTGTATTACAATAGATTAGTGCATACTAAAGCTGCTATACATGAAATTAGTAAAGTTAAATGTAAAAGCACATAAATATTTTAAATGAAAAAATGCCTAACAATGATATATTGTTACATTGTATAACAGAAAATATATATATATATATTTTATTATCAAAGTTGATTGTATTATGCTACTGCATTTAAATACTTTATATACATATAAAGCAATTTTTAACATATATTAATTCAGTGTAGTGTGAGTGACCGAATTCATCAATGGAGTAGATGAACCTATTCACGAAACAATTTTGTAGCGATTGATGTTTAGTTACAGAGATGGAAAATATCTTTTTGAAAAAAATCAATATTAACATTTTTTAAGCCAAAACAATGAAAAATGCAAAAAATATTTCGAATAAAAGTTTTATGATTTTAAAGGATCTTACAAAGCGCGCGGCTAATTAAATTTTTTATAAATAAATGATGGGGTATTTTAAAAAATTTAATATTTTTAAAAAATCCAATCACGTCGTTTATAAAGTCGAAACCATAAAATTTTATTCAATTATTTTTTCATATTTCTTGTTTTCACGATATTCACTTAGAAACGTTAATACCGATTTTGTTTCAACAGAGTATTTCCACCCTTAAAATCAAATATCAGCCGCTAAAAAAATTATTTCGATTAAATCCTACTGTATACTTATTCAAAATTCTGGATTTTTTATTTCGCACTAGCCGAACTTTTTTTGTAAGTTACAACTTAGTTAATAGTAATAAACAACGAGCAATTAATATTCCTAATTAATTGTAATAACTACCAGCTGATCACTCATAAAAAGGAAAGCATTATACGAAAAATATAACCGAATAAAAAGTCAGTTAACTCCTCGCCAATTTCTCTCTGCTCGCTACTTCCGCAAAGCTCACTCCACCACCTTACTTCCGTATCTGATTACAGCAAATAAATTCCAAGAATCGCTTTGCGCGCTCTAACGGTCATGCTTGTCGCAAACATTTTCTTACATCACTTATATCATGAGAAAATATGAGTTCGAACTACCTTTGTCATCGCTGCAGGTGAGGGGTGCGAATGGTAGGAAGAATATCGGTAGCATATATACATCCAGGTGACTGCGACCGATTCCAAGAACGTATATGATCGCCGTGTGGTCAGGGTGTATAAATATACCCGACGTCTTGCGGGAGTAAATAATACTCGAGGCGACGCGAATTTTTGTCGTTCGTATGGAGTGCGTACAAGACGCGCTTTTGAGTTACGCGTGCACGTTCCACTTGACGTTTACAAGCATGTCTTATGCGCATAAATCAAATAATAAAGTCATGATTTCGTTAAATCGTGTTAGTCCCTGTTTATCTGTAGCCATAAAAGATTTGAGATTTGCTAATTCAGTAAATAAACAAGCAGAAAGAGAAACTGAAGATCGACTGAAATCTATTTCTATCAATGTAGATTAACTTTAATTTTGGTTAACTTACTTTTTATCTTTTTTTAGTATTAAGAATTTAAAAAAGATAATGACTCCTTTGTAGTAAGAGAAAATTGTATTTAGTAATGCTAAAATAGTGTTATATTTTAAAGTAAAGAATACAATGAAGTGATGAATTATAAAATATAATTAAAATATATTAAATTTTAATAAATATTTATTTGAGTTCTAAATAATTAATTCTAATTAAACAATTCTAAATATTTATACTACATATAAACATATATATTTATTTAGTTCAACATATATTTATTTACAAAAATCATTAATTTTGATTTTAACAATTTTTTTTTATTGAGTAAATATTTATTTACTGTAAGTGAATGTTTACTTATAATTAGTACTATTCAAAGAAATGTACATTAAGATTTAGTAATTTTTTCAGATTTTAATAACAGACGCCTGTTTTCTAAAGATTAAATCGAGATTAAAGTTAATCTGCATTAATAAAAATAAATGTATATGATCCGAGCAAATGAATTTAATTCCACTTTCATTCGTCTTACGCACAACTAGATGACTATATTTGCAAAATCTAACCGGTAAGCGGTCAATGATCGACGCCGTGTAAAAGTCACGGGGGTGCACGTGAGTCATTGTTGCGCCAGACAGGGCGGCTACGAGCCGACTGGTCCCCGCACTCGTTAGGGGATGTTTTAATGGGCCGCCGCTTTGGATTTGCCGGTGTTTAATTACAGGGGCTCTCAACCTGCATTTACGTTAGCAATGATTGCGATTTTTCCGAAAGGCAACTCGAAAGGCTTATACGAAAAAGAGAAATGAATGCTGAGAAATGAATCCGACGAACATAGATAGAACGTGATAATTGTTAAAATTTAAACACCTTTCCTAGATATAACAAAAAATCCACGCAGAATGACGGCCGTTAAGAAATTTTAAGCAGTGAAAAGGGTGGAGCGCGACACGCTTTTTGCGCTTGTGCCACGCACCGAAACGCAATAACGCATGGCGCAACGTAAACGCGAATACTCCACCCTTCTGGAAGGGATGAAGTAAGTGGGCGAAGAGGGAGAGGAGAGAGCGGAGGGTAGACGTAGAAAAGAAGGGACACAGTCAGCGAGGGGAGAGCACGAGAGACAGACAGAAAGAGGGAGGGAGAGAGAAAGAGAAGGATAGAGAGGCAAGAGAGACAGGATAAGAGAGAGAGGAAGATAGGTACTTTACCACCCCATAAAACGGGGGTGTGAGTGTTGTGTCTGGCGCTGGACCCACCCTAGGGTGAACGCCCTAGAACCCCTGCGCACAGACGATTTTTCGTCTCGTTCTCGTCAAGGCACTTCGGTCCCGTCTACATCAGCTCTCTCTTCGCCGCCGATCTCTACCTCTCTCGTCTCTCCCCTCCCCTCCCCCCCTCTCTCTCTCTCTCTCTCTCTCTCTCTCTCTCTTTCTCCTTCTCTCTTCTCCGGAGCTCCGACAGACTCCGCAAGGTGTCTACACTCCTGGACATAAATGAAACGGCAGGAAGGGAGTCGACGGCGGGTTGAGGGGTGTAGGCCTGTTCCTCCGGGGATTTTCTATTCCCACAGGCGCGTCTACGATGTGGCTTAGAGCGCGCCCAGTCGATTCTTCCTCCGCTTCGACTCTGTGCTTCTTTCTCCCTCACAATATGTTTAGACTTATTCGCATAGCCGACACGGTTCTCGCAACTATCGACTGTGTACTCATCGATAACGCCGTCGGTTTTCTACATAAGCGGGATCATGATGCGAAAAGTCAAAACTTTTTCTTGTAGTTTGTTCTTGCGGAGATACACGAATAATGCTAAAGAATCAGCGATAGATTTTTTTTAATCTTTCGATTTTCGAAAAATGACTAATATTTGTCAAAACGTTTCACAACTTGTAATAAATAATCATGATGCAAGTAAAAAGATTTTATAAAGTTAAATATTTATATTTTTGTTGATGTTAAATCTGTTGTCTTCCCTTTCTTGTTGCTAATGAATCATTTTTCTTCGTAATTAAATTTACATATTTTCGAGGACAGAGATGGAAAATAGTATCGAAAGTTTATCTGGAAAAAACGAATCTCTTCCTTCGTCCTTCTGAGAGACAGACTTCCAACCGTGATTCAAGTATTTGAAAGTGTAATCGATTCGGTCGGAGAGCTGACGGCGACTAATTAACGGCAAGTATAACGGCGCGAAATTTAAGCGACAAAATATACCGGGTGGCAGGTCGTGGAATAAGCGCAAAGTTTTCTCGTAAACGAGGCGATTTATGAAAGCGGTTCTAATAATGTAAACGCGAATGCAAAGTAACGCGGTTCCACACGTGTAAGGCTTCTCTCGGCAAGTTTTGCTGGTGTAAGCCAAACGAATAACCGCCATAAATATCGTGGAATTTCAACAAGGCCCGCGCACGAAGAGCTTCGATTTATAGCCGGCCGTTTCTCGTATCATCGTCTACGTCTACAAGCGCGCGTTTTCTATCCTCTAATCGTTATCTACCGCGTTTTAATTATGGAAAATCAAAAAAGTACAGCTGCGTTGTGCAAAAGCGGCGCGCGTCATGCGTTTAGATTTATTCGGCTTTGCACAACGCTACGGGAATTATATATCGTCGCGTCGCGTCGCGTTGCGTCGCGTTGCGTCGCGTCGCGTCGCGTCGCCGTCGTCCGCGAGGGACGCAGCCATTTTCGTTTGCATGAACGCGAATGTTATGATAACGAAGTGGAGTGCTGCTGCTGGGTCGCAGAAGGTCAGAAATTGAGCAAACTGGGGGATGCGATATAGAACATGAACAGGGAACGAGACAGATCGGTGGTCGAGGAGGGTTGATAGGGAAGGGTCCGAGGACAATCACCCCTTGCGACAATGTGCGCGAGTTGAAAACCGAGTCCGATGCTATATATATATATATATACGCGTGGTATGAACCTTCCCATTAGTTTCCCGATGCGCACATACATATATAGCGGAAAGTTTTCAACTTTCACGCAGCTATATGTTTTACATGGCCGTGAACGCCGATGTTAAAGTTATCTCTCGGGAAACGGAGAAGAGATATTTCAATCGAATTATGACTCGCACGCGCCATTGCGTAAAACGCATATTCCAAGAATCCACAAGGCGTGCAAGATATCGCGACACACGCATGTACGCAGTTGTATGCGCACGCGATGTACATAGTTCGATTAAATTCCTTAAAAATTTTTACGGATCGGACAAACGGCGTCGCGAGATTACATTTACGAGGGACGCTATATTGAAATTCTGCGTAGCGCGTGAATTTCCGTCCTGCTTACGAGTATCCACCGCAAAATATACGCATAAGAGATCGCTTTATCTTCCATTCCGCTGCGATTCCATCCTTACGCTGGCAATATAGGTAATCCACAGCACAGGTGCATCGCGAGTGCCGGCGATAAATCGCGCGATTAACTCGCGAGCGGGCAAACTGGTTTTCTATGTGCATCTAATCCGAACGCGGCAAGGTCGTAAGTCCTTTTAATATTTTAAATACACCGTTCGGCGGACGTTTATGTGCTTGGAATCCAGCGTTTACGCGCAACCGCAATGACAGTGTTATATATAGGCAATCTGTGATCCTCACGAATTAACTACAAGGATCGTAATGCGTGCTAATTATCGTATAAAAATTTTAAAGCGGACGATTGAAGAGAGAAAGAGGGAGCATAATTTATTGATACTCCGGAATACAGATAGCTTGTGAAAGAGAAATTTTAGGATGCGTACACATATCCATATTAACAATAAAAACTGTCATGTCAGTGAACGTTCACTTAAACTATGATAGTAATTTAAAAAATAAAGTAACAAATAAATGCATTAAGAAATCAAATTTTATTCCATTTTAAATTTCGATTTCAAATTCTTTAATTTTTTTAGATATGCAATATAATTTCTTAAGAGAGCTTTTTAAATTTTTTAAGAGAACTTGTAAAATTTTTTCCAATGTTTTTCTACATGTTTGAATTCATTTTAGAAACCCCAAATGTAAATTTTTGTCGAAATTGAAACGTTTGAGAATGTCCAAAATGAAGAGAGATAGATATAAAACTTCCTTCAAAAAGCATATCAATTTTTCTAGATACCAAGCCTACAAAACTATTATTCACTTAACAGATAGTAACTATGATGACTTATGTTTTCCTTAGATTATACTCTGCAAGAATACACTCAATAATGAATCACTTTACCATAACTCGCGTAACACGCATGAATATATAATTTGTTTTTTTGATAAATTATGTATTTTTTAACATTAAAATTAAATATCTTTTTGAGCTACAATGTATTATTTCAAAACTTCTTTAGAAGTTTGTTATTACATTTACAGAATTTTCTAATTAAAAAAAATCTGTTATATGTATGAAAATGTTCATTTACTTCAGAAACATTATAAGTCAATATTTTCAAATTAATTTTTTCTTTTCGAAAATAAATTTAAAAAGTGATATGTTTCACTTGCTTAACGTAGAAGGTAATGAAGCAATATTTTTAATTATTTTTAACTTATTAGTAACTACAGTTGTAAAAATTATATTGTTTTTTTTCACTTCTTCAAATTTTTTTATTTAGGTATAAGATTTCTAAAATGACCGATTCGTAATTATGTAATATATACTTTTCAAGAATATTATGAAACATAGGTCTTTCAAAAAATGTTATTAGAAATCTTTCGTTGATCTTATTATTAAGGTGAACCCATCGGTTTAAAATATCCGAAGTGGCTTCGAGTAACCCTTGGTGAAACGTAGGTATAAGGTAGGTAGGAAAAGACCTCTCCTACATCGGTGTAACGTTCCACCAAAGGAAGGGACAATAAACGGCTGTGCGTAGGCCATAGACCTGGCGGGCTTTTGCGCCCTGTTTCTTCCCTCCCTCGCCCTCTCACCCATGCCCGGCCTCTTTGCTGTTTGTAAACACAACCGTGCTACTTTCGAATGCAGCTCCATTTCAATGGCGAT
This sequence comes from Acromyrmex echinatior, assembly GCF_000204515.1. The sequence goes on along the minus strand of NW_011627046.1, from coordinate 4,620,302 downwards.
GGTCGCCACGTCCAGAGTGCATATGACTTCAATATGACGTTCACGTGTGACGTGCATGTCAGGCTACGGACACTTTGTGCTGGATAAAAATTTGCAGAATCGATTTTTAAGGGCAAATTCGAGCGTTTGTAGGCAATATATCTACGATAATTTATACAATATCCTATTGCGACAATTCCGCACCGTGTATTTTGTATATTTCTATATCGTGTTGTTGATAGTCACTTGGTAATGTACCTGCTTACAAGCGAAAACAGCAATTAAAAAGTTTCGCTAATTTGAACGGCTGCTTATTTAGATTGTCGAGGTAACCTCGATAGCGACGAGTTCGCCGAGAGGTGTCGAGAATCTCGTAATTTATGTCTCGCTTAACGGCAAGTCATCGCAATTTAAGACAAAAACTTGGTATCTTTTGTCCGCGACTCTCCCGAGAGTGTCACTAATGTATCAAGATTTCGACTGTATTATGCAAACTTAAATGCCGGGCCATTACGGCGTAATTGCGCAATTACAACGGTACTCTTCTGTGCGATAATAAAATATATCATGGCGAGATTATATTTCAATATCAACAACTAACACTCTATCTAATAGGTACACAGCTCGGAGATTTGCGACGCATATTTTTCTGTCATACTTCCTGTTTTCCTCGTATTTAAAATAACGTATACCGATTGGAATCTTAATTTGTTGTAAGAAGTAACATCGCAGAGATATAATCGATTGATATAATTATCGGATAGGTCAAAATATCCACGTGTACAACGCATCTAAGATGCATAAACAAGATGATTAAAGCGGCATACGTTACGTGTACGTTTATTACGCAAGCGTTGACGCGTTGACCTAACTTTTCACACGAGGCTTATGCGTTCGCTAACTTTTGCATAAAGCCAATCTTGATATATATGTTCTGAACTCGCCTTGAACTTTAATACGAGCAGGTGACGAAGATGCCTTGAACCGAGCAAAAACGAAAGGTTTCATCATAGACGCGATGTCGTCAAGAAGATATCGGAAAACTCAACACAACAGGGGACGATCGATCGTTGCCACCGGACGCAGATAATCTCGTCTCGTCTTGCCCCGCGAGCATCGATGCACGTTCTATTCTATCGGTTGTTTAATATCTTACAAGAATATCATTGATGTTAGCGTTTAAAAGCAATTGTGCAAAAAAGAGACAGACGTCGTATGCCATATATGTCTCTGAACAGGAAATCATGAGATATTATGAATTCTTAGCAAATGTGATTTAAAAAAAAATTAATTATATACGTAATTTCAGTTAGATAAAAAACAATAATAGCAATTATAAAAGTGACAACTATACAAGTCTTATATGTAGAATTAATATACATATAAATATATATATTGTAGAATAAACTATTTTATAGTTATTGCAACTATTATAAATTCTAGCAAAAACAATTGAAAAAAAAGACCATTATGTAACTTCAGTCAGAGAGAAAAGACGTAATAATAACAATACAAGTAACAACTGTACAAGTTTTATATGTAGAATTAATGTACACATATAGTTCAATAAATTGTTTTATAGTTGCAACGACAAAACAGTTTATTCAACTGTAAATTAATGCTATATTTGATGAGTTTGATACAACTTTGTGCATGACATTCAGAAAAAAAGACTAGTGATAGCAACTAAACTTTAAAAAATATCAGTGTGAATTTAACACCATGCGGTGTCTATACAATTTTCTGTGTTGGTTACCAACGCGATGTGGATTTAACATCATTTTAAATCCACTATAATAATATTGATATAAACACCAGGAATTATAAACCCATTCGGTTGGTCTTAATATTAATACTCTAAAAAATATCAGTGTGGATTTAACACCATGTGGTACCTACATAATTTTCACATGGTGTTAAATCCGATATTTTTTAAATTTTTGTACATATAAAGGCGACAAATGTAGTTTTAAAATTAATGTAATATACAATTGAATGAACTATTTCATAGTTGCAATAATTATAAAATTCAACCATGTACACTCTCTATAATTCTACATATAAAATTAGCATAGTTATTACCTATAATTACCATCACTTCTTCTTTAAGCATTATACACAAAGTTAATTCATAACAGTATGTAATACAAAAAGTATTATCTAGTAAAAAAAAAAAAATAAAACGTGTGTAATTTCTACGTGACGATGCACGGAGTAATATATTTGCAGTAGTGTATTTGGTATATCTAATTTCGATGAACGAGATTAAAATCAGGTCGCCGCAAAAATTTAACGCAATCGTCTTCGGGAAGGAAGCCAAAGTCCCGTCTGTGCGGTGCTTCTCTCTCGTTTCCAGCGGCTCGGCTTTGATCTCTATTCGAAGGGTTGCCGAGGGATCCAGCCCCGGATCCGCAAAAGTTCGTCGGATCCGTCTGACTCGGCGTGATTCGAGCTCAAGGCATCGGCCTCTATCGAACGACCAAGTAACGCCGCGCCGCCGTCGGGATGGTGGTGGTGATGATGATGGTGGGGTTCGGCATCGACGGAAGAGAGAAGTCGACGGCGGTGTGGGAGCCGGTGTAGTGTATGAGAGACGGCAAGGCAAGTGCAAGAGCGAGACGGTAAAAAGGGAAGTAAACCAGGAAGGATGGTCAGGGCGCCGGAGGGGTACACGGCGGTACCGTGGATGAAAGAGAAGGGGAGAGAGGGGAAGAAACGCGACGAGCGTGGTGGGGGTAACGGCAGCGCGACGAGTGAGCCCGAGACGCGGTCGGTGGGGAAGAAGAGGGAGTTCTGGGGATCAATGGACGCAACCCCGCGGGGCACTACACTCTCTTGGATACTACGTAGTAAGCCCGCCACTGCGTAGTAATACTATGCCCGCCGCTACGTACTACGCCGCCTGCCGCTATTACACCAACCGACCGTCCGTCCGTCCCCCGCGCGCCTCCCGCATCTCTCCCGATCTGTCCCTCTCTTCTTCTGCCCGCCGCTCGTCGACTGCGCACTTTCCCCTCTCGCATCCTCCCGCTATATTCGCGCAACTTCGTTCTCTCTCTCTCTCTCTCTCTCTCTCTCTATATTTTACTCTCTCCTTTTCGTCCCCTTCGTCGGCGCAACACGATCACCCATGGCCTCCCGCGCTAACTTCGATCCGCCAATGGCGACGAGGCGTAGGTTGCCGCGCGCGGGAAAACTCATCTCTCCACGCATACACGCACCGTCGCGGCTCTCTCCTCCCTCGTCCTGCGCCCCCCTCATCTCCCCCCTCGATCTCGTGGATACGCGGGCGACGGGTGTCGGGTACACATCTCGAAGTGGTGGACGGACGCGCTCGCGGGCGTCGTCCCCCGTCTGGAGATGAGAATTCAGTCTCAAGTATATTCGCCGGTGGCTGCCGGATAATCGGATTATCCGACTATTCCCGACGATGTAAGCTTTTTCTAGCCTTACGGGGAAATGTAATTTCGTCAATTAGCCGAAACTTTATTTCGCTTTACTTTATTATCGAGTGTGGTT
>NW_011627046.1:4559785-4616763 GCF_000204515.1 Acromyrmex echinatior | reverse complement strand
TATATATATATATACTTAAAAACAACGTTGATGAAACATGATGTGTCGCATATTATAGCTCCGGATTTAAACCAAGCAAAAAATAAATTTGCTTGAAAAAATATGGGAACTGTGAACACAAATGACACCGAATTTACATGAACGAATATTATGAATTACCTATCTTCGATACATCAAAGAAAAAAGTTCGTTACGCTCATGTTCATAAATGATCGTTCATCTTTGTTAGTCTACTTTTTAATAGTAGAAAATAAAAGAACAATCTATTTTTTCAAACGTAAAAATAAAATCACGTATTCCGTAAATTAAGTTGGTACATTCTTTTAATTAATCATCTCAATATTTATATAGCAATATTTGTATATGTATAGTTTATGTACAATAATTACACAAAAAAAATTAATTATTCCATCATCTCAATTCGTATCTAGTACCAAATGTTATGATTTGAAGAAATTTATACAATAATTTTAAAATGTATTAGAACACATTGCTAATCAATATATTTCTTGAGAAACAATTTAGAAATCAAAACAGATATCAAATACGAAAATATAAGATATAATTTAAAAAATATATTAAAATGCATATATTGTTATCTTGAAACTCAAATAAAAAAAAAAGAATTATTCCCCTCCCCCTTTAGAAATTATTTAAAAATTGAAACAAACGTTTAAAGTAAGTTTTAATAAATCTAATGTATTATTTCAATACTTTATTATTTTTATGTAATGTCTAATGTAATTTATATTGTTTCTTTAATGTCTGGAATACTTAGTAGAATCATTCTTAATTGATTAAATAAAATCGTCACACAAATGAATGATGAAATTCTTACAAATTTTATGCGTCACTTAAATATGTGTGACAGTTAAAGTATCATAATACATGATACATTTGATTAACGAATTTGGACTCGTATTGAAGTGGCTTTAAATAGATTACAAAAATAATTCGTATAGTCATGTATAGATATGTATGTGCAATAGTATTACAGTTTTGTACTCGCAAAAAACGATATGCTGCTCAAGTATATTCGTGTAATAGGTTGTTAATCGGCTTATAGTATTACGCGGGTTGCATTCTTCTTCTGAAATGTAATTTCATCAATTGTGAGAGAAGTATTAATATCAACTCCTGTTTTATGAGAAAGATTATCTCCGCGAGGGCTCGTGCATTCGCGTTTTTTTTTCTGGGCCGTTTGTAGAGCAAGAAGCAAGTACAAACATACCGGATTATCTACTATAAGGTATATATGTGCGTTTTCCAAGCGGACGATACATGATATTTTCGCATTGCTACATCTCGATATAACGATTCCCGTTAAAATACTCACTGTCACCTATTCGATGAAGGCGATAAAATTACATCTCGATGAGCTGAGCAACGACATTAGTCGTCACGCGAAAAGTAGTACAATCATGAAGCATTTTTTAAAGTAAAAAATTTAACAAAAAAAGACAATATGACTCTTACTTTAAAAGTGACATAATTCGAAAAACGTGATTTTCCAGTTATTATCATGAATAAATTAGGGTAACTTTATCCTATCAATCAAAAATAAATTTAACTTAATTTCAACAAAAAAATCATCCCAACTCAGTAATATATATATATGCTTGTACTCGAAAAGCTACAACCACGCTGTCGTTTATCCGAGATTATGCAAAAAGAACTTGCGTAAGAGCATTTTCCGAGTAGTTTATAGGTTTATCATAACAATATGAAAGTGAGCTTTAGAGAGGAAAAGAGAAAATATAGAGAGAAAGAGAGAGTCAAGTGCTTTTACAGCATTCTGCCCTTAATTCCGCAAGCCCAGCGTCCGGCTTCATCCTTTTCAGATCGGAGTCCTTTTACTTCTTCATCCCGTTCTTTCCACACCGAGGCTAACGGTTTCTTCGAGGAGCAAGTTAAATCTCTGAGAATTTTTTATCTCCTATGACCTTTCCGTAATCGCCAAGGTATGTGTACGATTACCACGCCTTTCTTTACACGGAATCAATTTTTAGCTCTTTATTTATCCGGAAGGAATTTCTTATGAATTAAACATCATTCATATTTTATATAATTTGAATTTTGGTATAACTTGCTGAAGTCAATAGATGTAATTAACTTAATAAATAAGAAATAATTTCTTTATGCACTCACACACATACAAAAAAAAATCGTGGTAGCAACTATAAAGGTGACAACTAAGTTTACAAATAAGTTTCAGAATTTACATATAGTTGAATAAAGTATTTTATAATTGCAATAACTATAAAAATTATTCAACAATATATATTAATTCTACATTAAAAACTTGTATAATTGTCACTTTTATAGTTCCTATTACTGTCTTTTTTTTTCTGAATACGGTAAAGTTAATAATAGTTTATTTTCCAAAATTTTCTTCGATGACTATTAAATGAATACAATTTTTGCCAATTTTACAATTCAATTGCATTAACTGAATGGATTGTATTATATTATGCTCTTTGCCCGACAGTTTCAGTTACTCACTTGATCTCATCTTCTTTTACTACTAACATAGCCATAATAACGTATTCAGCCCAATCTCTTCGACCATAAATCGATTGTTTTCGAACGAGTGCTCAGCGTTGATTAAACTTCCACGGTAAATACGTGCGCGCTTGTTCGCCTTCGCTAAACCGAAATCGTAGCGCGGTTTCGATTACAATGATCAATATATTCGAATACTTCCGTCGCGAAGTAAACTTTCGATTTTTCCAAGTGTTCTGCATACGGAAGCGAGCGATATCGCGACGATACTTTCTCCGACGTCTCATAAAAGGGAGCTTCCACGAGAAACGTAGGTTTATTACTCATAGTCGAGCGATTCAAGTTTACGTTCCTCAACCCTTAATTCCGGAAAGCGTGGCCATTTACCTTCTAGCGTCGCATCCTCGCTCTCCGGTTTCTTCCCTATCTCTCGTCCCTACCCCATCCACCTCGTCGCCCTTTTTGCGGACTAACTCCGGTCGGAACTCGCGGTATGACCTCGGCATAGGAATTAACGAAGCGACGATAATTAAGAAAAGAAACTTTATCCTCTCCGTGCGTCTGCCATTCTACAAAATTTTATTATACGGAGGGAGTTGGGGAAAACCTACAAAAAAAGTGAATGTTTTGTGACGACTGTGTACATTACATTCTCGAATTTCTCGCTATTTAAAGCTGTCTTCTTCACGAAGAAACATGTTTCTACCTTTGGCAAATCAAACCATCAGAAAATCACAGATACATGTCGTTTTAAAATTCGTAAGTCATTTTTGCTACGTCTTAAAATTTACGCAAAAGATTACGCAAAAGATTACACAAACCGAATGGGTCTATTGAAAGCTCGATGAATTATTCTAGAATCGGAAATTCGATAATAATTTCACTGTAAAAAGAAAACTACAAACGAATCCTCGTTGCTCTTAGCCTTTACCCTCTTGAATCTGGTCCTTCCCCATCATCTTTTACTCTCTCAACAACCACTTATCGAAACCAAACTCGAGCCACTTCCGATCGATCGATTCTGTATCTTGAGTACTGATAAAATTTCCTTCCTGTCTCTTCTTCTCTTAACATTTTTTTAGGACGAAGCATCGAATAATATCGACATTAATAATATCAATAATTAATGAAATAGTTATTAAATTTTATCATTATTATTAAAAAAAAAGAGAATTATGTAATATACGGAAAGAAAATATTTAAATATTTAGCTAGATTTGGACCCTCAAAATAATTATATAGAACACTCGAACGAGTTGCTATGTTAAAATTTCTTGCAATATTTCCATTAACGTTTAAGCATCCTAAATAATAATTTTGATGATTTAACAAAATTATTTTCAGATCTTTATCTAGCTAAATTTTTAAATATTTTAGTAAAAAACCTCTCGTGTACTTAAAATTTTAATTTATAATTAAAACTGATTTATGATATATTTTCCAAAGTGATCTAGATGCTAATCTTATCGTAAAAAGAAACTATTTAAATAGTAAAAAATATTTCGTCCCCCCTAGTTATTACTTCTTTCTCTCCTCTCTCAACTCAAGGATATATTCTTTTGCGATTCGTAAGTCATCATCACATAGTTATTGAATTTTACATATTATATACATGTGAGTTCTTTTTGACTGACTCCATCGAAAAGACGAAGGGCGGCCTATGCGGATGGGGATAAGAATTCGACGCGCATAAATTTCATTTCCATACCCTTAAAATTCTCAGATAAAAGGGGCAGCTCGAATGCGCGATCTGTGTTATGATAATGAGCAGCTTCTTTGGCGAAGTCTCCGTTTCTCGCTACCTGATGGAGTAGACGGCACCCTCTTAAGAGCAAAAATGGGATTCTCATCCAGGTATACCTTTTGACTGCCTTGAAAAAATTTATAGCACTGCGAGCTATCTGATCTCTCGATTCGCATTAAGAGACATTGGTTTAATTACGGGTGATCGTAATATAATAATTATAATTTATTAAGCCAAAGAAATAAATGAAGAAAACATTGATACTCTATTCACGTTTGATTCAATTTTTCTTTTAGAAAGGTAATATTCAACAAAAATTAATGACATTGTACACTGAAAAAAGTCTGATAATAATTAAGTTAGATGATAGTTACTAAAACTTTTTGAAATAATTTCAATCAAATATTTGATTAATAATAATATAAAGATAATAATAACCGAAACCTACCGAAATACTAGCTTTATTTTTCTAAATATTATTTTACCTTTTCAAATATTACTAAATGGTTTTTTAATAATATTACTATATTTTATAGATATTTATTACTGTACTGTTTGGTTTTTAAATATTGCATCAATACGCTAAACGAAATACATTTGGCATCTATTATCAGACCTTTCTTGTAATGTAAAAATCAATGTAAAATATTTTTCATTTAAGTGCACGTAAAACAATTGAAGCATTCGCGATTCTCTTTTTCGTTATCACATTTCATTATCATAAATCCAACCGAAAGTTATTCCAGCGAGCATCAATTAAGCGAGAAAATGGACAAGTACGATTCACACGAGCTTCTCCCTTTAAGATCGTGAGAAAACGGTCTTCGGAGGTGGTGGAGCGCTAAAGACGGAGGAGAAGGCACAAATTGTCTAGAGATAGGAGTCAGGTCGACCTCTTAGAAAATAAGAGAGCGACAGAGAAAGGGCGAACGAGAAAGGGGGCAAAGCGAGGGGGCGGGAGAGGTGAGAGATCTCGACTTCCTCTATTACCAATTCATGCCCCTCCATAGGCTGCCGATATATTCAAACCTTGCCGAGAAAAGGCCAGTCATTGTGTCGGCCTCTTTGTCATCCGCGTGCTTTCCTACTTCTCTCGTTATCCACCACCGCCACCGCCGCTCCTCCGTCTTTTGCTCATCCTCTCTCATACTCTCGCCTCCTCCTTTTACACCTCCTTTCCTCCTCAGTCTCGTTTCTCTTCCGTGGAAAGGGGAGGACCGCATTCCTGTGCCGATGGAAGATGCGGCCAAGACGCGGTGGTAGAAGGAGAAGAGAGCGTCGAGAGTGGATAAGAGAAAAAGAAAGAGAAAGGAAAATGAGCGAGGATAGAAGAAGAAAGATAGAATGAGTGAGGAGTCTGTTATGAGGTCTTTGAATACCGACGCGGCCAGAGTGAGGTATATAGCTGGGAAAGGTGAGAGACGAAAGACGAAAAAGACAAGGAGCCGGCGGAAAGAGAAAGAAAGAGAAAAAGGTGGAGGAGAAGGATGAGGGAGAGCAGTTCAATGAATTGGATGGGAAGGGGTTCCTCAACTCGGAAGGAATTAGCAATCGGGCCATCCCAACCGGCGATTCGTTTCCTGCGGCGCGAGATCCTGCAATTTTAAATTTCTCTCGCGTGGAACCACGCGTGGCATGATCGTCATAATGAACTCGGATGAATATATATTTTTTAGAGTATCTTTTTGATTAAAAAAAAAAAAAAAAAAAAAAGAGTATAAGTAATCTATCATTCGATCGTCGCGCGAAATGCTTGGAACGAGACACGATGCGCAGCTTATAACGCGTTGCGGACGCATCGGGGCATTTAAATATAATCTCGCGGTCTGTCGAGTCTCCGGTAGGCGCCGACGTTAAAATCGCAACGCGGCGCTTTGCTCGAAGGCTCGCCTTCGCCGCTAACTTCGTCGACGATATTCTCCACCCGTTGCGGCAAAAAAGAGGGGAGCTCCACGTGAAATCATCGTCTGGCCTCTCAAAACGCGTGGCACGCCTGACAAAAGGAACGGCAAGCGGACGTCTGCGTGAATCAGTGGGTCTAGACGTGCGGGGTCATGAACCCGATGCGATACAAGCCGCAGCGTTTAAGAAGCTCTTCTCTTTCACCGTTAACGCGGGGGCTATGTGAGGATAAATAAAGCAGAAGCGTTTCGCCGCGAGCTACAAATGACGGGAACGCCAGCACCGATACGCGAATGAGAAGCTTATACATTTCTAACCTAAACCTACTCAAACTTTACCTTTTGACATCAGACGAGACGGTAAATATTGATGCATTGCGTAACTGGTAAAAATTGCCATGGACTTGTCTCCCTCAGGCTTGTCTAATCCGCAAATATGTGAATTAATTTGCATTTGTATGTGATACAATATGCTCTGGCTTTCAGGACACAAAAGCGGATAAAGACGAGAGTACTCTTCTTTATAGTATTATACATAAAATGACATCCAGGATGTCTGGATAAAGATCGTCAATACGTGGAATTACCATACACGAGATACGAGTATACCTCATTGAAATCGCGCAACCGAATATTCCGCCGTTACGTGGGAACTACAAAATCCTTGCGATGTTATCAAAACAGTCGTCGCGATAAGTCCGGGCAATGAAACAATCGCATCGTAATTAAAACCGCATCTCGTTAAGCAACGTTCTCATATCCGCTCGGTAGTGTCCCGACGAGGCAGCCGAGAAATCTCTCAGATAGTAAACTCGAGACGCCCTCCGTAACGGTCGTGAATTACGAGTAAGATAATTACGCGCCCTCACACACATGCACATATATAAAAAGAAAGAGAAAGAGAGAGAGAGAGAGAGAGAGAGAGAGAGAGAGAGAGAGAAGCAGTATCTCCTGCATGCAACAGCGTTCCTTCAAGCTGCGCTAATCCACGTTGAACAAGCTCGGAAGAAGAAGAAAGCCGCAAACATAGGCCCTGAAACGGACACCGAGCTGAACCGTAAAGAACAGAGACGAACCGACTAAGAAATTGCTAGCGTAGAAAATTCGCACGCGATCTCCCACATGAATTTTTTACGAGACAAAAAGAAAGTCATGGGTCAAAATTACTTTGAATACTTGTATTTCCTTCGCGACAGGTCCAAAGGTCAAATGACATCAAGGGATAAAGTACGACTGTACATTGTGACTTGGGCAATATTCAGATCACGCTGATCACCTCATGAACCTTCGGTCAGGTCGAAGACTTCCACTGAGTCCAAATGACCGATTCGCTCCTGAACGCGGATGCGATGCAGAAATTTATCGCGAAAATATTCACAGTCATAACACGCAGCTTAATACTCGACGATCCGAGAGAAAGAGAGAGGCAGAGTAAGAGAACAAACTGCAACAATGTGGCGCATCTAAAGTTAGATTCCGCGTCATGGCGAGACGTCACGACGGAGAAGCGCGTCCTGCTTCGCATCGGGGCCGATCGGCTGGTGGTAGGGTGTATTCAGAAAAAGGGTCCGCGGCGAGGAGCAACAAATCGGCTGGCAGGTTTTAATCGGGGCTCTTCATCTCGCGAGACGGACTAATTAAGCGGAATATGCCTGCAACAAAGTAACCCAAACGTTGCCGCTTGGAACTGGTTGCCGGGTTGATCGATCGCGTCGATCCCGAGAGCTCGTCCGAAGATCACGCCCGGGTCCACAGGAACCTTCACAGGAAGGCCGAAGGGATTATACCAAAGTAGAAAAATGCCAACTAGAGCAATCGGTATTAAACTTACACATAGGAAGATTAAGATATCTTCTCACTGTTACTCATAATGCAGTGCGACTCAATCGTTCACTTTGACGTAATGCATTAAGGATAATGAAAAGTAAGTTCTGGCCGAATTGATGTCTTAATCTTCCTATATCTAATTTTAATCCCTAATATACATACATAATACTCGCACAGAAGCTTGCAGCAACATTGCTGCAACGTTTGCAATCACGGTTGTTATCTTTTAACTAATTAATGCTTCGAATCTTGAAGATTCATGCACCGAAGATCTTGTACTGTCCTGCCGAAAATTGATAACTATAGCAGAAATTCAATTTTGTTACTATTAGTAATTTTCTTATGGCTTCTCTAAAAAAAAAGTCATCGGATTTTTTACTCCCCTCTATTGAAGATTTCTTTCAAAACCGAAGAAAAATGCCACTGTTTCTAGACGTTATCATTTCCTTAAAAAAAGTCATCATAATTTAGACTGATTAGTCAAGACTTTCCCGCCTACCGAAGTACCGAAGATTCGTCCAAGCCAAAGTTTTCGACCGAGAAATGGAGACCACCGTGTTTACAATGTTAATACAATATTATTGGAACGTCGCAATGATGCTGTAATATTATCAAAATAATCTGTATGGATCACTTTTACAGGTATGGCTGTAGTCAAACATCGATAATAATCGACGACAGTTCGTCTTGTCTAGCATTCGTGTACGTCAATGATAAATGAACTGCAACGGAAGTCATTCGACTTGATAGCCGTAAAATATCAATCGGACGAAGAAGAAAGATGACGGTTTCATTACATTAAACACATACACACTTACACATATGATCGCAAGATTTGCAAAGTCGTGTCTTAGCAAGAAGAAATTGAAGGTGAAACACGGGGGTTGTTACTCCAGGGTAAAGGGGGAAGCGACAACGGAGTAGGAAGAAAGAGATAGGCTGGCCAGGATGGCCATTCGCAGACGCTGTCTGCCGGATCGTAATACTCGTGAAATAGTATCCTTCTTTCTTCCTTCCGTCCCACGAGGTATAAAGGGTAGCCGGCATAAAGGCGACGCGGTAGTAAAACGTGACACTTGAGGATTTTATCCCGTGGCCGGAATACAAGCGTATCTATGTATCCACCTACCTATACATGCGCGATGCCGCGCAACATACACGGAAAAATCGTACGCGAGTGTAAATGTACATAGTCGGAGCGATGCGCTATTTTGCCGATGATTGCCTCTCTTTGTGTTTGTCTTCATTGCGCCAACGATGCGTATCGATATCGTGACTATGAACACAAACCACGCACAGTCATGCTCGCAACTGGATCCCAATTTTACGCCGAAACCCACCTCGGGCAAAATCATCCCTCTTGCCATTCCCCCTTACTTGCGAGTATCTAATAGCATACGAGAGAGAAAAAAAGGGGAGAACAAATTATGACGTTATTATTCCATAATTCCCTCTTTTCTCCGATTCGTCCCCGCGATCTTTCCCCGCGACGTCGGTCTCGTAACTGGAAATCGATACCCGATTGCTATCGAAATGTTCCGAAACGCAGCGTGACATTAGGTGCTTTATCGTGACATCCGAGAAGACAAGATCGATCGCCGCTCTGACCCCGCGCGCGCAAGTAACCTAAGAATATCAGCACTGGAAAAAGATCTGTTCATCCCGTAATGGATCCAGGCGCGCGAAGAGAGAGAGAGAGAGAGAGAGAGAGAGAGAGAGATGCATTTCCTGCAGACAGCATCTCGTAGGAGAGAGCGAAAGCGCATCTGTCACATCGAGAATTCCGGAGTGACGCGACCTAACGGCACGCTTGAGTGACACTTCCTGGCTTTTCTGCCGCCGTTGGAAACGCGGCACGTGGAGCACGCGACCTATTTCCTATTATTAAGACTCTGGCCGTCGGTATTCTTCGCGGCTACGACTTTGATCTCTCGTCTACGGATATACAAGCGACGCCGCTTCAAGCCGACCGCGTCAAATATGGCAAGCGAGAAGAGATGAAACGTCGAAAGCGGCGCTCCTCCCGTGAAGAAGAGGATTAGCTCGTGCCAATCTCCGATTCTGACTTCACGTTCATAATTAAAAGCCTCTGAGAGTGTTAATTCGTTCGTTCTTATTCAGGGCTTTAAATCCAGTTCGCTGAGGAGATCCTCCCTCGACGTTACAAGGTTGAATTAAAGGAGCGATTCGCACGGAAGGATGCCAAATCTATTATTTCGTCTAAGTGAGTTATCATGATCATCCGAGATACGAGTCTCGCCGTCTTCTTTCGCGAAATATATATATTGAGTTTTATCTCACCTATTGTGATTAATACTTAACGCTTCATCGAATGTTACACGAAAAGAACAATTTTGCTAAAGTATCTAAAAATTTAGCTAAATACACATCTAAAAAAAATGTTAATAGATCATCAAAATAATTACATAGCTCAAGTTGTTTGCTAGAATGTCAAAATTTTTTATATCATAATGTTTAAGCCTTCTACATTATTTTGATAAAAAATAATGATTAGATAGATGCTGAAATACCTAAAAATTTAATTAAATATAAATTTAAAAATAATTTTTTATTAAAACATCAACAAAATAATTATGTAGACGCTTAAGTTAGTTGCTAGAATATTAAAATGTTTGTAGTTTTCTACGTAATTATTGTAATAACAAATTATTTTCAAATCTATATCTAGCTAAATTTTTAGATACTTCGGTAAAATGTACTTCCCGTGTACACAGAAAGAACAGTTCTTTTTTTTAAGTATTTAAAAATTTAGATAAAGATCTGAAAATTTTGTTGGGCTATTAAAATAATTATGTAGGACACTCAAGTTAGTTATTAAAATGTCAAAACATTTTGCAGAGTTACTCATCACGCCTGAGTTTTTTTACGGAATTATTTTTCCAACAAAATTATTTTCATATCTAGCTAAATTTTTAGATAGTTCAGTAAAACGGTTCTTTCCCTGTACATAGGTTTCTTTGAAGTATTTAGATACCGATCTAAAAATAATTTTAAGACTATTAAAATAATTATATAGAATAATTATATAGAACGACACTCAAGTTAATTGCTAGAATGTCAAAACGTTTTTCAGTTGCTCATCATACTTGAGTTTTCTACGTAGTTATTGACTGTTCAACAAAATTATTTTCCGATTTATATTAAGCTAAATTCTTAAATAATTCAATAAAAAGATTCTTTCCTATTACATAGAGAAAAAACGATTTTTTTTTAATATTTAAAAATTCAGATATAGATCAGAAAATAATTTTATTATAATAAATTATTAAAATAATTATGTGAGCACTCAATTAAGCTAGTTGCTAGAATGTCAAATTTGTTGCAGCATAGCTTATCATGTTTGAATTTTCAATGTAATTATTTTGATAATCCAATAAATTTTTGTTTAAATCTGTATCTATCTTTTTAGATTCAACAAAAATTCGTTCTTTCCATATACTTGATATAAAATTCACGAGGTAGCAAAGTTGCGAGAAGCAATGATTTAATTGCTATTATTCTTTCGTCACTTTCATGAGTAGAAACCTTTTTAAAGATCAAAAAATTATGGTCAGCGCGCGTATTTCAGATGTGTCATAAAGATAAAAATAACTGTGTTGCGCCGCAACACGGTTTTTGCGTCATAAATCGGGAATCGATTCGGAGATGCATAGATCTTTCTGAGGGAGTGATTTACAGTAAGTGTCAGTTTTGGTAGACGAGGTGGAAAGTTCCGTAAAAATTGCGCCGCAACAGGTTGCCCGTACGTACCTGCATGCAGGCCGATGTATGCACACGTATGCAAAGGGTTTAGAACGTCGCCTGCCTATATACGCGTATACCATACGGTAAATGATATGCTTGTATAACCGTAAGGGGCATAAAAATACAAGTACACCCGACACAACATTCGATCGTTTGCATAGCTCTCCAGTACTGTCAAGGAAATAACACTGATAATTTTACGAGCGAATCTTTTTATATGGAGCATAAGGGTATTCTAATTTCAGTCCCAGGGATTTATCGTCAATCAATTACACCCATCTTCCGCGTTATTATGCGAGCATTAAAATTGCGTCGTTGTGCAAAACGATAAAAACCGAAAGGCGACGAGGCGCGCAAAAACGACACCATTGAGCATCCAAGAGCATCGTATAAACGCGCCGTTGGGATACACAAGCGGACATTAATTCGCGATAAATGCAACACGCATTAAGAGGAAAGCAATCGAGCTCGCGATTAAGAGCGTATCAACATCGTTAGAAAATTATGGCGACTAAAATCGAATTCGTCACCGTTCACCGGCGTGCGCAGTCTGAGCGAAATCATGCTTTTGCTGCAGCCGTACAACTACAACCACGCCAAAAGCATGTGGCTAATTCAGCGTTCGTAATTGCATGTTTCGCCGTGGTCACTTCGTGTATATCTACCAACGGCGCTAAGATGGACGGATGAAACGGATGGACGGGCGGATGGACGGACGAAATACTTTTTAAGCCAGTTAAATACAACGTTGCTACGATCTGATGCGTCCAGAAATAGCCTCCGTGTAATAACAGTTTTGCGCCGCAACGTGTATGAGCTGAGTCATAGAGAATGCTTACTTTATTGCAAGCGCAGAGGTTGTTATCGATGCACTCGAAATAGAATTACGCGATTTGTGAACGACTCATTATTACACACAAACGCAAAAAATAAGCAAGATGTGTTTGCTAAATTAAGATTTTATCAAATTATCGTTCAATCGTTTCTTCAGAATCTTTCCAATACTTTGAACTCTCATTTTACATTCGAGCAAAGATTACATAATATACTATATCAAAACAAATTATCAAAAAAATTATAAATAAGCTACAAAAAAATCTGCATAAAATCAGCTCATTATAAAAAATAGAATTAATAATAATGCATTTTTTATTAAATCGAAAATCAGAATCAATGGATAGATAGTCACTAATTGCTCAGTGGCATACTTGGCACTGATAATCAGTGAAGTTCAACTAAAGAAGGAAGAATGTTTGAGCATTATATAATTAAAATACTGATATTTGCATGTTAATTTCAATTTTCCAATATCATATTTATTGAATTTAAGAACTAAAACAAGATTAGTTAGATCACATAATAAAGATTAGCTAGGTTAGGGATCTCACATTTAATTCACTGATTATCAGTGGCATACTTGGCAGATATCAGTGATTATCCCCACTGATTCAGATTTAGAAAGTATGTTACATAAATATTATTCATCTAAAAATTTTTAATTCTTAACTTCTGGTACGAATATACATATATCTTTCATATGTATCTCATAAAGCTCTTTAGCAGACCTCAAACTAAAATATAACTATCTCAAATTAAAATAAAATACAATTTGTTACCAAGATAATGCGTAGTAGTAGGAATTTTCAAACTGTGTCAAACTATAAAACAGAAATATCTTAATTACAATTGCACTGCAAATCCAAGTGTGTAAAAATTTCAATATATGTGTTATTTAATTTTCCGTGTAAAAATGACGACACTATATTACGCGTTAAAATGTATAAATTCATATTTATATGTAATATAGTAAATGTAGTTGTAGTATTATTTTTAATACATAAATTATTACACATATAATTATTATACATAATTATTATACATAATACATACATTATTAAAAAAATTATTTACAGATATTCAAGTTATTTTTTTACATACTTGAATACTTTGCAATGCGTGTAATAATTTAAAATATATATCCAAAGATAATCGTTGGGGTCATAAAATAAATGATTAATTTTGGAAGTGGCAATTGAATTAATAAAATATAATTTACGCCATGGTTACTCCACTCGATATTTCTCCCAGGATTTCTCCTCTTTTCAGGTTTCTTCAGATTGCACACCAACACTTGCTCACAAAAATATGTTTAAATACTAATTATGGAAATATGACGAACATACGACACTTTGGTGAGGCATTCTCAACGTTAATTATATATAATACCCAAATTACTATATTCAAATAAACTATAAAATCCGAGAAAAATATACACGTATATGAAGTTACAATCCAACAAAGTTTGATAAGCAAAGCGTCACGAAAAAATTTGTTTCAATAAATGGCTTGACCGGCAAAAGTATCGAAGCAGATATATTGACAGAGATAATCAATAATTCTAACAATTATTAGATTATAATTATAGAAAATCTTATTCGCGACATCTCATTGTGTTTATCGCAAGCATGGTTACGGTAGAAATACGTCATGTCAACTCAAGCTTGCAATGCTTACATCTTGTGACGTTATGCACATAACACTTAACGTCGCAAACAAAGAGTGTTCACGGTCACAAAATATTTAACATATTATAAAATAAATATATGTATTGAATATTCTTTTCCTTTTAACTCAAACTTACTTAATTAGTAAAAGCTTTATTAGTTAGCGATGTATTTGTTTCGAGTGCTATCGTTTGTATTTTATGTACGCATACGAATGTAAATTAACTCTTCGCTTATATCGATAATTCATGAGAAAGGATCACATTCTTCTTCGGTACATGCGGCTATTGGATCTCGAGAAGTAATGCGAAGTTACGACTTTCATCGCAACGTACCGACTTGAATCTCGTCCAGCGAAATTCAAATGTTGCATGTTACTCGCTACGAAATATTTAATATATTAAACGTTGATATACGCTGGTCATTTCGTTCATTTCAATCTAAATTATCTAAATTGAAATGAACAAAGAACCGAATATTAAATACACATTTACTTTACAATATTTCGTTATTTTGCAACCATAAACAATTCTCTGGTGTAGCATAATGTTTTTTCTGTAGAGGTACACAAAATGTGAACATTTGCAACGCGGCTCCAATAGTCAGTCAATAAGCAATCGCTCGATGTGTTATTATCAAGCTACGCTCGCAACAAATAACTGCGAGACTTCAAACACGATGGTTCACTTTGATTATTACGATTACCTGATTATTATCGATTATCTACCTCCATCATTCGAAGTTTATTACGTTAGTTTGTGAGACGTCGCGCACGTCGAGCAGATCGTGTTTTAAGTATACTTTTCTCGTGTTATTTGTCCATCGCGATATAGTGACATGTGTCACATGTATGCAATTAACGTCGGGAGTATCGCGATAATTAGTGTCGCGCGATTATCATATTTTGCTGATTAGTGCGCGAGTATAATTAACCGTGTTTCTCATTGTGTGCAACGCAGAAATCTGAGAGAAGGAGAAAGCCTTGGCATTAGGCAACAGTGGAGCAATCATGGAGTAAGTTATCATCCATTATTTCAGTGATTGCTTACTACGCTGAGAAAAAAATGTACTAAATTAAAGAAAATTTTTAATAAATCTTTGTTTTAGAAGTATTAACTTAACATTTACCTACAATAAATAAATATTTGCTATATAAAATGACAGTTGAATTAAATTAATGGTTCTTGTATCAAATAAATATATGTTTATGTTTAGTAAATATTCACACACACACACAGAGCTAGTATTCGAACAAATATTTACTAAAATTTAGTACATTTTTCTCTCAATATGTGAAATGAATCATTTACATCTATTATATGCGTAACAATTATCTTTTGATTTAGTCATTTTGGCCATCATTATAATTTAGATATATTTATATTTTATAGATCAACGTAGTCGCAACGCTGCTGCGCATTATATTTAAGAGTGATGAATTTTATTTCAATTTAAAGTAATTATAGATTTGTGAAAATTATAAAATATTATATTTTCACTATTATAACAATGATACAACTCGAAAAACAAAGTTTTCTAGAAAATTAGTTTGAATATTTAACATTTTGTAAT
Organism: Acromyrmex echinatior; assembly: GCF_000204515.1. The sequence goes on along the minus strand of NW_011627046.1, from coordinate 4,600,948 downwards.
ATTTAATTTAAAAATAAACATTGTAAATTAATATTTTGTAACATTAAATTTGAAATTTTAATTGTGGAGGACTAAAAATATGTACTTTTAAATTATATTTTATTCTTTTTTTCTTTATATTCTTGCTGTTTTATTGCTGTTTTATTATAAACAACAAAAAAATGATAATTTTTGCGTTTCGTCATTAATGCAGCAAATGAACGATATACACGTGATTACATTACGCAATGATCGATCAGTTTTATGACGCTTCTGATCTTTTATAACCATATAATTGTCACAAATCCATTCTGTTCAATTTTGCCTCAATTCTGTTCATATTTATCGTATTAATAACTTATCCTTTGCATCACTTGAAACGAAAATAAAAAAATATGAAATCTAAAGAGATTGAATAATTTACGTACTGCAATTAAATATTTTTATCAATCGTCATCACGACATAAATATAACACGTAATTAAAATTCACAACTCGAAGAGAGGTTCAAGCGAACCATTATATGTACATACATATACACGCACGTGCGTTACTCTTTTCTTTCTTTTTTATTATATATTCAATTCACGTTTCGCATCACTGGCATTCCCGATTCAATCTAGACAAGGTCGAAGGGTAGATTCGAACGGACGGACAACACGTCAATGTGCGATCGTAGGTAGATGCATGTATGTCAAGAGTTCGGAGGGAGAATCCGCGTTCCAAGACAGAGCGTCCAACTTCTCGAGCAGGCGAGGCTTTATAGCCAAAGTTGATGGCGCGATGCACGGATAGACGAGCAAAATGCTCGCCACGTGACATTCTTGCATCTCGAACTATGGCGACTCATATCCGGTGATAGTTCTTCTCAAACCATCAGCTGCGAGCCAGAACCACGCTCTTGTATGTCATCTCATTCATAAGTATCGCGCTTCAAGAATCTAATTTCATAATACTCATGCAGCACTTGTCATGCAGCAATTATGATAACAGTGAAGTGGTAATTTAATCGGAACAAGAAGCAATTTTTACATCCTCTTATTTCTTTTCGGTGTTCGTGTCGACAATCAGTCTAAAATCTACGGATACCATAAATAAGATTTTATTTCGGTATTCTAGATAAATATTTTAAAAAATTTGGAATTAATTGTTGCTTTAACAAAAATATAAGAAATAAGGTGGTATTATTCCGAATATGGTATAATTCTGAAATAAAATTTCAATTCAATTTTCGCAGTTGAAGTTTGACTTTTTTCTTCTTTTCTCTATCTTTTAGTACTCTCCTCCTCACACGCACACACAATAAGACGGTTGTCAAACTTGAATCTCGAAAATTGAATTCAAATTTTATTTTGTTCAGAATTATACAATATTCGAAGTTGTACCATCTACCCTATTTACCTTTCGCCATGATTTTTCAAATTCAATAGAACTTCACACTCAATAGATCTCTCTCTCTCTCTCTCTCTCTCTCTCTCTCTCTCTCTCTCTCTCCTTTTTATTTTTTTTATCAATTAAAATTAAAAACTCGTTATTATATAGCAATTACAATAACAGATGATAATTTGATCAGGACAAGAAGAAATTTTTACGTTATTTTCTTTTTGATACTCATATTGGCAATTCAAAATAAAATCTTATTACTAGATAAATATTATACGAAATTTGGAATCGGTTGTTTCAAGGGAAGCACATAAAACATATTCACTTTTTATTATAACTCAAATTAAATGACTCTTTTTCCTCTCTTTCTTTCTCTACCTTTTCCTTAGCGATTAAAGTTAAGCTCCAATAAAAATTCTGTTAACTCTGACTGAAGAGGTTCCGCGTGAAGAGCTCAATGGATAACGATGCGGATTACTCGCATCTTCAGGATGCACTTCTCTGTATCCGAGTTGATAGTAAAAACGTAAAAAAAAATACGACACTGTATTATTCTAAGAACGATCGCGTCCTTCTTTCTTTAATATCCAGTCGTTGTTCTCGCCAGTGCGTGTCGCGCCGTTGAAAATTTCATGGTAGAAGCGCCGGCAGCGTTCATCTGGGATTATTACGAACGAAGAAAGGGAGAATGGAAGCGCGTGCTCTCATGTGTCCCGTCTATGTGAATGAAATCGCAACGGTCGAGCACTTCGCGCCTGGTCGTAAAAAAGTGCAGCGTGTATGCACATATACTACTCGCAACGTACATGAATGGCGCGATACCGACACGTGCTTTACCGAGACTCGCATCTGCTTGCGTTCGCGAAACTGCTCTACGTGGACTGAAAACGTACAATATTAGTCTAATAAAGGTAAAATCCATGGTTACGCCGATGCTATTGTTCCAGCGAGAGAAATAATTTCTCAGTATATACATACGCGAATGTGTGAACGTATCAGTCTATATCTCTTAATCAGAATTTTTAATAAAAAAATTATTTAGATATATTTTATTAAAATTAATAAAAATGGTTTAGATACATGTTCTCTATAATATCGTAGATTAATATCCATTTCTATTAATGTAGATTAATCTTTCGAGATCAATTTGATTCCAAAAAATTTAAAGCTCTGTATTTCTAATGGCAAATTCGATTGGACGCGCCAGCTCGCACTGGTGCATATTAAAATCATTGTACACTAATTTAATCGGAATGGAAAGTAAAATGAAAAGTAAAAATAAATATTTCGAATTATAAAATATATATTTTATCTAACAACACAGTAAAGTGTATTGAGTATTTCATAATTTTATCAATTTTTATATATATAATAAACGCAAATCTTTTTATATCAATTTATGTACATTTTTAATGTATACTGAGTGCGTCGAATTCGTTATAAATTCTTATTTCAAAATGAGATTTGATCTGTTTGATTCTATCTAGCTGGAATTCCAAATATCTTCTTTGCGTCTACACCAAGTGTTTCCAACACAAACTATTACACTATTTTTTTGAAAGGCAAACTATTGCACTGGGTTATATTTTTTTCTCTAAAAATATTGTATCTGTAGAATATAATCACAAACTTTTATAAAAAAAATTAAAAATTAAAGAAGCTATGATTTTTTAAGTAAAACTCTTTTTTTTTTAAATTGTTATTTTCGCAATTTTTTAATTGAGGTTAAAATTAAAATCTTTATAAAGGCGCTGTATTCCTTGTTCTACAATCTGTAAAGTATATTCAGTAATTTTTTTTTTACTTCAAAGAATGGAAACTATGAATACGGCAACCGGTTAAATGCGCTGGGATCATTTTGACTCCAGTATGACCATTATGAAACTTTCAAGAGATGTAACCACGAAAAGTTAAATTTAATTTCGGTTTAATTTACTTTTTATCTCCTTCTAGTTCAATTAGAAAAAGACAAAGAGTAAATTAACCAAAATTAATCTACTTTAATGGAAATAGGCGTAAAAAATATGTAATTTTAAATTCAGGCGTCACGATTAGCTATCGCTAATACAGTTATCGAAAATTCATTTGCCAAAACATTCTTTGCTAATGAAAAAGAGATCTTGAATTGAGTAAGGTAACAAGAAAGTAAAGTACTTGGAACACGTTGTATAGGTACCTAATAATATTGGCAATCAAATATTCGAGTGAGCACATGGCAATGGAATTTTAGAACGCGCCAGTACAAAATGTAGGATATATATATATATATATATTTGTACGTATCGAACGAATGCGAGAGGCCAACATGGAAATAGCCGCGCAAATCCGCGAACTGGACAGCGTCGATTAACACAAGATCGTTTTGCTTTATTTGTTTTTCGTTTATCTGCTTTCGAGCACGATAAAAGCGCATCGGCGCGGATTCGTATGGCTACCCTTTGACAATGCCAGTCGAATCAATCGCAAATTGCTTTCTCTGTGCCGCACTACCGTCAATTCGGCAGTACATGTCGCGCCACCGCGTCGTATATACGTAGCATGTCGTACCAAAATTTTATAGGATTCGTATTATTCGGCGGTATAAACAAAAAAATTCACCGCACGGGCCAAGCATATGTGTCTCAAATTTTAATAACGAAATCATTACTGGCCAGATTCGAGTGTCCGCTGAATCGAATTACAGAGGCATAAACGCGAGATGAGAATTTGATAAACACTTTCGAGAGTCTCCTTGCGCGATTATCCTGCCGAGAGTGATCCTTCCTCGTGTAACGAGGCAACCACTAACGCATCGCCTAACCTGTATATGTACGTGGTATATTATGTGTTATGCATACATGCATGATTCATGTACGTATGTTGAAGCACAAGTGGTATAGCACGTGCGTGTGTATATTCCTGATCTCTCCGCGGACGACGTCAGCTTACAAATTGCCAAACTTCTTACGAGAGCTTGTTCAAAAGGTTGAGAAGGGAAAGCAGTGCCAGCGGCAGGATGAAAGGACGGAGAGAGGAGGCACTTGTACGATCCAATATCCGACAAATCTGGTCTCGCGCACGGGTCAAATTTCTCTTACAATACAAACGAACGAAATACTATTCGTAAACTGCACTTGGTATTTCATATCGATTCTACTCGCGAATGAAATTATATAGGACTAAATTACATTAGAGTGAAATAAACAAATCCGCGTAAACATCGAAAATTACATTTCCCATCTTTTTAGAAAATGTTAAAAATTTACCATGTATTTAGAAAAAAATATTAAAAGCTTGTTAAATAAATTCAACTTTGGCATTAACGTTCGTGACCTAAATAAAAAGTTTTACGTACAAAAATTAATTTTTAATTAAGAATATGTATAAACGAAATGTATATTCTTTTTTTAAGTATATATATTTCAAAATCCTAAAATAGTTAAATTTATATTTTTATTATTATTGCACGTTAAATAAAATCGGATAATAATCTTTTTCCATTTTCTTCGTACTTTGATACTTTCTCCTGCGCGAAATATAAATTTTAGTAGGCACAGTAGTGTCTACCATATCCTATGTATGTAAAATGGCGGAGTAGATGTATACGAATAGCGTATATTCTGCGCAATGTAACACGTAGCGCGGAAGAAAACAGCTTAAGGCCCTTTCCGCGCCTTTAAGGGTAGAAGATTCTACATTAGGGGACTGTACGCTATCAGTCTCACCCTTATTCTACCTTATGACTTTATCCAATTCCCATGAATTCTCCCTCGTTCTCTGCAAAGCAGTCGCGTCTCTTCTCTGCGCGGACTTTGTTCAGAGAGATCCTCAGCGTGCAAAAGTGCGTTACACGCGTTGAATAAGAAACAAGAGGACCGAAGATTACAGTCGCGAGTAACGAAAACAAACGACCGTACTTTTCGCTGGAAACAGACTGGGGACAAAGTTACAAATTATTATCGTAAGTCAAAGGAAAATTTAAGGATCTGCAACCGATTTAGGCTCTGTTAGGCAGGAATGATGTAGAGATCCTTAAATAAGAGACTGAATACATCATACGTTTGGTTCACTGTCTTTAAAGATCTGCTTGAGATAAAATAAAATAGATCATGTAAGATAGAATGAGATATCCATGCATATCAGTCTATCTTATGCATCCATCTCGTTCTATCTTAAGCAGATCCTAAAAAATATCGTGGGCCAATCAGAAGTTGCTCAGTAAATAAGCTGGCATTATTTGTCGTCATTTTGACGTTAAAAACGTCATCAAAATGATGATAAATAACGTCAGTCTCTCAGGATGTCCAAATGGTGTCCAATCTCTTACTTAAAGATTTCTAGAACGACCTTCATGCGTTTACGACTTTCGGACTTTTTCTCTAGAGAGAGGGAGTCCTCCACCTCGTTTCGGTCCTTTTCCTTCCCTTACCTTTTTCTCCCGCAAGTTCGCTCACCGCAAACCTATAAATTCCGACGGTAAGACGCATAAATCAGACGTGCGTGTGCGTGTGCGTATATATGGCCGCGGGCGATCGGTTGAGCGATTAGAATTCCGGACACGACAAGGGACCTTTCGCGCTGCAAATATAAGATCGAACGTAATCACAATGCGGAAGGTCCGAAACCCCGAGAAGGTAGCAATCAACGCGTACTCCGGATAAATAATCCATCAAGTCCTTCAATGACGCGTCCTTTCATCGGCACTTTCTCTCTTTCTCCCTCTTCCTCTCGCTCCTTTTCTCTCTCCAGAATTTTGTGAAAAAAACCGAAGGGGGACAACGGTCAGTTTGACTGGCCCGAATATGCATCGCGCGTTCCACAGGGTGTCCCAAATCGCCTCAACTGTCCACCGATGGGAACTACTCGGAAATGATCGATGCTCGACCGATATTGGATAGCGACATATGGAGTGGCGTATCCAGCCAGCTTGCGAGCCATAATAGGTGACGGTGAAAGGTTTTTCGCGCGCTAGAAATATCACACGGATCGGATGTTAGTTCAGGATCCCTACCTAATGATCCACCGGTAAAGAGAAACGCACTCGTAAACATCTGCGCAAATCTTCGAGTCACATTTTTAAATTAAATGAGTTTACAAGATATTCTCAACATATACAGCACGGGCTAATAAATATGATAGCTATGACGCGTATAAGACGTTGAAAAAAGAAACAGTAACATCCTATAATAAAATAAACATAAATTAAGACAGCTTTTTAGCGTAGGTAACAAATGAGTATTTCAAAAATAAAATTTTATAATACGAAATTATAGTTACAAAATTTAAACAATTTAATTAAACCGAATTATAAATTAGAGTATTATATTAGAGTATTATATTAGAGTATTATTTTTTTTTCTTTTTAAAGAATAATACGAGAATAATTATGCTAGACTTATGTGTTATTCTTTTTGAAGAATAATGTGAAAGTTAAAAGCACGGTAAAATACAGTATCAAGTTGCGTAAATAAAAGATACAGCGTAGCAGCCACTCAAGAGTAACAGATGGATCTCAAAGTGAAGAACAAGCAGAACAAAAAACGGCAAGGGGGCGCGTGAACAAAGTAATGAGGGTCGTCTCGAGCCCTGTTCTCACCCTCGTGGCTCTTAATCAATTATTTTTCAAATCGACCGTCCCCACGCGCGACTCGCGTCTTCATCCCGTTAAAAACGATTCCTTTTAAAAAATTAATCTAGTGTCCTTTGTTTAACGTACTTCTCGAGCGCCACTTTTTCCTCCCTCACTATAAGGGAAGGTAAGTAGGTCGGTGATGCACAGGCGGGTAAGGGCTGTCAGATCGACGGATCGAGAGGCAGAGGAGAAGGACAACAGGACGCGAGGGTGGACGGTAGAAGGAAAGGGCGTGGTACGATTTAATTCGACGAAAGAAAATCGATCGATGCAATTTCGCGTGGATTAGGATCGAACGGCGCGACGTACCCTCTGCCGCGATAGGCTTCATTAGACGCTGAGATTAAACAAATTGCGCACGAGAGCGTTGAAATGAAAAACCGGAATGATCTGTCTGATGGCGCTCCTGCTCGACGGGGTCTGTCCGTACGTCCTCATAAGTCTTCACGACACGTATTAAGAAATTTCACATCGCACGTTTAACGTCGTCATCGGGATAACTCAGTTACCGTTAATCCCGCGTATAAAATGAACTCTGTCACGGGAATCCCGCGGCAGTACAGACATTTCGAAACTGAGTCGTTGCAAATCCTCGACCGCGTGAAATTCGTGTAGTAGGAAAAACGTCAAATAGGTTTATTACGCGCCGTGAATGTTTATTCCAAATAATCCCCGGCGATTGACTCAGACAAATATTTGCGCGCCGCTCGACTCGGCCGAGAAAGGGCAGCGAAACCGAACAACAAATAACTGGAAAACAAATTAACGTTTGATGGAAAACGAAAAAGACTCGAACAAGATTGTTTTGTCATTATCGTCGCCATCGTTGAGCGAAAGAGCGTTTTGTTAGGGTCCTTCCTTTTCGCCTATCAATTCCCGCGCTCCTCTCATCGAACCGACGCACTCGCTGTCCGCCAGCGCGAGAGGAACGTAAGGGTTCCCCAGTACATCGAATTCTTCAGTCGTTAGGCGCAGAGGCTGTAATTGACGTGGTCGAATAATGGAGTGCTGCCGATGTGTACAAAGAGCAGTGGAGAAGGGGTGACTTAAAAATGAGATAGATAAATAGATAGAGATAGAGAGAAAGAAAGAAGAGAGAGACACGTGGACGAAACGTGTTGAAGGGTATGTTGGTTGGCCAGGAGCAAAGTTCCTTGCGATCCAAAAGGGAGGCAGAACGTTTTTATCCCGTTTCGAACCCCTCTGTCTGATCAGGAAAGCCTCTCACGACACGAGTGATTTATTCCCTCCATTTCTGGGGATTATTTTATATATCCAGAGCTCTCCCTCCCCCTCTCTCACTCTCTCTTTCTCTCTCCAGAGTACACACACCGCCGGTCGTCGCTTACGAGACTCCCGCCCGACGAAATCACCCATCGATACGTCGAAGTTCCCTCGACCTATCCGCGGTTTTGTCGGGGGAAAAAAAATTCCGCGAACTCCTGACGCAGCGAGCCCGCGGTTCATGTTCGTGTCGACAAAATGGGGACGCGTTTATTAACCCTTATCGGGTTGTCCATCACTGCGTCAATGGACACGCTATGTAAGAAAATGAGCGTGTAACAGCGACGTGAAGATCATTTCCCAACATAATTCACTATCATAAAAAAACAAACTAGTTCTCCATGTACGATGATATAAAGATTTTTAGGAGAGTCAATTTAATTAAAGATGTGAAGATTGCATGTTGATAAAATGACGCGAGGATTGTTAAGACAGATTTAACGTATGAAATAGATACAATATGCTTTAAAGATCCTATAACAGAATATGTTTTCCAGCAAGATATACAAATAATGCAGTATAACACAGTAATCATTGTTTCTTGTTGTTTGTTAATGTTGAAGATGAAATAATCAATGTGTTACACTGTGTTTCTTACTGGAAACCACAAATTGTTTTATAGTCAGAAGCGATTTTGTCAAAATACTATGAGAGAAAAAGTAAGTACATATACTTTTTCTCTGTACATATACTATCTCACTTTAACTTATACTGTCTCATTCCATAACTTTAATTAACCCTCTGCCAACAAATTTTAACTGTTTCGCCAATAATAGGGGTCTTTGAAAAAGCAAATTTTTTATTTTTCTGGATTATTAAAAAGAAAATTTTAAAAAATTCTGATATACAATATTTACTTGTCAAAATATACCTACTTAACGAGTAATATTAAGGCCCAATTTCACAATTCACGATTTATTCTTAACCGAAGGTCAACTTGTTTCTCATCTTTTTCCAATTCTAGAATTGGAAAGGGCTAATTAATAAGTTGAACCTCGATTAAGAGGTTCCGTGAGTTGTGAAACTGGACCTAAGTGAAAATGTACCAACAAATGATCAACATAAATAAGTGAAGATTGTGAAGAAGGTCATTCAGTCAAGACAGTTCTTAATGCCTAATAATATTTTTGTCTACTAAAATATATTCACAACCAATTGATGGTGCCTTTAAAGACTCTAATTGCTGGAGGACAGTTAAGAGTATAGGGTCACACAAGAACAAGCTAGAGAGAGATAAATAAATTACATATATATGTATATTAGCAAAGTATCTTTTAAGACCGCAGCATGAATATACAACAAATATAAAATAAAGGTCCTAAACGATTAAATTTAATTTTTAACTTTAAAGTCTTGAAACACAATTCTAATAAAATTGGAGTAGTAATATCACAAATTGACAGGCAATTTAATAATATTGATCAGACATGTTAAAAAGATCTTGATAACCTGATGCTGGTAATACATATGTATGTATATGTATACAAGGAGAAAGTCTGTATACTTTTCTTTCTCATAGAATTTTTACAAAATCGGTCGTGGTCAGACTCTACTATAAGGTTTCTAGTCTGCACCGAATATATCGGATAATTCGCGTCGTAGATTTTTTTTACGCGACTTTCGCGGGACTTGCAGTTTCGCACTCAGCCACGCGAAATGGGATCGAGATTTTTCGCAGGAGAGGACGACTGCGCCATGACGGTGCCATAAGTCCTGAGATTTGAGAGATACCGGTGGCTGGTTCCGGTAAATCACCAGCGATCACTCAAAAGATTCCGCGAGATAAGAAGTGTGCAAGGCGTATCCCTGTGCTGTCTCGCCAACGCGATTTCTTTCGCTTCATTTCTATCTTTGGCGCGAAACCTCGACCGGGTGACCGACGTGGTCGGAGATTATAAACGACAAGGCAAAAAATAAGCGAGAGCGCAATGTCGCGGAATCAACATCGTTGAATTAACGATGGACGCATGTCTCACCGGCGAGAAGTGGCGTTTGATGGATTCTTCCCGGTCAAGGCGCGCACGTGCCGCAATATCTACTATTTCGTTATCCCGGTTGTATCTGATTATCGTTCACCGACTTTCGCGACATGACATACCGCGCAAACTATAAATCTTGCGGTGCGAAAAGGCCGTGCGTTGCATTGCTGGACAGAGACGATATTGCGACGCGTTGAGTGTCCTCGTCGTTGAGAACGCGAGCTTTCTCGATGTAAGGGGACACTCGAATGAAACTCGAATGAAATACTGCTACTCGTAAATCAATCTCGCTAGTTCCATAATGTTACATGTGACTATGCGTACCGTTAACCTATTGCGAGGACAGTTATCCTCTTTCGAAATCGAAAAAAAAAAACGCTAGCTCGAAAATAGTTCAGTAATGTGTTAACAATTTTTAGTTCAGTATTATTCTCCATCTATTTGGACCATATCAATTCAGTGAGATTCATCTGATTCAATTCATCTGATAATAAAACATTAAGTTATGTTTTTAATACAGTGTATATGATGCAGGAAATAATTTACTTAATCTATAATTCTCTCTCTATACGAAACGACTTTGCTCAAGTATCTAAATATTATAGCTAAATATATAGATATAAAAATAATTTTATTGGACCATCAAAATAATTTTATAGGAATCTCAAATATGAGCAATGCTGCAAAATATTTCAGCAACCAGTCTTGCATAATTATTTTGATGATCCAACAAAATTATTTTCAAATTTGTATTTAGCTAAAATTTTAGATACTTGAGCAAAACCATTCTTTTCTAAATGATTTTACTGAAATATCTAAAAAATTAGCTATACAGATCTAAAAATAATTTTGGAACTATCAAAAATAATTATGTGGGAAGCTCAAGCGTAATAAATAATGCTGCCAAAAGTTTTGACATTCTAGCAACTAACTTGAGCGTTCTAAATAAATTATTTTGATAGTTTAACAAAATTATTTTCAGATTTATATCTCGTTAAATTTTTGGCTATTTTAATAGAATTGTTTTTCCTGTGTTTTTTTATATCTTAATAATTTAGAGAAAATCATCCATAAAAAAACAGCCACTGTAACGCCACGATGAATCGTCTTTTTACAAATAAGTATACAAATTACGTAATTATTATAGAACTAAATTACGATATTATTATTTATTCTTTCTTCGCTATGTCTTCCGACAAATTCTAAAGAAACGTTTCTCGTAATTCACAACGAGATGCAACAAAACGGCGTGGTTCCCGCCCCAATAATGTCTACGACGACAAAAAGCGACAATGCGAGCTAAGTGATCGCGAGACCGTTCCGACCATTATAGTGTAAAGTGCCGGGAAATGACGTCGCTGTGCATGCACGCAAGACATCGGCGTATTCATGACGTTCATAGGAAGGAAGCGACGCGTCCCGGATCGAAGCGAAAAAGAGGGCGACTAGCAACAAATCATCCGATATCTTGGAAGCCATGCGCGCTCTACACCGGCTTCAAGCGAACCCTTCAAAGAGAGAGAGAGAGAGAGAGAGAGAGAGTGCTCGGGTGGTAAGAACTTTTCTTATTTACGAGCGAGCTTATTTCCTCGGGCTGCTGCATATGGATATCAGGTCGGCAATGCCTGTGCCGCGAGGATGCGAGGACGAAGCGCGTGCAACTTTAATGGCGGAGCTTCCAGGCCCTTCCGCGTCACTGGTCGATTCGTTCCTCCTGGAGGGCCGCTTATTTGAAAACTCACGAGGGAACGTACCCGCCGCATATATATATATATATATATGTAGCATAAAATTGTAAAACGCTACGAATTAATTCCAACACCTAATACATATCGTATATAATATACACAATGTAATTGATCAGACTTCGCGTGACCTATAAACAGATCATCTGTTCATCTTCTGGCGACCGAATGATAAATCCAGTAGTGTCTCACTCGTGTGATTCACGTTCGTGGCTTTGTTTCGACAGGAACTTATTCTTTTAACATTTAATATATACATGGTACATATAATATCTGTCACAAGATGTCTTAGACTTTGCATGATACCCGTTAACAGCAGATTCCCGAGATCATTCTTAGACAAAAATCCTAAATAAAAATCAAAATATTGAGACTGCAATAGTTTTTTAAATTAGAAAGATTTAAAATTAATGAATTAAAGTAGCAAGTGTGTTTAGAAGAATAAAAGAAAATAGAATTGGTGCGTGAAAATTCATTATTATGTAATGTATCATGCCTGGACAAATTTCGGATAGTTTAATTATACTATAATTTCAAAAAAATCCTTCTCATTTAAAAATAACTTTTCTCAAGATTTTGGGATATTCGTCCAAAAATGATCTCAGGAATCTGCTGTTAACGGGTATCATGCAAAGTCTAAGACATCTTGTGACAGATATTAGAGGTACCATGTATATATTAAATGTTAAAAGAATAAGTTCCTGTCGAAACAAAGCCACGAACGTGAATCACACGAGTGAGACACTACTGGATTTATCATTCGGTCGCCAGAAGATGAACAGACGATTTCGCACGGTTGGAAGGGTGCTGGTTGAGGATCGCAAGAAAAAAAACGTCCTGACATAATTTGCAAAGAGATTTCATAAAAGAGAGCAACGGTGAAAACGGCGTCTTATTTTTTACGGCCAGTTTCCCGCAGACAGTTTTCGGCGTTCTCGAGAAATTTTAACGCGACGTTGCTCGTTGCTTAAGACACTGTTAAACCACCTCACAGTACACTTATTTTTACGACTCAGACTTCCCCTTGCGCAACCGTGAAAACTTTGCGCTCTTTCGTCCAAAAGTCGTCCAATAAAGTCGAGCTACATATTTTAAGGTACTGTTTCCCCGTACTGGCGAAATCGTGCTTAAGGAAATTAACCTCCGTGAAAAAGCCGAAGAGAATTTTTGTCAAGCATGTCATATTCACTTGCCAAAATGAAAATCATATTTCGTAAGGCAACGACTCTTACCGAATGTCTGCTCCCTAATTAGGAAGAAGGTTTTGACATGGAAAGGACGACTCGAAAGTACGAGAACACGAGATCAGAAGCGTCTCGCGCCTGATTACAGTTCTCAAAGTTCGAGCAAAATGTTGGTGAGGTCATTCGAGTCGTTAGCTATCGTTGCTTCTGTAGCTAAATCAACTATGACGCAAAGGTATCTTATTGGTAAATGCAATTGGATACATCTCTCATCATCTCGATCCTATTTAAAAGAATTTTTCTCCACCGAGATAATTACAAAAAAAATTCTTCATTTATTTATAAATTATGCGTATTATTTTTCCTCTTATAAGATTTTTACATTTTACTTTTCTACTTGTGAGTTCTTTATTAAAAAAAAAAAAATCGAAAAATAAAGTTGAACACCATATCCTGTACTTTTACCATCTTCTTGCTCCTCAATTAATTTCCATCAGCTGCTATCGACACAAAACGGAGAAACTATCGAATTGATCGAGTGCAAACGTCGAGAACTACAGATTGATCTCCTTAGAAGGACTAGAAATTCGTTTCACGGTTAGCAATGGACAAGATTTGTTTGACTTTTGGCAGAAATCCCCAATCGTTCTCGGACAGGAAAGGAACGGCCCGTTCGTCGACCCGCCGAAATTGGATGCAGGATTTGCTCGTGAAATCAAAAGACATCGTCACGCGTTACGAACCGGAGCAAAGAGAGCAAAAAAAGAGAGAAAGGATATCAAACTTTGGACGTAAGAGAAAGGAGCAATCTGTATAACAGGCAGGATCCCTTCCCTCATTTTTTTCGATTCCGTAGACGGGCGCAACTTGTCATACATGGCGAATATTGGAGACAAACAAAAAGAGGGGGGCATCGAAACGGCTTTCGTCGGCTCTTTATTATCATATAGATTGTGTGATCGATAACTCATTGCCTCGGTACGCACTATGGTTATCGTTCTTTCAATGTGAATAACGAGAAAAGCTTGCGATAAACTATGTAAAAATATCGTCTAAGTATAAAAATATGTATATCTTACGAAAAAAAATTTGCGGCCAACTTTGTATTAAAGACATTAATAATTCAAGAAATAATTTATTAACATGTTGCGACACTCATGTCATTTTTAGATGTAAGTACATAGATGTAAGTAGATGTTTTTCGATTGTAATTTTTAGATAGAAATTAAACAATTTTATATATTATATATATAGAACCAGAAAAATATTTAATCGTAACATAATTACTCGATGGTCGATAGAAGTATTTAATTAATTGCGTGGACGATGGATCACAAATATTGACTCGATGGTTATTAATTGAAAAGAGGATTTCTCATGTCGAAATAACGATATTGGTGTCAATATTGTTTACTGCAAAAATGTTGAAATATCCCAACTAAATGTGCTAGAAAAATGTTATCGTCATACTAACATTTAATGCGTTAGACAAAGTGCAGGTAACTAATCAAGGAGTACAGAGAATGAAGCGTAAGATATAAGCGCAAGATTAAATTCTTTTCCTACATAATTTTACATAAGTAGCCAGCTAAATCCTTGCACAATCCTCGAATAAAATTTCTGCAAGGTTGCAAACTAATCCTCTCATCCTCGAATTATTTCCAAATGCTAAAAATATATTACGTGCATAGTGTATGTTAATCTAATAGTCTCTCTAATAGTCTCTCTAATTTTCCATTTAATTATTCTTTATCTCTTATCTTTCATTTTTAATATATATATATATATATATATATATATATGTATGTATATATATTTAACTCGAAAATAGTTACCTGGGTGATTTTCACATTCCAGAAGCAAGGAAATGATATTCAGTCTCTCACAGTTTCCTTAATTAATGGAGAACCTATTTTTAAATATTTTCTTACATTAAAAAAATATTAAATAAATTTACATACATAATAATATCTAATATTGATAAATTATAGAACAATCAATAATATACAAAATGTAATCATAATAGTGATTTTTAATTGGGGTGTAAAAATCATTCCCAGGATAATCATTTACACATACAAAAAAAAATTAGTGACTATTTCCCAGGGTAATAACAAAATATTAATATTTAATAATTAATATTTAACGTAACGATTGATTACTTAAAAAGTTAATTGTAAGTATTTAATAGTTCTACGTATATCGTAACGTTGTAAGTGCACAACTTGAAAAAAAAAAGTAAAGGAAGACACGAAGGGTGTATTCAAGTGGACTATATCACAGGGATTAATCACAGTGCATCTTCGATATAGAAACAAATGCCTTTTAATCTCGCAAACGTTGCTACCGCTCGTTCAGCGGCGCACTTATGTACGTTTACATGCGCGCTATCTAACGGTATCGCCATCCGCGGGCATGTTAGGGGAAGAAAGAAACGAGGTAGCCTGAGGGTAGCGACGGCAGGGCGGCATGTAAGAGCTGCTCCCCCGACGTGTAAGGTACGAGTGTAAGGCTCTTAAATGGTTATTGGATTGAGACTCCGCACGAACGAGCTGGAAGTTACTTGGCGATATCCTGTCGCGGTAGGATAGGTCCTCGGTGAAGTAGAGGGGAGAGGAAAAGCGGGCATATAAAAGAACGACTCGCCGACCTCGGGGTACAGGGGATACATAGGTACAGGGGATGAGAGGAGATAGAGAGAGGGGTTGAGAAGAGCATCGAATGCGGCCGGTTATGTGAGAATTTGTAAACGCTGGATGCAGTCGCTACCGCGCTAAGTCGAACGATCAAGTTTTCTTAGCGCTTTATTGCGTCGCGATGTCGCTTCATCGCTAAACAGCATGTTAAATATTTAGGCTCGTATTTTCATTCGGCATGACAAAAGTGGCCATACAACTCTTCTTTATTGCACGGCGTTGAATGCATAAAAATTGAGATCACACAAAATATATTTTAAATGAAGAACATAAAGCTCTAAATTTCAAATATATTTATATTGGATAAAAATTAATACTAATATAATATAAATTTATATATGTATAAATACTTGTAAATATATATTACAGAGTGATTTCGTTTCATCATCTCAACTAAATGATAGCTATAATACGATAAAAGCGGAACGTATAACGAAATTTCGGATATCTATTACAGTAAGTACTCTCGTTCGATGTAACTACGTATCATTGTCCTCCATTATTTCTCCTCTTGTCGCTTTCCGTTATTTCCGTTCTTTGTGACAAATGCGTGCTGCTCATTAATGAGTTTTTTCACGCGGTCGTAATCGAGAAAGGTACCCCTTCAAAGTACCAAAACGTCGCCGCAATCAGATACTATTTCTGTCAGAAAAGGAGGATGATCTCATTGTGCAGCTACGTCATTGTGAGGCAGCGGAAATATTCGTAACCCGGGTAATATCTGCCAAGCCGGATCGCGAAAATATCGCGAAAGTCGACGTACGTACATACGTTTACCGTGACTACGAAAATATAACAAGACAAATCGCTTTATTTTGCACGCGGAATCTCTGTTTTTTTGTTTACGTATACGAGTACACTTTACTCGCGATGATCTGATTATGTGAGTGATTAAATCAAAATTGCGAAACAGTGAATTGCAATATGCGATGAGCTTACGATTGTTATGTAAATCAACGAGAAAGCAATAAAATGAAATGCAAAAAGTGATACATACATTTATAGGATAAAAAATGTAATATCTTCAACAAAACTGTTTAATTGGACATTTTTTAAACAGCAATTACATATTTTGTTTACGAAACAAACAATTTGTTTCAGCTCGATATACGTTTCATTAGCTTTTTAAATAACAAAACTATTAATAACAACTAAACCGTTTAGTTGAAATATAAACAAATATTTTAGTCAGATACATTTTAACCAAACATTTTTGATCGATTTTAAGTTTCATAGAATAAAACAGTGTAACCTAGGAAAAATGTTTTGTTCTATGAATTAAAATTTTACTGTAACAACAAAATATTGAGTTAAAATGTATCGAACAAAAACATTTAGTTATACCAACTAAACTAACTGTTTAATTGGTATAAACAAACATTTTTTTACTATTTATAAAAAGTTGAAAAGTTATTGAGATGCACTGAATTTTTTATTATATAAATAAAATGTTTAAGTGCTGTTAAAAATATACTGGTTTTGCTGAAGGTATTAAATATTTTTTCCCAGTGTACGATCGCTATTCAACACGCGACATGAATTCACCACACGCGTCGTTATACTATTGCGGGCGTCGATTACCCGGAGTAATCGCAATCGCGAACCATTTCGAATGTAAACGCAGAGTCTCATGACGATCGTTAGTTAGTTACCGCTGGCCCACCCACTTTCTTCGAAACATCCGAATGCGACGTGTGTTAGTACCTACATGCGCTCTAACAGCAGCAACAAGCTTCCGCAGCAAACTGTTACCGATATTACTCCAGCACTTAGTTACCAATTTACTCGGTCCGAGACTAGTTGCGAAAGCAGTTTCGACGATCCACGTACGTTTACATGTAAATCCGGATGTAAACCGAGGGTCATGCCCAGTTATTGCCTCGGCGATCCCAACTCCCAAAGTATCGCCGTTCAGGGTACGTTTTTAGAACCTCGTTATCGTTTAAACTGTCTTAATAACAGTGATTAAAATTTACTTTGGTCAAAAATATGCTCTTGTTTCTGAAAGATGAGCAATTCGAGCTTCCATTATATTCGTTTCAGTAATTCCAATTCTTGCAATGGTTTTATAGAAATTAGTTCAGAAAGTGCTACAGTCGAGTATAGCATTTTTCTAATATCATGAATGAAAAAACGCAAGGAATTTATAAAAATTTATTCATTAATAAAATTTCGTGAATTAATTGTACGGTCTCATTTTAATACCAACAAAAAAAATAAAAACGTATTTAATTCTTTATAATCCCATGGATCAGTAAATAATCAGTAAAATAAGAAAATATTATTTGCATTATTTATTATTTATTATTTATTATTTTATGGAATAACAGAAAGTAAGAGACAAAAATATAATAATAATCAAATATAATAATGATCAAAAAATATGAATATTTGTACCGCTTATTTGTGTATTAACATGCAGATCTCACGTGGATATTCCCTTGCAGCTATAAAAGTTAATGGAAAAATTTTCATTTCATGATTCTAATCATAGTTTATGCGTAGATGCGCTCCGCATACAAAACAGGAATAGACATTGCGCTTATCTCATTTTACCATTATTTAAATCCCAAACGCATGCCATCTTAACACGTTACAAATTACCCAAGATGGAGAAGGAACTCCATTCGCGCCATTGTACAACGAGCGATCTCAATCCGCGAGGAATCGGAGAAAGACGCGGTAAACTTACGCCGAAACTTTCCGCCGAGAATCACGAGCTCGCCAATTAATTCGAGTGGCGTGGCGCAATTAATTTGTTTCGAGCTGCGGATGCCGCTCGTAAAACGTGCAGATAAAATTAATGAAACGGGGTACGCGGGAAGGGGATAACCGCCGCTGCCGCCGCCGTCGCGGTTACTAAAGAGAAACCAGAGCAAAGAGATAGCGAGAGAATAGAGAAAATTATGACTGTACGAAAAACGGAAACGCGATGGAGTGAAACTGAACGGACTAAAGACAAATACATCCGTAAATAATATGGAAACATAGGTGAGAAAGATGAGTCTATAAAAATTATATTTTATAGAAAATTTGAAATATCTCCATTGCTGAAAGAATTATTCATTTATTGGACAATAGAGGATCGATTTCAATAAAAGAAAAATGAGTATTTTATTCTTTAAATTTATTCTTTAAAGCGATCCAATCCTAATTAATACTCTTTACATGCAAAATTACGAAACTGACAAAAAGTATGTCCTCGAGCCAAAAGAAGACGAACGATCCTTCCTCTCTACGTCTGGTTTAAGAGGCGTTCCCCGAGATTTCTGAGGAAACTCGATGAAATCTCTTTTGTTTCTCGGCGACGAGAGAATAGGGATGGGTGAAAAAGAAGCGAAGTAGGGACAAGCAGCGCGGGTCGGGGTTCGCATTTACTCTGATCGTACCTTGAAGCGCAGCGAGTAAACGATCCAATTAAATTTCGCGCTATTGTAATCCGAATGGGCCAAGTTGTATTGCATAAATAAATTCATAACGTTATATCTCTCCGCCTTTCCGCCGCGAGTCTCGCTTCCTTTGTCTCCGGCGCGCAATTTGCCCTCCTTCTCCCCTTGACACAAGGGTGCTCGCCCCCGCAATTTATTTATCTCTGCACTCTCTCTCTCTCTCTCTCTCTCTCTCTCTCTCTCTCCCACGGGACCTGGGGACAGCTCTTCGAATGTTTAGTTCTCGAGTGAAGGGTTGTCAGTCTGTCAAAAGACATCGCCTACCCGAGTGCGGAAGAAATATCGTGTCGACGATAACGAGGATATTAAGATCTGGTAAGATGGTTTCGCGAATATAAATCGCATGGCGGACCAATTAAAGGGAGAAACCGAATTGTTATAAAAAGGGAGAATGCGATGTATTACAAAATTTTCATCGACCCGATAATTTTTATCTCATATTCGATAATAATTCTCTTACTTTTGATTTTTAATCTTAAAAAAATATATTAGGTGTTGGAATTAATTCGTAGCGTTTTACAAGTGATGGAAAGTACTTTCATTAATGTATTTTTTAATGCTCATGTGAAATAAATAACATTCTTTCATTAAAAACGCAACGAATTAATTCCAACACCTAATACGTAATTTAATACAATAGAGCAGAATTTTTCAACCGGTATGATGCAAAGAGTTTTTTTGTAAATATGCCACGAAAATTTTATAGAAGATAAGAATTGCAAACATTTAAAAATAAATAAAAAAAGTGGAGTAAACAATATTTTTTAAGGGGCAAAATAAAAAATATTTAAAAAATTGTAAAGATAATCTAATCGTATTTGTGAAAATTGCCTAAATTATAAATTATTTTCATGTTAACTAAGATGATATCATCACTGTCATAAAATCAATTTTATCAAAATAAAATAAAAACTAAAACTTTAAACTTTTACTGCTTATTTCTGAATGTGTTGGTGATATTTGATAAGAGATCTATGCTGAACTTTAAAGCATACTGCACCTAATATGATATATCTCAATAAATTTGGCTCGACAAATTATTTAATTAATTGAAAAAGGTTGAGAAATGCTGCAATAGATAGTACATGCACAAAATCCAATAAATGAAAGATAAAATAAGACTCAATACTTCTAATGTGTATATACACAAAAAAGAAAATTATGAAGAACAATCTGGCTTGGTTTTTTCTAGCTTAGACTCAACTTCAGTTAACCTAATATTGATACAAAAATTATATTTTTTAGTTATGATTAATCATTAAATAGTTTGTAGTGAGTAATTTTAAAAGTTACTCACATATTGTTTCTACAGAATCATCAATTTACGACCATAACTAGAAAAACACAATTTTTATATTATCAAGTTAAATTCAACCACAAATTAACAAACCACAAGGAAATGAAAAACCGAGCCTCTGAGTCCTGCATTGGAGAGTTATCACATTTCATGAAAGAGTATTTGAAAAAGATATTCTTTCGAACGGCGATTCGTAACCCGTTGCCCCCATTGTTTTAAATACTGCCTGACCTCTTAAGAGCAGCTAGAGAAAATTGAATCCGTTCCCGGGACAGTTATTTATGCAAAATACCCGCTCTTTATGTGATACACCATGACAAGACTAGGCCCGTATCCCGCCAATCCCGTGGGAGCTCGTTACCGGCTATCGTAATAGAACAAATATGTGTACTCGTGTACGTGGATATGTACACGTATTTATACGTGTGCGCGCGGGTACGCGATTAAACCGCCGGCGGTTGTTATTTTTTCGTTCAAGTACTGAGTAAAACCTCGCCGCGTTCAGCATGCAAATTTCATTTTAGCACCTTAAGTGCCTTCTCTTCTTGGACTGAAAAAAAAGGCGAAGAGGCGACGAAAAGAAAAAAACGCGGGAACGATCTCGCCGACATCTTGGCGACTTCGAAGCCTCCGGGGAGAGGCTGTCTGTGCTGGCTGCCTACCGCGGCGCAAATTATTTCCATCCCTAGGAGACAAGGTGGCGGAAACGCGGCAATATTACGCAGATGTGTCTCTCTACCTCATGTTAGAAAAATGGTCCTCGGCAAAGTATTCGTCACGACTAACATCGTCGTTGGGTTGTCGCGGGCGAAGCACGGCTCTTCGCGAAGGGTTGCTCGCCCGAAACATTTTCCACGTCTCCCTCACAGTGTAGATCGACGTTTCAGACCGAGCCTATCCCACTAACGTGAGTTGGTAGGTGGATCCTGGTGGATCAATAGCCTCTGTCTGGCCTCACCCTCTGCCGCCAGCCTCAGTGCCCTCATTCGCCGACAACTCAACTCCAAACTCATCCCCTCCCGCACCCTCCCCACCTATCTGTCTCTCTTCTGGTGCTGTTCTCTCTGTTCCGCCACTGCGAGACCGCTTTTACCACCCCTATACGCATCCCATAGATACCGTACACATATACATCCAGACACACGTACAACCAGGGTTGCGACGGTGTGTGCGCGTTCGTGGCTTTATAACGGGGGTTGTGTACGCGGAGACGTATACTCTCATGCTCGAGACGAGTCTGTCTCTGTGTATAGATATGCGCGCGCGTGCACAACGTCCTGTATATATGTGTGCATGGAGGGTACACGTGGGTGCAAAGGGGCGGCCGCGCGCGGGGTGACCCATTTTTTAGCGTTTCACCTGTTTTGTCTTTCTACCCTTTTTACGCCAGAGCCCTACTTTGTTAATGGTCCCCACGCCGGCCGGTAGACGCCAGACGGTTTCTCCGATGCGAGAGTAATGGCCGTCGTCGTTTTTCATGCGCGCACTCGCTCGTACCTACACCAGGGTCGCGTCGCCGGCGGGCATTTGTAGACGAAGGCCCTCCGTAGATGAAAGTAGATACGGCGCGTACGCGACAGAAGTTTCGATTAACGATCCTCCAACGTCATCGGCCGGCTTCCGCCGGCGACACGCACCAGGTGCGCCGCGACGTAGAACGCGAGATGATAATAATCAAGAAGGTGAATTTCGAGAGATACGAGAGATATGTTTGGTAGAATAATTTCTCGAAAACGTGGATATATATGTATATATATATATATAAGGATCAACGGGGAGTAGTATTATTTCCTCCACGAGTACATGGATCGTCTTAATTGCATTATGATCCGCCTACTGCATCGTCAAGAGCAAGTATCACGTACATAAGTGATGCTTATGTTGATAAATACATGTAAGGTATAGCGGAAGTTTAATACTTTCTCTCGTAACAGATTCCTTGACGAAAGTTTGACGAAAGCCGCAATTGGGCACAAGTTTTTAAATATCTTAGTAATTAAACCACAAATTTTCAAATTCTGTTAAATTTAATATGAGAAAGAGGGAGAGAAAGTCAAAGTTAGTTTCGCTATTGAACTCTCAGCAACCAAGTTTCAGTTCGGCGTCTAATATTTGTATTTAAGGTAAATCGCGCGATATCTGATACATCCTGTGTATATGACGATCTTCTCTCCGATCGACGTCGCTGCAGCGGAGCGAAATATCCCTCTATAAAGATTTTAGTGCGCGTAGCAAAGGTTGCGCTCGAAATTGAAGCGGAAGAAGAGACTGACGGAGCGGAGACGGACGGAGAGTCAGCTTCCAACCAGTTAAAGTTCTTTTTTGTCATGCGGATGCGAAGCCTTTCTGAGTAGACCGCCGAATCCCATGAGTCCGCAGTGACGATCAGATCGTAAAACTCAGTGTCGCGGTAATAACCACGGTAATAACTGGGCGCAATAACACATACTATCATACCGGAGATACTTGAACGCATGGCGTGTCGAACAAAGTGGAGGAAGGAAACGAGGATGCGGCGCGGGCCCCTATACCCTGTCAGAAACATCCCGTTTCCACGTCCCGGTTTTCGCGTTTTCTCTCATCGCTTACGTTTTCGCGTCAATGCTCACGTAACCCTCCCTTCCAGCCTCTCTCTCCTCCTCCTTCTCCTCCTCCTCCTTCCCGCCGACCTGTACATCGTGGCGCGGCGTTACGAAGAGAGATGACAACGAAATACGCCCGAGCGTATCCAAGACAATGAGCGGTGTCGGGCGTGCACGTACAGTAATACGAGGTTTCGTACACGTGCGCCTTGAAACATTGTTGTAAGGCTGAGTCTTGGGCAACTTGCCGAGAAACACTCGAGTTTCCCTTCGCTAATTCCGTGAGGCTATTAACCTCTTCTGTTATTTTTATTAGTTCTAAAATTTTTTAATCCTCTTTAGTAGACAGCTTTTTCTCGCGCAAGTTGAAAATTGTCACACACATGAATAAACATACTGTTTTATCAGATTGTTGGAAAGTTTAAGGGTATTGTCAATCTCTTACTTTATTATGTGTATGTTGACTGTTCACTCCAAAAAATATGGATTTAACATCGTGCGGTATTTGCATAATTCTCACCATGTTGGTACTAATATCAACAGCAATATGGTGTAAATTTAAAACTCACGTTTATATCTATGTACAACATGGAGTAGATTCAAAACACATAGTGTTAAATCTATGGTGAGAATTATATATAATACCACATAATATTAATCTTAATCTGGTATTCACGAGCCCAGTGAATTCAGACAGTTTCTTCAACTACGTTGTGAAAATTTATTTATAATAAATGTTTCTCACGACTTGATATAATGTTAAGTTACATAACCTTATTCCTTTTTTACCTTTAAAATAAAAAAAATCAATTAGCAAAGTTACATTCAATTTAAAGTAACACTCGATCCATACGAATACCAGTTACGAAAATTTTAAATACCGATTAAATACACCCATATTTTTTAAAGTGCGATTTAAAAATTCAAAATGTCTAGAGAGTCAAGATTTTAACCAAAATTAAGAGGATTATCATCGTTTTAAAATAAAAGCAGAAGAAACCTCAGAAAATGTTGCACATATTGGTTCATCTAAGCGAATCATTGTTAAATACCCTCCAAAAGGAATCCTATACAATTTTTACAATTATCTTATTAATAAAGAGATAGGAATATGCGGTGCATAATATGAAATTTGATGTATATAAGCGGCTTCGGAGTGAGATAGGTCCGGAGTGAGATTACGTTCTTGTCTTGATATTCTGGAATACAGTGGGACGGGATCCCCGAGTTCTCTATAACGTTACTCGGGTACCCATGGCGTTGCGTATTATGTATCACGTAGATACGCGGTATATGCACGCTTGGTATGCATTGGAAACCCAGTGCAACGGGTGCATTGTTACGATGGGGCGCAAGACGAAGGGCACGGGGAAACCGGGGGCATTGGCGATGACGGCGGTGGAGGCGGCGGAGGCGGCGATGGCAGTGGTGATGATGGTGGCGGTGGCGGTTGAGGTTGGTTGTAACGGGTTAAAGCGAGAGTGGAGGGGTTTCGACGATGGAAGCGAGAGGGGAACGATCGGCTGGATTCCAATCAACATTTTACTGCCTGTAAAACTGCCCCATTTCGTAACATTGCTTCGTCGATGCCGACGCCCTTAAACTCAACGTAAGTTCCAGTCTATTACCGTGCTAGCCAGGATTACGCTCGCCACTACGTCGCGCTTTAAGTCGGACTACCGGAAATAGAATCCACGAATGATTTTTCAAAAGGCGCCAGGAACTGTTGTCGCTAACCCAACACACGCACGATACTCAACTCCGTAAAATCAATTCTAATAATACTGCGAGTCTATATCCCGGATACTTTGTAAAAGCGTTTCTCTCGAAGCAGAGTACAGTTTCCCTCGTTTGTTCTACGAAACGATATGCACTCTATGTCCGGAAGCAATCATCGATCTTAGATTATGAATTACGGTCAGATCATGAATATTAACAAAAAGCAATTGAGAAACTGTTCTAAATTCATAATGCAAAGTTATATCCAATTATTTGAATTATTTTTAATTCTTTCTATAGGTCACTTGCTCTTACTCAATATCGTTAATTTAACTAAAATAAAAAATTAATACATTTTCTTGAGTTAAATAATTTAACTCCAGAAAATATAATATATTAAATGATTTAAATTTCATTATTTACTAAGTGTATATATGTTAATATGAACATTGTTTAACTTTGAAACTAATCACAGAAATGAGTTACATTTTGACATATATAAAAATCACAAATAACAAAATGTTATTTTTTATTTTTATGTATGTCAAAATGTAACTCATTTCTGTGTGTTTTTAATCCAAGGGATTAGGTTACCATTACTTTGAACTATAACAATGCAAATAAAGAGAAGCCCTATTAAACAAAGAAGATAATCCAAATTCTGACAATAATGATTTTTTAAATCATTTATTATAATAATCTAATTTTATCATTGAGAAAAAGTTATTGCGTAAAAGTTATTACTATATTACTGTATATTACTAATAATCTCCATTGTATACTAAGAATCCCCCTCAATCTTGCTCTTTTTACTGTCAACGATGTTTTACGTATATTGTGTGCGATAGCACATACTATTCCAGAAAGTGTTTAACATCACGCTTCTTTCGAAATAACGACACGCGTATCCTCGCGGGAGCCATGCCATGGTCCACCATGAGGTCCGCAAGTAGACGATGGCTCGTTTCACTCAGTGCTTTTGCGAAAGATCCGTGATGGTGAAACCATCATCCTCCCTCGGCAACATACATTGTTCCAGTTATTGTGCCATTATCTCCAAGTCTCCTCACTCTCGCGTGCAGAGAACAGCAACCGGGGTGGACTAAAAAAAAGTCTCTTAACCCCACCCCGAGAAACATAATTGACGGCAACACCATAAAGTCCCGGCATAAATTTTTGGCCCCGTGGATCCCACTATCATCTTCCTCGTCTGATCGACATGAATAATTTCGTATCAACACAGAGTTCGCGTGTTCCAGTAATTGACGATACGTCGAACATAAGATAAGTAACGGACCAAGTAACGATTAAAATTTAATACGGAGCGATTAAGACATGTCCAAGAAACTTCGAATCGGCTATGCGAATCGCGAAGGATTAGCAGGATGCCTCGAATAATTCATGAAAATCGATCGAGACAATTTCAGAGAAATATTGTATGTTCGATCGAAGATGGGATTCGGGTGTTCGACCATTTTGTCGTCACCAGGAATTTGCAATCGCACTGAAAACGCGGTCGCACGATCCCTATACTAAGTTCACGGCCCTCGTTACGGTCCCCTTTACGGGCCGTACGTGCTTGGCAGCCCTTCACGTAAAACCTACACGCCGACATGTACGCGAAAATACGTCGGCGTTTACTATTTTAGATACACTATAGGAGGCGAGAGAGAGAGAGAGAGAGAGAGAGAGAGAGAGAGAGAGAGAGAGACGCCTTCACTAAACCGACAAGAAAGTAAGTCAGTACCCCGTGAGGGGTAATATATTTTTTATTGTTAATCTACGGTGATTTATGTCGGGGCGTCACCGTAACGTGTCTTTACCGCGCGTCATACCCTAGCCACACCTCGCTGTCCCTTTCCTCATCTTCTACTTTCTGTATTGACCTCAACAATAAAGAATGTACCTTGCAACCATCACCTACGTGCTGTATATTGGACGCCTGGATTGATAGATAAACTTTGGCAGAAGAAAAACGACAATTGTATTTTTGTTAAAGAAAGGATAATCGCAAAAAATGGTAAATGCTTCATGTATTCAAATTCCCAAGCTTAGATAGGAATCCTTCTTATTTTTTTCTTATAGGAATCTTATTTTTTTTTTACTAATTTTAAATAGAGTCTTATTGTAGTTTAAAGATATCTTTGTAAAAAGTGAGGGAAATTGTATTTTCGTTGAGGAAAAGAGGACCAGTAAATTTACTGAAGAATCTGAGAATAAGAAGATACACAATAGCCGCAAAATATCCAATATACCGACCTGGATTAGGAATCGTTCAGAAGATAGCTTCATGCCCAGACACGCGTAACGTAATCTTGCGGTCGCAGTTTTCTATCACCGGACGAAGATACTGCTTGGTCAGTAACAGGTGTAACCCCAACGCTTTGAATTCATGATGTATCATCGCGGTAAGAATTAGGTTGTTTGTAATATATCTCGTTATAGGATAAACACGGTAAATATAATCTATCATCGGTCTATCCTTTCCGACGTACGCTAACTCGCCATACCACCCTCCTCTTCTGACTTTAATAACAACGTGCGTTTTTTTTTTTACGATGATTACACGCGGCTTCTTATCGGAATATATGTTCCTTACCGTTAGCCCGGCTCTTTCTTTCTCATTTCTACGTTCCCGTAGAAAATCCGGGAAATCCAATCGGCGTCGCCGCTCTCGTTTTATGCGTCGCGACCTCAGGCAAAGGGGACGGGTAAGAGGTCGGTTGTTTGGAGGCAAAGGGGAGAAAACAGTAGGCAGCTTTACGAGAATCCGGGGGTGTAACTCCGGGCGTTTTGTACGTTTCTTACGTTCCGCGTAAAGTCTGCGCCACCGCTGCGCCAAGCAGTACGTCGAGATACGATTTTAATCCGCTAACAGCAGCGGCGCGATTCGTTTGCGTTCACTTGATTTACAAGCCGAGCGAACGGAGCGAGCGAGGAGAGCATAATATACGAGCTTGGTATGCACATAGGCGACCACTCGGAATAATAAGCCTGTCGAGAGTTATGCGACGTTAAGTAAGCATCCGTCATGACGATCGAATCGGCTATTACCGTTCGACAACATCTCGCCATCGTACGAGTACATCAGACGTTCTGTCTTTAAACGGTAAGCAGATGGACCAACGATGTAAAACGCGTTCGACGATAGGAATTCCGCGACACAAGCTCTACTTCGCCCCCACGACATAAAGCCGAGCCATTTTCCAGTATTACGATAAATATGAAATTGCGATATTAGGAGTTATCCATTGCCCCGTATTTTATGCCCCGGCGATGGATCAGCCGCATAAAAGTGTAAACAAATTTGCATTTATATCTAAAAACTTTCAACGGAATGGTATATAATCCGTTTGATAGCATTTAGAATATGATCTTTGTGAAAAAAAAATAAGAAGCAATGTCAAAGAAACGTCATAAAGGATCAAAGATTGATCAAAGATTAAACCAGTTGGACAAAATGCACAATAAAGAACATTTTGTATTTGTATTAGAAACTACCCAGGTTCGTGTTAAAATTTTACATTAAATTTTTAATATATCCGAGTATTAATTTAACATAATAATTAATATAATTATTGTTATTTGAATATTTTATATTAAATTGATAATCAAACACATTTTTTATTAATATTAAAATAACACAATTCATTAGTAAGTAAATAAATAATATAAAAACTTAACTAAATTTTAGATGTTTTAGCAAAATCGTTTTTGTTATGTGTTTTAAGCGGCAATATGCTTTTCTATGCTCTTTAGATTTTTGCCGTTTTTCGTTTCAAAAATATGACTTCATAACATAAAATTAAAAACTAAAATTTTTAATATCTATATAAAGATTCCACTAAAGATGATAACAAAAATGTCAGTCATAAATTATTCTGCTCCGAAAAAAAAGTTAAAATTTTTTACTAAATTGTTAAAATCGCATCGATTAAATATATATAAATTCTTAAGAACAAACTGCACTTTGATTCCTACCACGCAAATAGGGAGCTGTCGAATAGCGAACGGCATTATCATTGCAAATGTGCGAGCGAAAATAGTGGGTGTTTCTTACATTTTAAGCAGGATCCTATTCGGCGCGGTAATAAAGTTTGCCCCGATTGCGTCTTTGTGCATCGCATTACACGTTTCTGGGTAATGAAAGTGTCTCGCGTAAGGTTATTAAGGGAGACAATTCCATCCAGGGAGGCATGACATTCTCCCGTTTGAGGCAACGTTGCAATAGCCTATGCAATTTCCTCCGCAAAATTGATCCGACCCACGCAAAGGGAAGAAATACTGCGTCGGTGACGGAGGGGTTTTCTTTCGCATCCTGCAACCCCGTGCCGGCGTCTAAAGGGTGTTGCACACGAGCGCGGGCGTGGGCGCAAGACTGTAGGCGTGCGGAGCTGATGACCTTCTGCAATCGCGTGGGTG
The DNA here is from genome assembly GCF_000204515.1 of Acromyrmex echinatior. The sequence continues at coordinate 4,571,619 of NW_011627046.1, read as the reverse complement.
TTAACGGTACACTATGAAGCCGCGAAAAGAACTTAGTCTTTAATCAGGAATGTGGAATAACATGTACTTTGCAAGCAGGGTACTCCGTAGGCGTATGAAATTGGCAGAGTCGCACGTGTTTAATACAAATCTATTCCACATAAAGACCTTCGCAATTTCAATTAAGTATTTTGACATTTTTTTCTCTCTTCGATATAATTATAAAATATATATTCTGTAGACATAAGCATGTCTACAGAAAAAAAATGTAATTTTAAAATATATGTACATAGATGCTTACAAACCATGCTTGACTATTAATTAAATATTGATTGAAATTATTCTCATACAATGCAACTGCAATATTTTATTTTTTATTACCTTTTTATAAAATATATTTTATTATTTAATTTTTATTATTGTAATAAGGATCAAGTTAAGATGTTTAAACGAAAAATAAAGACTTGTTTACTGCTATCTATATTAAAAGAATTTAGATGAATTATAAATGATTTACAATTATTATTTGATAGTTGACGTGTTAAAACAATTTTATAAGTTTAGTATAAATAAATCAGATAAAAGTCGATTAATTAGGTAGAAATATATTGGGTCATTTAAAAAGTATCCGCGGTTTTTTCATTCAAAAATTGAACAAAAAACCGCGGATACTTTTTAAATGACCTAATATATTATTTTACTGGTCTACTATTGAATAAAATATATTTCAACTTAGAAATTAAATCGCAATAATTTTCCACGTAGCATTACAAGTACTTCGAAAAGATTGTCAGCAGCCAACCACGGTGAGATTAAACTAGCATCTGAGAGACGCACGTAAAATGTAAACATTTTCGATGCTTCAAACGAAGCGAAAAGAAACGCTTGCCAGAGCCATTCGTGCACTCGAAAAATCTCGAAAAAGAGAATCTTTGGAAATTCAATCGCGTTCAATGATCGATGCGCGCGTTGTAACGTGCAACTCGTTGCAACTCGTTGCAACCTCGTCGTTCCCGTGAACTCTGAACTTCCATCGTGCTCACGTAACACTTTTCCCACTGACCCGTGAACTTTCAGGTTCGACGCACTCCTCCTACGCCATTCGTTGTCCCCAGCTGTTTTCAATTATCGGAGAAATTCGTTTACAGCTAACCCTTGCGGTTGCTGTATGGAAGAAAAATATCCACAGAATGACATCGTACGTTTGCATTTTCACAACATATCGCGTCGATGCTGAAGATAATCGCGAAGATATTCATAGACGTACGATTGATTTATGATCATGCAATCGATGAGAAATATATATATGTACGCGGAAAAGACGTTACAAAGGAGGGAAACGTCGCGATGATGGAAATAATAAAGCGACGTCGACCATTGTCTATTTTTATCGTGGAGATATGGGTCGACCGACACGTTATAGGACGCCTTATCGACAGCATTTAACTCGGCGAAATAAATGAGCCGCGTCGACGAAGGTGCCATTAGGCGAGTACGCCGCAACGAGCGGATATTCGGTTGATATGATCAACCGTAATGAGAAATTTTCAGATCATGGATTTTTCGACACCCTCTAGCACACGTTCGACTTCTCGCTATCGCAGGCGATAACCGAGAAGCCGTGGGGCTTAATGCGAGACGACAATAATGCGCCGCATTATTTCCACGTCGCGACGTATAACCTGCAACAGCGGCGGCGATCGCGGAAGGCACGCGATGACCCAGACAGGATGGCGACTTCGTGAACCCCCTTCGCACTTTGCCAGCAATCCGACCTGCCCAGAAACCCCTAGCGAGATCGACGCCACCATGGCTGCATTCGTGTGTCCCACACGGACCTGAATTTCCCGGAATTGCGCGACGATCGTTCGCGAATAGGTGTGAGTCACTTCCACCACTCCCGAAATGAAGAAATCATCACATCATTCGCTATTAACACAGACACACCTTGCGAATGCACGAGAATTTTACAACCTTGATTAATAACATGGTTCAACATAAAATTTTCTTCAAAGAGCCGTAGTAGTCCCTCAAAATATTATTAAAATTCAAGCATGATGAGCAATGCCATAAAAATTTTGATTTCTACAACTATCCGTTAGATATCAAAAGAGAAATGATAACCCCCTTTAAAATAATAACATTTTATTATTTTTAATTTCCATATGTGTCAAAATGTAAATCATTTCTGTGATTAATTTCAAAATCAATAACGTTCATATTAATGTATTCAGTAAATAATGAACTTAATTTGATATCAAATTTAATATATTTTCTTGTCAAATTGTTTAACTTTATATTTTAAAGTAATGGTTGAATAGGAGCAATAGCAAATATATATAGAAATATTTAAATCTATAAAAATAATTAAAAATAACTTAAATTAGCATATAAAGAGCAGTAATCTTCCGTACGCTGAGACCTGATTGTGCTCATGTTAGTATGCTATTTTAATAAACATAGACGTTCATCAAGGTAGCACACCAATATGAGCAAAATCAGATCCCAGTGTACGGAGGATTTAGTGCTCTTTATGTGCTAATCCTCGTTGCTCTAATTCTGATTTGATTGCTCTAATCGTTTAAAAAAATATCGTTTTAATCTAAGTTCTCAAAAAGTTAGAATGCCTATGAAAGAAATACTTTTAACAAAAAAAAAACTTATTATATTGTAATTTTGTGCTAATTATGTGTTTTTAATACACACTAGTTTATATAACTTTTTCAATTATAGTTAGATTAAAACTTTTTTTGAATTGTTTATCAAATTGTTTGTAAATATTAATTAATTTTTTTAATGAACAATTAGAGCCGTCTTCGGGCAGTTCGTCGTAACATCGTTTCATACTCGATTTGTAGAGTATTTGTGAATTTAGTCAAGTCTCTACGGATATGCGTTTTTCTTTTTTAATCTTTAAATTTAATTCTGACAGTCTGATAAATTGTCTCTTAAATTTATTGTTAATTTTTTCAAAAATTAATAATTGGCCACCGCCAGGACTTCTGACTGTTCAGCATCAAAAAATTTTCGGGATATGTACTTCGAAGAGAAAAGTTTTTATTAAATTACGTAATTAATCAAAATTATTTCTGAGTTCGGTTACACTAGATAACTGCTGTGGCACGTACTATGCTCTTAATATGCATTGAGAACGAAGTTCACTATGAGTCACGCCTATGTTTGCCACGCAAATTGAAACAATGGATGTCGATCTACATCGAGATGAGTAAATATTAACGATGAGGCTTATTATTTTCTTATATCACGCGTCATTTAACGCTTATGACGTTTGCAATGGAAAGAATAGTAGGCTCCTCAACTTTCTACTAGTGCAGAAAAATTCTAGACATTGACGAATTTATTAATTTAAATTTAAAAATATCAACCATCATATTTATTAGAAGCTGGTGCATCGTATTGGACGCTGCATCGCTATTTGTATCTAAACGGTCAATCAAACCATTATCAACTCCGCTCGATTCAGAATTGCCTGGCATCACTGAAAGCCCGCGGCGAAGCTCGCGTGTCGTATTATCAATGCAACGCGGAAAAACTATGTTCGCTTCCAAATACGGGGTCTCGAAGTTCTTCGACAACTTCTAAGATTCCTATCTACCACCCGCGACGTGGCTCACAGGATGGAAATTCACCTAACTTAGACCATTAGCAGGCCATAGGGTGAATCGTTATTGCGAGTTTTGCCAGAGAGAAGCCACGACGTATTATTCGCGACAGAACTTGTGACCGTTATGGCAGTTATACGTTCGTGCCACGCTCTTTTTCTGCGACCGCTAAAATTCCGTAGATTTTCCGATCGTGAAATCGACCCACTGACTCCAATGTAGCACACCGTTGGAACGCTTCCGTTTCGCGATCGTTTTGCCCGTATTACGAGTGCATTTTTATCAATCAGCCGTTTTAAGCGAATTGCCCGGGGTCGAAAATTTAAACGGCGCTCGCATGCCAGTTCGTTTTATGCAAGTTAATGGTATCTCACGGATTCGACAATAACAATTCGAACGAGCGAAAAATATAGGAAAAAATATTACGCCCGGATCATGAGATATTTTAACGCTCGACGTCGAGAGATAAATCGTATTAGAGGCTGAAAATGCCCCAAAGGACCAACGTGACAGTCATCCCTCGATCCCCGGGTCGGCGACCCGCTTCAAAATCCCGTGACTCGCGTAGGGTATCGCAGACATTCGTAATTGGACACTTGCTCCCCTGCTCTCTGGCTTACGCGAATGGGGGTCGATTTAATATAATTTGGGTAGCCCAAGGTTGTCCTAATTTCGGAGCGTTTATGCAAATCTGCGCGAAGGACGGGACCGCGTTTCTTAATCCACCCTGTGCGCCCTACGAACCTACCATCTTCTGCACCCTCGACCGGCCGATTTTTTCTCATGAGGCATAGTCTTCCCAAACTTATAGGATTACCGCGATCAAGATCAACGATGGAAAGTTTCAGAGGGGATGAACTAACAGATCATTCCTCGTATAATTAAGCTGTACAAGCCGTATGAGATATTCGAAATTTATCGACATACCATTAACACAGCAATATATTTCATTTTAGTAACAATAATATTTAATGCAGGATAAACGAAAAACGTACAGTTTAATCTCTTCATTTAAAAATACAAAACAATATATGAAATATATTTAGATAATTCTGCGTATAATTAATAATAATACAATGAAAAAATTTTATTTACACCTTAAAGAATTATTGCAATGACTGAAGACTTAAAACATCTATTATAATACATAATAGAACTTTTGAAGAATTACTTTAATCTTATAAATATCGATTTTTTTCACTCGTGAATATTCGTTGTACCGTCAATATCTCCATAATATCTTATCGCAATATATTAGGTGTTGGAATTAATTCGTAGCGTTTTTTAATGAAAGAATGTTATTTATTTCACATGAGCATTAAAAAATACATTAATGAAAGTACTTCCCATCACTTGTAAAACGCTACGAATTAATTCCAACACCTAATACATTATGGGAGAGAAACATGCCTCTCGTTTCCCGCAAGTCCGATATCGCGGTTTCTGGGAATTAATCATGATTACGTTACAACGAACGGAAGACGGCGGAGTCGATTGAGATTTCACCGGCACCGCGGTGCGAATTTGTTTTGGACAGCTGCGCTATGTGCGAGGTAATTTCACAATGGCTCTATGAAAGCCAGCGGGAAACCACGGGCATCCGCATTCCCACAGGCGCGTAACGCGCGTGGCAGAGATGTCACGCAGCGAGCGAGCGAGCGAGAGAGTAAGCGCGCCACGCATGCACGCACGTACGCACGCATGCATGCACGCACGTATCCGCACGTATATACATATACACGCGTAGGTAGAGGATCGGTGAAGGCGTGCGAGGTCAGGGCGCTACACAGGACGTGCGTGCTGGCGCGGCCGCTGCAGAATCGCGGGAAAAGCGCGGTGTCTTTCCGGGCGATTGTGTTACCGATTGACCTCGAGACGTAATAACTGTCGTGATCAACGGCAGTATTGTCCAAGATAATCTAGATAAGGGACAATTGCCGTTTAGCAATAGCGTATATCGGCGCTATATCGATCGGGCTAATGTCCGAACGTTCGCGTGCGCAACGAGCCCCCGCCGATGCAGATGCATTTTGCCGAGACTACCAATTGGGAAATTCATTGCGAGCGCGCAACGAACGAGATCAAAAGCGCCACGAGAAAATAAAAGAGATCCCCGCGTTCATTTAATAATGCCACAGCGAGAGAGCCGAACGTGCAATAATTATCTGGGTCAGTGGAAGCGCTACTTCCGTAGTATCGGATAGCCTCTCTTTGCCGAGAACTGAAAAGTGGATAATTCAAATAATGCACACGTGCATCGACGAGCGTATATCCGCCGCAGGCGGCGATCAATGAAAACATTAAATGGTAAATCATTCGTTTATTCCAAAAAAAAAAGCAAATGTGTCTAAATATTTCAATCGAGCGTTCAATTAGCATCAATTATATTTAACGAGGAAATTAATGTCCTTTTATAATTCGAAGTGGAGACTTCCTGTTCGCGTTTCGAATATTAAATAAGGTGAGTGTAAAGAGTATTCTTACAGAAAAAATATTATTTTTAAAAATCTTATTTTTAAAAAAATCTTCATTTTAGAAAGAATAAGCAGTAATTAACAATTTGTTAATAACGAACATAATAGATTGCATTTCTCATAATTATTTTACTTAAAAAGTTATTATCCTCTAATCAAAAAAATTCAAAAATTACTTTTCGAAAAAAGAATAGGAATCTGTTTCACCAATCATCACATAAAACTTAGTACGATTAATGCATTAAAGATAATAGGCTGTTGTAATTAGTGTTATCTTGCAAAATATTAAATTAGCACATCTAAATTTAGGAAGATGTACGAATAAAATTTGCAATAAAATAATATAATTAAGTAGTATAATTAATACAATACTGAATTATTATATTATGTTTCTTTTAAATATATAATAAATTTTATCATATTCATTATTAACTTGCCAATTAATGTTTATTCTCTACAAATAAAGTGCACATAAAGCTTTTTTTTACAAAAGTCTCCCCTGTATAACTTTTAATACTTTTTACACTCACTGTAAATATAAAGTTCATATGTACAGTAAACGAAATTGTTGCAATAATTTTGAATATAAGCTTTAGCGTTTATTGAATCTAATTATGAGATGCATTGCTTGATATATTGTCCCTTGACTTTCGACAATTTCATCGCAACATCCAAAAACATACTTCTGCTTGTAAAAATCGAATCGCACGGTACGATATTTTTCCTACGGATTCCTGCGTGATTGCAGAAGGGTTAAACCGTACGAAACGCCCCGCCTTGGCCGTGTATCAATTTACCGGGCAGTTTGGTCTCGTAAACACGAGTCCCTGGGCCGTAACTATATACCATCCCTTGCGGTTACCCCCGCCGTGAGTCGCGTCGCGAGTCACGGTGCAATAAAATTCTAACAATATCGGCGCATCGATTTCTCGTTCGGACATTTCTCCAAGATGAGAATGCAGGCAGCGCCACTTTTACGATTGAAATTCATGCATATGCGTTCGGCACTTCCGTGCATATACAGCTTCCCTATCTTCGTCTATCTCTCTTTCTCTCTGAGCAAGAAGGAAGGTTAGCATCGAGTCTTACCCGTTGGAAAATACGCGTCCCGAATTTACGTATCTTTACCGCGAGCCATACATATTATTCCAGTTCTGGATGGTTTCCCACTCCCTTCTTTCTCATCTGGAGAAACATCTCGAGGAAATCTCATCCTCCGGACCACCGTCTATCTTACGGAACGTGGCAAGTCTTCTATTATCTACGAAAGATGCGGATGTCATAAGCGAACGAGAATCGGGTCAAACGTAGCAACAATCGTGTAAAATATCTCCTCTCACTTCCTCCGTGAAGATAAAGAGTCTCTTGCCCGCTCACGAAATCACTATTGAACACTCGATGTGCATCTCTTTTTTTTTCCTTCTATATATCAACTTCTATATATCAACGATCGCTCTTAAATTTCAACACTCCATCTCTTTCAAAAAATATATTTATACATACTTTAACGCACATCAAACATGAAAAAAAGACCTCGCATTAATTATATGGAAAATTAGTTCTCGATGAAATAAGTTAGTTTTCAAATATAATATATTATAATGTGAACAAAAAATATCAAGATTCAATAATGGATAATTTTTTAGTTATGGTGTATCAAAGATGTAAAATTTGTAATCATAGAACATCTTTGATACATATCATAGTTCAAAAATTATTGAGCCTTGTATATATGCTATTTTCTGTGTTCGTCATATTATAATACTCTGAAAAAAAAAAACGGTGTGGATTTAACACCATATGGTATAATTCTCACTGTATTAGTATTAATATTATAACATCAATATGTGGATTCAACAGAAGTTTCAAATTCATAATAACATCTTACAATTAGTGTTAATATTAATACCAACACGGAGAGAATTATAGACCACATGGTGTTAAAATGATCATATTTTAAAAAATAAGTGAGAACTAAGTCATTTCATCAGGATCCAATTGTCCCCTCATATAATTAATATGGAGTCCTTTTTTACTCCAAAACATATTTTAACACCATGTGGTCTATATAATTCTCTCCGTGTTGATATTAATATTAACATTAATTGTAAGATGTTATTATGAATTTAAAACTTATGTTGAATCCACATACTGATGTTATAATATTAATATTAATATTAATAGTGAGAATTATATCATATGGTGTTAAATCCATACCGTTTTTTTTTCAGATGTTATAATATGGCGAACACAGAAAATAGCATAGATACAAAGCTCTATAAGAAAGAATTTATAAATATATTTCGTGTGTCGAGATACTTCGAAATGTATTTCCTAAAAAACTACTTGCATGACATATTAAAGTACGGGAATCGAACATCACTTTGACCAAAACTAAGCCAACCACGATATTATCTCTTACCAGATTTAATTAACACGTGCATGATTTCGTAAAAAGGGAAGTCCGGATTATCTATTTAATTATTAACTGCTAATTGGGACACGGTAATACAGCACATTCCCAGCAGGCAGGGCGTCTCAGCGCCCTGGTCAGGACATTAGTTACAGCGTAATCCTTCAAGATCTGCGAAACCGAGTGTTTTTGAGATGGACGCCAGTGCCGGATAAGAAATGTCCGAGCACCTTCATCGCGCGGCAAGGCGGTAATTGAAATGACTAAAAAGAAGATTATAAAAGAGAACAAGGGGTTAGGGGTTTCGTTTGATGCGAAATTGCGTGACTGGCCCATTCGTCTCCGGCTTATCCTTTGCCACGTGCCCCTCTCGCCTTCCTTATCTGGAAGCACACGCACTTTATCTAATATCGTGGGGTATCATCTTCAATCCAAAGATGATACCCCATGCTTGGCGTGCGAAACCGCGCAAAAAATGACGACAAACGATCCGTAACTGACAATGTAAATTTGACATTATCTAATTAAGGTGATTCAATGTAGGTTGAAATAAGCTTAGTACGAATTTTCAATATTAATTAAAAATACACATTTCTATATTTCTCTTTATATTGATAAAGTATAGTACTTATACCGAAGAACAATTTTGCTGAAATATCTAAAAATTTAACTAGATACAGATGAAAATAACTGCTAAAATATAAAAATAACTATGTATTGAAATTCAAACATAATGAGCAATGTTAATGTTACAAAAAATTATTATATTCTAGTAATCAGAGTACTACATAATTATTTCCACAGTTCAACAAAATTATTTTTAGATATGTATCTAGTTAAATTTTTAGATACTTTAGCGAAACCGTTCTTTCTGTATACAATTAATATAAAAAATAATAAAGAAATAAAAGATTAAGTGCCTCGTCATTTTTACAAAATGATGCATTAATATTAAAAAATTTTGTATGACTCAGTCATTAAATTACACCATCATTGCGATGTCTTAGATTTATTCGACTAATGCCTGCTTCTATGCAATTTAATTTCAATCTCGTTCTAACAACTAATTCTCCATCTTTTTCTATTTTTAAGAATTAGATAAAGAGAGAAAAAGATAAAGAGTAAATTAAACTAAGATTAAAGTCAATCTACATTGGTAAAAACAGATGTAAATGAAGCAATATTTTCGATAGTTATTTATTTTTTGGGTCAATGACCAAAACATGAAACTCGAATGTGCTTCAGACAGAAAACCAAAGGGAAATTGCCAGGCAAAATTGGAACGAGCACGGGGAAAATGAAGCGTGAAAGGGGAGTTAGTCGAAAACATCAGGAATGTCCGACGACTAGAAAGGAAATCAAATTTGCTTATGAATGGTTAGCGATTAGGACTAATGTTCCCTGATTCAGGCCACGGTATTGTCAAATCTGTTCAAACGTATCATTGTGATTAAATGATAGGATGGATTCCCAAGCCAAGTCCTATATTCACACAGAGATTGACGAAGAGGAAAACAATGAAGCTCAATATACCACGGAAAGATTACAGAAGATTATGCTATATATATTTAAGCGATCTCGAGATATAACTTTTTAAAGTTTTTTCCCGATCAACTTATTACGTATCGATCGCGTCTAGCGTTGAGAAAAGGTAGCCACCGGGATTGCCTATAAAAGCCAAACCACAACGGACGGGCGGACGGAAGGGGACGGATCCCGTAAGTACACACAATAATCGATCTATCGAGGATAGAAGACCCGACGGAAGGGTAGTCCCGCCAGCCTCCGCTTATTTTTCTAAAGCACACACGTGACCGCGTAACCCAGCATACGTCGCATTTGAATACTCAAATTTGTCGCCAATAAAAAAAAACTGTACGGTGCACAGAGGGGTTACGGAGAAGCCTCGGTTAAATCCAAAATTATGATTCCGTGTGCATTCTCGCGTGTGCCATCCTTTGAATAGCACGCGAGATACAAATGCCGAGCAGATTACTCGCGCGTGTGCCACGTGTCACTTCTAAGAATACAGATTTCGCACTTAGCCATCGTAAATCCATCCCTCTTCGCTGTACCGCACCACCGACGTGGTGCACCATCTCCTACACGAGGAGTACGCCGCGCTAATAATATTCGCACGACGGTAATAATAATTCCGTGGGATTTGCAACGATGATTGCGAGCGAGTTTACTGCCGACTCGCGCGCCTCCGAGAGATAAATTTACCTGTCTGGAGAAAATGGACTTAACCCTTAATAAAATTGCATCTCACGTGTTTTACCTCCCGCGATATTTCCACTGTAGATCATCCGCCGTTTCGCCGGCGAATTAGCACGTCCAAGCTGCCGTGCCGCTGTTTCCCACATGGGTCTGTAAATCTATATAACACGGTACATACGAGTGAGAAGCGTATAATCGGACCTAGAACACAATAGATCTCGTTCCGCTGCGCACCCGACATTTCATCTTCCTTTCTTCCACCGCGGAGCATTATCATCGCGGTATCATTTTCCGTCACTTCATGGATCCGCCGCTCTATGATGATCCCCTTCGGGCTAAGCTAGAATTGTCGGGAATCCGAAACTATAATAACAGAGTAAACCCTATGATGATTTGATAACCCAACCGCCCGCTTCCGAATAATGATACACTTTATGTCCATCGAATTTATCGTCGTGAGTATCTGATTGTATCTTTAACAATCTTAACACTCTCTCAATCTCATTCTAACTCAGAGTGAGGACACGTGTTCATCAAGGTCCAAGAAATGAAGCGTGTACTGTCAAAGCATCACGCTGAATAGTCGCCATCAGTCTCTGAGACTGATGACATCGATGAGGAAATCGGTGGTGAACGATACCGAAATCTCAGCAGAGTATCTATCTTCGTGACCCTACGAGGAAAGGGTCGCGAGGAGAACGACACCGACGGAGGGGGTCTAATGACCCTTGGCCACAGGACAAAAACTTAGGCATTATCTCCGGTGAGCCCTTCCATTTAACGACGAATTCACTTACACGATCGTGTCCAGGTGTTCCCGAAAATGCGGTTTCGAAGCCATATATTAGAGCGTGATGTTTTCGTAACTGTGAATGACGAAGATGACTGTGTTCCGTTAAAATTGCTAAGTGCTACCTAAGTTAGAAAAATTTATTTTCAGAAGTTGATTGATAATTGTATACGTGTTTCTTACTTGCTTTTTTCTCTTCACAAAGAAGAAACGTATGTAAAAGGACTGAGAAATAACTAAAAATTATCTCTCGTAATGATTGCAATATATATATATATATATATATATATATATATATATATATATATTTTTTTTTTTTTTTTTGAAAAAAACAC
>NW_011627046.1:4500359-4559765 GCF_000204515.1 Acromyrmex echinatior | reverse complement strand
TATATATTCTTTTTTTTTAATTTGGGAACATGACATACTCACTATTTGATTATTAAGTACATAAAAGGACGGTTCCAAAATATTTAAAAATTGCACTAAATACACACACAGATCTAAAAATAATTTTACGGAATCATCAAAATAATTATATAGTATGCTCAAACTGATTGTTCAAATATTAAATTTTTGCAATATGCCATTAACGCTTAACGTTCCAATTATTTTAGTCTAATAAAATTATTTCCAGATCTATATATTGTTTATAAAAAATTTTAGATACTTCAGCAACCATTTTCCCCACAATTAAAAATTAAAAGAAAAAAAGAAAGATAAAGATATCGAATTTTTTTTATCAAAAAACGTATTGTATAATCTAAAAGTGTTTCTCATAATCAAACAATGTAATCACTCCTTTAGTGCATTTAGATTAAGTTAAAAAAAAAACTGATGTGTTGACACCGTACAAGAAACGTTAAGATCGAAATTTCTTCGAGAACAATAATGTCTTGAATCCTCGCGCTTCATCGTCCGCGAGATAGGTATCCAAGTTACGGAGATGTTCGCGATCACAGCCGAGTCACCTAATTCTCCAGGAGATTCGAGAGATCGCGCGGTCGTTACCGTTGATTACCGTCGTTACCATCAAATTACCGGACTCGAGCGCAACGAAATCGTCCGCCAGCATGTGGGTGCGAAGCAAGCGAAAAAAAAAAGTCACTATAGCAGAATACGGACGGCAGGAGAAGTGGGCAGAGGTGGTGCAGAGTAGGAGGCAGGCGGCGGCGTCGTAGTACGCGAGATCTCGTTAAAAGTGTCCTCTAGCTGCTGACCTTCTGCGCGCGTTTCCAGGGCGAGTTCGGATAACGGGCGATGTTCCGATGGGAGAGGGAGGAAAAAAAGAGAGGAAAAATATAACGGCCAAGGGAAAAGGAATTAGAAGGCGGTTGATCGTTCATTAAGCAACTCGGCGAAACCTTAAAAGCTCGATTACCGGGCTTTATCGCGTCGTAGGCTGACCACGGGCTACGGCAATAATATTCAGTCAATGGAAAACAGATTTTATGTTCAATTATGAGGATGTACGGCGGATGGCAGTGGCTCCAGGTTGGGACGTAGCGGCAAAATATGATCCAGTGCCCACTATCGGGATGTATATGGATCATCGAGGGTTTAGTGGGCCCTAAAAATCCCAATTTAGATTTTACGAACGTCTCGGCGCCGAGGTCCGCGATTTGCCAATTGCGTCGGCGGTGACATTTCTATCCACTCCACGGAAAGTAGTCGAAATCATGATGCTTTTACGCGATGATTTTATGTTACTATATCCTGCACGTTTATGATCTATTGGACCGCGGGGTGCCGAGTCTGCACGAGAATTACGCGTGCGTTAGGATAATCCTAGATTAACCACACTTCCCATTAACTTTTACCGTGGGTCGTCATATCTATTATGAATTATCCTAGAAATATAAGTCGCCGCGGGTGTGATATCTAAGTAAAATTTACGCTCGGATTATTTCTCGCTCGTTCATGTTACGTATTTCAGCGAATTTTTCATGCGCAAAGGAAGGAGAAAGAGAGAAAGTTCGGTAACCTTAGGCTAGGCAACGCGGCTCTCCTGCGGAATACGTAAAAACGTTTCTTTTCGTTCGCAACACTCAAGGCGTAATAATGAAGGCCGAGTTCGCTCGTCGAAAAAAGTGCGAAATGCAAGTAACTCGGGCCATTCATAGACTCGTATTGCAGTGGAATAGACGGCTCGAAAGCGCCCAGTACTAGAAGAGCGCGAATCTAACCAACCAACCAACCAACCGACCGACCGACCGACCGACCAACCCCTCCGCCCACGTCAGGCTAGGAGGTGGCGTAATACTCGAGGAGGAGAACCGTGTGTATCGACCACTGACGTCATTCATCCCCACTAAACTACGTCACGTATACCCTGCTGCTTCGCCGTCGGCGAGGCAGTGATGGTAGTGGTGGTTGACGCAGTGCCGTAGCGAGTTTCTGAAACGGGGTTGTACAGGGTGTAGGGTGGGGATTTAGGATCTTAAACCGAGCGATGATCACCCGCGCTTTTATTGCGGGCTCACAGTACGTTTACTATAAACCCGATTATTCGTGTGATTTGACAGACATCAATTTTTACTTATGCCACATGCGACGAGAGATAGAAAGCTCAGCGAAAATCCGATGGCGAAAATCCGACAGTTATATGAAATCATGCATTAACGCCTTTGGGTTGGCTGACGGGATTATGCTATTCGTCGTTTTATCGCGTCAGAATTTCGCCAGAGAAGTTCGTTTCAATGGTCTTTTTTAAGGATAGTAAACTCGTGGAGAGTGACGAGTCGTACGACAGTTGCACGTATCATATGATGCTCCGCTGTTCGTTGCAACATGACGGTGATATAACCACGGGACATATGCTTGTACGAGAACCTGTACTTGCAGATGCAACGTTTCAGTACAAAGAGAGACGTATGTTTGCCTTAATAACGCGATTGTGTGCCGTAATAGAGACGCTACAAATGATATGGCTCGCGTTCCAGGAGAAATCCAATTTAGGAAAGCAATTGTTACATCCACTTTCGCGAGATACCAGTGGAACGTGTAAAATAATAAAAAGTTTCTATATAACGACGCATGAAAAGTTTTATATATAAATTAACGCGTGTACTTGATGTCTTATCCTCGGAGAGATAATTTCTCTGATCTCCCTGAGCAAAGTCTCCTTTGATAAATCGCGCAGTCGTTCTCAGAGAATTTATTCATACTTAAGTGAATATATAAGTCTTGATAATAACAAAGATAAGGGTTAAGAATGTCGGAGGTGCGGGAGGTGCGGGAGGTGCGAGAGCACCACGATACCACGGCCCTGAACCCGAGGGAGCTTGAGTGCAAAAGTATTGATCGACTTCATCCCCACTCGCGTCTACCCCCACCGCGTTTCGTCGTCGTCGTCGTACCTTCCCGCCGTAGTTTCTCTCCGCACTTTACCACCCTTCGTCGCCCTTTCCCGCCCTTTCTGGCGCACGCGAGAGGAAGAAGGACAGACACAAGCGCAGCCGCGAGGGAACCGGAGGGAGGAGAGGAGTGACTCGACTTGACGAGGGGGCGAGCGCGGGAAAATTCGCCCTCCATTTTTCTCGCAGGACAGCAACACCGACGCGAACCCTTCTCCGATGCAAGGAAAGGGCTGGGTTCTCTTTTGTTTCTCCTCGCTTCGTTTGTTTTGCTCATTATCCGTCTCTCAGATCGTCGATATTCCATTACGTCCGGCGGCTTCCGAGAGAAAACAATTAAGACGCGGCTGGTGTATGAATCTTCGCGCTTTTTATCGTTCAAATCGAATCGAACGCCGATGAAAAGTGGCAAATATCTAGTTTAAACGTAGCAGAAACGAGACACGGAAGAAAATATGCGTACGTGAGATATCTAATATTGTATTTGCCTCTGTAATCGAAAGTTCGTTGTGATATCTTATAAATTTTATGAAATCATTTCCCTAAGAAGTTTAATCAATAGCTTTCTAATAATTTTTAATACGTAACATTGTTTTTTACCTTTCAGGAGCATCAAATTATAACTTCTTTAATGAGTAAATAGTAATTAACACATTATCAGTCACCGTTTCAAAGCGGATGTTCCCTAAGTATTACAGTTTCCTTTCAAGTTACGTCTCTCAATAAACCGAAGTGACGCTTATCAAGATGATATGATACGGATAAATAGACGCTAGCAGATATTTCAGTGACAGGCGACAACTTCATTATCGCGGACCGTGTCGTTATAAATCGCCACAGTAATCTACGAGGCAATTCGCTTTGTGGACCGTTCTTCCCGTTAGAGCTCATTAGTAATCGTTGAATCCACATAGTTCACCCTTATTACATTGTAAATGTACTACCCGGAACGACACGTGAACTACATGCGACACGTGTCGCAATGCCGTGATGGCGCGGTTCCGCTTGATTTCCTCCACTTCTATCGTATGTTTTTTTTCCCCCCTCGTTCCTAATTACCGCGATTTAAGTGTCCTCATATCACGCAACGCATCGCTCAGTGCGTTTGCGCGAATGCACCTAGCGGCATCATGAAAGAGACGCGCGCACACGAGCTTAACGAGCGAATTTTGTTTATTTATTCTAGTGTGTAAAAATCGAGATGTCCGGTGTGCGATAAGCGTTAAATAGATATTGAAGCATGGATCATCGGTAATCGATCGCGCTAAGAATAATGGGAAAGCTTCATGAATAAACGGAGCGATTTCCGAGTTGCAGGAGCTCGAAATGTGTTCGCTTGCATATTCACGCAGCGTATATTACAACATTTCTTGATCGCGATAATGTGACGCCGGGCGCTATCACATCGGCGAGTGCATTATTCAAAAGTACCTGCATACAAAGCTACGATGCATCCCGACCTAGGTCTCCCTCCTGATACACCGTCGCTCTTTATAATGCGGCATGTTATTATTTATTGTATTACATTACGGCGCGTTGTATCCCTTGTGCGTTATTAATACCCGGATCGAGCTGACCCGCCGCCATATTAGCAGAGAGAAGGGAAGGGAGAAAGTCGGGGACACAGAATTGAAAACTGGGAAACTGATACGCATTTTGCAAATGTTTTCAATGAATTTTGCATCACAATCTCGGCGAAGCAAAAGAATCACCAAGACATTCTGTTATATGCGAATATTTCTACAAGACTAGGCTGGATTGGAAAAGTTACTTTATAAAAATAATTCTTTACTGTTTTTTTTTTCGAAAAATACATTTACTGGTTACTAATTTGTTACTGTTACTCAAAAATTCAAAAATAACAAGTCGTATAATTTATTTTTTCACCGAATTTTGATGACCTTTTCTTTAGAATTAGCATCCAATTATTCATTGCTAATTGATCAGTTCAACACGAGATTTCATAGAAATTATTGTTAATTGTAACACGGTCAAACCCTTGTTATAATTACTAATATTCCCTTCTTTTAAAATTCGCTTGTGCACGTACACATATATATGTACGAAACAAAAATAACGATTGTATTCATTACGCTGAAAAAAATTTCTAATTGGAAATGAATGAAGCAGAAGATTCTGAACATATCAATTAGAATTTTGATTATCTCTCAGCTAGAATTAAGTATAATTCAACCAAAAAATTCTGATTTTTCATTTTTGATCAGAATTCCAATTAATGCAATCAGACTCTTTTTCCATCATTATCCAAAAAATGTAACTAGGTAACTACATTACTATTAATAAAAAATATGTTACCAAACATGTTACTAAAAAAAGAATTGCAACAATAACGCGTTACTTCCCAATCTTGATCGTATTACTTATAATTCTGGAACGCATAAAAAAATATTTTTCCAAACTATATCACTATTACTTGACGAGAAAATATATTATGCAAAAAACAATTAAAAGGTTAACATATTGATTGTTAATATTTCTCTCAGTTGATAAGAATACTTTCATTAATAAATCATATATGTTATTTGTATAGTGTTTTTCCATGTAATAACTGTGATAATTCGCAAAGTAAATCGTATCATGTTATTTGTCATACAGAATGAGAAAAGAGCGAGGAAAAGAACCAAGAGGGCAGAGAAATGCTTTCGTCCCTCAGATGAAATATTTCCGATGACTCGTGCAAAAGCGGACAGTGCGGCACGAAGTAGAATGAAGTGGAACAGCACTTCATCGCGGGTGGATGGATCGACGAAGCTATAACAGTAACCATAACAATGGAACCTGGAGGGTATCTACGATTTCGGGGTATCGTTTTTTTCCGCGTGCGTAAGGACAGTAGAAAAGAGCCATCGTCAGAGAAGCAACCATACACAACTACACAAACACATCCGTGAGGCGTGTCGTGAGTGACGTCTAATATTATCTGACGAAATCCTTATAATATCGGAATAAAATCAAAATTGCGTTGGAATCGAATGTTAAGATTTATTACTCGAGTAAGTCATCCAGGACATGAGCGTATCCAGAGAGGAAAGGAGATTCAACCCTACTCCCGAAAAAAATTGTCGCACAATTCAATTTATAAATGATCTTCTTTACCTCGCATTCCTCATTTTTTTACTTAACTTTGATTTAATATCACATTTTTATTAATATTCAGTAACGTTTCTTATACAAGAGATCTTTCTGTCCTTTTCATTTAATTTCTTTCTCTATCAAACTTCATTATGAATATTTTATATGCAATAATAATGGCAATATTAAAGAACTACTTCGTTTTCATAATAATAAAATTTCGCCTGTATTTTCATCAAGAAAAAAAAAACAATATTAAACAAACAATCTTTCCAAAAAAAATAAAAGTTTTTATAAAACTTAATATTTTCTCAGTGAAAATCAGAAATAAGGAGAAAACATTCTAAACTCTCTATCTGAAAAAATAATTCATTAACAAAAAAAATTGTTTATGTGATAATAGAATTGATAAAATCCTATTATCCTTCCGTGAGAAAATTTTAGATACGCCCATGAACACCTTATAAATTTGCTAAATACATACATTGTTAAATCTATAGTGTCAAATTTAACCTAATGTGAGTCGCCACTGCTACTATTAAATTGTATCGTTATTTTATACTAAAACGATAATTAAGTTTTACACTATATTGTATCAATTTAACATTATATGTCAAATTGACAATGCATAGTGTCAAATATAGTATAAAATAACGATACAATTGAGTAAAAGCAGTGGCGACTCACATTAAGTTAAATTTAATACTATAGATTTAACAATGTATAAATGCTAATATCTATACACATTATTATACCTAGCACAAATTTTCACAATTTGAAAAAGTGTATTTATCTTTATCTAAACACGAAAAAAAAGATTAGCTACACAGCTAAAAATTAAGTTTAACAGCTAATTCAGTAGCATTATATAGATATGAATACCTAACGTCGTGTCTGCGAGGTCTAATTTCCATTAGTTGTGAGGCCTAAATATTTATCATTGTAACAGACAAGCATTTCACTATTATGTATTGATCATTGCAACAAACGTTTTCTGTGTAGCAAACAATTTGGTAGCAAGTACAGTTTTAGCAAACCATATTCTATGTGTAGAGACAATTTTCTTTTACACGGACATTTTTTTTACATATCCGATAATTATGACAATTAACTTCATGTTATTAAATTGATCTGTAACAGGCATGCATACTTTGCTATTACGTCCTTATACTAGCTACAGTAACAATGCCTCTGTATGTATCAGCAAATTTCATAACTATAATAGCTAATGCAATTTCAGCTAATTAGAATTAGCTATAACCAGAAATATTTGTTTTCCCATGAAGGAAGTAGACACTATTATCAATCCTTATTCACTTGTAAATCACCAAAAAGAATAATGAAAATTGAGATATAATGTTATTAGAGTATCTAGAATCATTTCACATTTACATTAAAAAGTAATTACGTCAAAAAAAAATCTCACGTGATTAATGTAGGATTAAGATTCATTATTACGTTCTCCGCAATAAGAAGAACTCATGCGATTAACTTTAAGTATGGATGTGTACATATCGCGAGATAAATAGCTCGTCGAAAACCATAACGTACGAATCGTCGAGAAGTTTCGCGGACGTTTTCGTAAATTTCCTAAATTTCCCGGCGTGAAATATACCCTTTTTGCCGTATCTACGGCTCTGAACAGCTTTAATTTCGTTAAGAGCACTCGTGAGGCACCGATAAATTCCCGCGGCACCCTGTAAACTTTTAAAAAGAATTTTGAGGGGGGGGGAGAGTCTGACCCTCTTGTGGATCAGCAGCTGATGTAGAGCGACGCGAAAACAACGTTCTCGCCTCTTTCTTCTCAGTAAAAATAGAGAAGATTTGGTCACGTGCGAAACGTCGATCAGTCCGTCACGTCGAAGAGGAACGAGAAATGAAAATTGGTCCGTGACTACTTAGACACGAATGTGTGTGTGTGTGTGTGTGTGTGTGTGTGTGTGTGTGTGTGTGTGTGTGTGTCGCATTCATTTTTAGAAAGTATTAAAAAAATATAATTTCAATAATAAAATCATATATATAATTTTAACTTTGAGTGCGAGAATCATTCCTACACTGTTAAAATGTATAATGTCGAATCATAGGTACTCAGTTTGAGCTATTATTTCCTAATTTTTATAGATCGCTACTACTTCTATTCAATATGTCATTGATTTTACTACCACAATGTAGTTAAACAATTTAACTCAAGAAAATGTATTTGACTTTAAAATTTAATTTATTATTTATTAAATGAATACATAACAAGAAAGGAAAGAAAACCTTTAACAAAATTGGATCTTAAGTGCTTTAAATAATTTTGTGTGAATTTATATACTATCTGTGCAGTCATTTAAATTGCGCGCCGAATTGAATCTTCGATCTTCGAAACACAAACAGATTGAATTACAGTAACAATAAAATTATTTACATATTTTAATGTTATCCAGCATTACTGAGATCTTTATGATACTATGATCAAATCAGTAAATTGCTAAGCAATTTAAATTTATAATATTACTACTGTAATTCAATCGGTTTAAGACCGAAAAATAAATTCAGCAAGCAATTTAAATGACGTAGTATATGAATTCACACAGAATTCTTTAAAGCACCTAAAATCCAGCTTCGACCATTAAAGGCTTTCTTTCCTTTCTTGTTGTTCACATATATGGTCCTAGAAATTCTTTGCTAAATATATTAGGTGTTGGAATTAATTCGTAGCGTTTTACAAGTGATGGGAAGTACTTTCATTAATGTATTTTTTAATGCTCATGTGAAATAAATAACATTCTTTCATTAAAAAACGCTACGAATTAATTCCAACACCTAATATATGTTAATATGGGCATAGTTTACTTTGAAACTAATCACAGAAATGGATTGATTTATATTTTAACACACATGGAAGTTAAAAAAATAAAATTTTATTTATTGTAATATAATAGGAAAGACCTACCATTGCTCTTTTGATACATTACAATGTATTAGAGATGTAGCAGTATATTAAAGAGTTTGATCAATTTTGTCAAAATCTTACAAGAGAGAAATGTTTATAACTGCCTCTCTGCATATATACTATCTCATTTTAAAGTATAAGTTAAAGTGATTTACTTCGGAATAAATTCAGTTATTGGTAGAAATGGAAAAAAATATACAAGAAAAATAATCGTATGCTTTATCAATGAAAATTATTCTCATCCTCTGTAAAACGTTAATAATTAACATTGTGTTAACACTTTAATTATTTTCCTACATCACACTTATATTTTATTTTACAAGTAATACCTATATTTCTCTTTCAAATGATTTTGACAAAATCGCTCGTGGTCAGATTTCTATTGTAGGATCTTCATATCCATACAAAAGTTATGCCAAACAAGAAAAATAAATAAGTATATAATACGTTGCGCTAAACCGAATCGTTTAACAAGAACAAACAAATAGTTTCACGAAGGAATTGCGAAACGTCTCTACCTTCGTATGGGCAAAACTGTAAAAGCGGTGAAATGTAAAGTGAAGAGAGCGGAATAAAATGCGAGCGAAAATGAAGAGAGACGCACACTGCTACCACTTCGATAGGATCATTAAAATTAACGAGCGTGTTCCAGCTCCTTGAAAGTGTCGCGTGCTTCTCTTTTTCTCGTACACCAAACGGCCATTCGTACGGCAAGTAAGTCATTTTCGGGGACGCAGGGTATATGTTGAGCGAGGCAGGGAGAGTAATGTCGCATCGATGATATCAAGATTGTTAAATCCGGCATTTTCAAAGATTATAGATACAATCTCGGATACAATTCATACAATGTGAACTTCATGACATGCGATTTTATACAAGTAGGCTGGTAAACACATATGCGCAAATACCGTAACATCGAAACGCTGGAAGTGCACCGTCACTGAGAATGTTAATTCGATGCAACGTCCAGGTATGCGTCAACATTGAAACAACGCGGTACAACGCGTTTCCTACAAAGTGTCGACTTCCCGCGGAATGCCTTAGAGCTATAATCTTGCTGCAGTTTATGTAACGAACAGAAATCATCTATTATAGCGTGTTATATAGTCGCATCGAAGTTTAATAATCTGTACGCGACCTCCTTGAAACGCAATTCGTATGCGTGAATACGTTTAGTCAAATCTCTTCATTCAACGCACACGAACAGTAACGCATAAAGAACAATATAATTTATATTGTTCGTTAACCTTTAAGTAGGTAAGTGATTTAATGATACGCAAGTTAATAGGCAAGGCGCTCAAAATATCTCAACAATTTTTTTTATTTTATAATTATATTCTTTATTATAATAGTGTATTATGTTATATAGTTAAATTTATATTATGAGATTTATATTATACTTATGAGATAAAGAAATGTAAAAATGAAAAAACTTTACGATTTCTGAGCACCTGGGCAATACCTTTTATTTTCCTTTTCCAGAACAGTGTTCTAAAGAAAACTATATCTGAGGTGCTGTGGCCATCCCATCTATTCACTTAAAGGTTAAAAATTCCGGCGCTTTACTGGGGCATTCTCATAACGCGTACTGCTTTCGCAATATCAATAAAAGCAGAGTCTTTTCGCGGTAGCGTACTTTAGATACGGTAAAATCGCATTGAATTGTGAGTACAGTAGAGATTACAATGACTCACAATTATTTTACACAAACGCGAGATTCCTTGCGGTACTCAAAGTAGTTTACTGCAAGAAATTTATAATGCATCTATCGAAAATAATAATACACAAAAAGAAAATAATTGTTGAAGTAAAAATTTAGTTGAATACAGATTTGAAAATAATTTTGTTGAACTATCAAAATAATTATGTTGGACGCCCAAATATTAATAATGCTGCAAACAATTTTGATAATTTAGCAATTATTTTGAGCATTCTATATAATTATTTTAATAATCCAACAAAATTATTTTCAGAACTGTATCTGTAGCTAAAATTTTAGATTAGCAAAATTATTTCTTCAGTACATAAATCGCATTTTCGAATTAGGTTTTTGGGGTCAATACGAAACACCCTTCGTGTAGCCAACTGATTTTTATCACCGCGTATGTTGCACCAATTTCTTATAATATTTATAGATGGGGTTGGAGCTGTGTTCTCTCAAAAACCTAACGATCCATACGCGTAAAACGAGACTGTCGAGTTGCCCCTACGTCAGTTGGAAATCCCCACAAATTAGGGTGCACGCAACCGAAGAGAATATATGTGCACATATGAGAGTAGACACACATTAAAAAAACATTTTGTATTTGTGTTAAAAAAAAGTCGATTCAAGTCCTAATCAAAATTTTGTGTTAAGTTGACATTCAATATTTCTTAATGTTAAAATAATACAATTAGATATGAGCAAATGAACAAATAATAAAAATGTTTTTTAAAATGTAAATTTTAAGATAAATGAATAAAATGTATTAATTAATTTAATTTATGTATTAATTAATTTTTTATTATAAATATTAATTTTAATAAAGAAATATGATTGCTTACAAATTGTCAATGTTAAGCTTTTTGTGTTAATTTTTTATGTAATATGTATGTTACTTTCTAACATATTTATCATGTGTTAGATTTAATAAAAATTTTCCAATATATCAGATCGCGATGAGAAACGGCTGTATTATGGGAAAAGGTCCATTTTTATAAGCGTATTACATACACGCATTTTTATCTTTATTCCTAAAAATTATTTATATCCTACTCACGAGTTCGAATTATCGATTCGACGTTCGGGTCCGAGAACATCTGAACTACATCTTTTTCCTTCGTAAGGTTTATGTTAAAAAAATGACAAAGGGAATTATGGCGGCAAATGCCATATGTGACTATCTGAAATGACCTTTCATGAACTTACGATATCTCAAGAAAAATTAAGGCACGCACACAAATGTACGAGCGAAGAACAGAGAACGTGATATTTATATTTAGTATTTATTAAAAGCGAAATTGGACACTAACTGTCCATAACGAGAACCAAACTCTCCATTAATTCTGTAGCTGCACTTTAAAAAATATCGATATGGATTTAACGCATCATGCGATATCTAAAAAATACTATGTTGATGGTTAATACTAATTAACAACACAATGAAAATTACATAGACATGTACAATGTTAAATCTATATCAATATTTTTTAGAGTTTTTCGTTCATCGCGACGTCGCTTCTTTGCGAGTTAAATACATAAAGAATACAATTCATCTGTAATTCCAACAAAAGAAGAACACATTCTCTCGTATCTGACGTTCGATTCTGCAGATTTAGAGATGATTTATAATAGCTTCAGCGTTGCTACAATTCCTAAATTATCGAGAGTAAGATCTTCGTGAACCGATGTTGAAAAAAAATCACGACATAATTGTATCACGCACTCGTGAATACGTTCACAAATTTAGCAAATCGAGAGACGGCATCTAAAATTCCGAAAATATAAATTTCAATCTTTACATTTCAAATATGGGGTAAAAGAGACGATAAATATCGATTCGAAGGCAATTTAATCGCGAAGATGGAAGAGGAGAGAATCGCGACGTTAAAGGGCCACCGGGACTGTTTCTTTCAGCGATTCGACACAAAGCATTGTTCATTCCATGCAGCTAAAAGCATTTCAAAGCGAGGGCAAAACGCACGCGAAGGGAAGCGCCCAGTGTATGTAGGTTAAAATTCTGTTGATGTACAGCTCACACGTGAAATCACCTTTTCCTTCATCCATGTAACGTTATCTTCCCTCTTTTCTCTTTACACGCGCGGTCCTCTCGTTTCTTTTCTTTCTTTCTTTCTTTTTTTACATCATCGGCTTCTCGTGCCTCTGAAACGACGGGAACCAAATGGTGGGGTTAATGTGAGCACACGCCACGGGGTGTCGACCAATTTCCGGGTTCAACTAATGCACTTATCAGACGGCCAGAAAGGATCTTGAGAGGAAGGTCTGAGGGGAGGAAAAATAATTGAGACGTCCCTCTCTCGTCACGGTCAGAGAAAGCGACGCGATTGGAAGGAAGGAGCAGCGCGGTAAAAAGTAAAACGAATTTTAACCTTCTATAATCACGAGCGTACGCATCCTAATTCGGCGATGAGAAACGCCCAACAGAGATTGCTGACGGATCAACAGAGAGTTGCGAACTCTCGTCCTGATAATTGGAAAGTATCCAGTGGAGATGACACCCCCGGTGGCATTCCCTTCACTCTCGAACAACCTCAGCCGCGAATTAACCTTTCGTTCGTGCCGTAACGCGTTCGTAAATTTCGGCCCTAATTCCTCTTTTTACTTACCCTCTTTTTACGTTAAAAATGTGCAACTCGCGTTTCACGCGAAAGTCAAAATAAAGCGTTCGTGAAACTCAGGACGGGATCGAGCTACCGCTTAATGAATTAGCCAGTCATAACTACGGGACATTTGGCTGACGCACCTGTCATCGCGGCGATCGTCAAAGAGGCTTCGGTCCATTTAATTGAGTCCTTAGTGAAGGACTCAAAGACCGCGGTGCGAAGAAATTGGGAAGGGAATACAGCTGTCGCGTGAGCGCGTTACGACTTCTTTGAGACACTCATAATTAGATTCCGTCGGAGGACCCAAAGAGCAATTATCAAAGGCGTCGTCGATGCCGCGTTATGCGAGCAGCAACCCGAATCTCTAAGTCTCGCTTTGATCGAGTTTCGGTGGAAGGAACCGGATAAGGCAGAAGGTTGAGAGCACAGGGAGGCGTTGTGCGTCTGCGGAGATTCATGACACTTTCGAATGCGAGTATGTGCTAAACGGAAACCGAATGCGAGTGAGATATTTTTACGACGCGGCGATATGTGCTTTCGTCGCTTTGCACTATTCGTTAAATACATGTAGACTACACGATCAGTGAGATACGATTTTTACGAGTGCATTATCCGGTACAATCTGCCATCAATAATTACACGCAGAAAGAAAGATTTTGCTGAAATATCTAAATGTTAAGTCTAAAAAGAATTGTTTAGGATCAAAATAATTATGTAAAACATTTAAAAATAATAAATATCAAAGTGCCTTTAATAAAGACTTCAATTACTGGCGAAGGTTAAATACTTTAGCAAAACTGTTTGTTCCATGTAAAGAATGTATTGTGAATTGATTTATTGTAATTTCATTCTATGTGAAATTACAATAACTTAACATACAAACTAATATGGGAGGAATCAAGGCAAAATATTTAAGATTCCCTAAGACGCTCATAATTATCCCGGACGTCTCAGGATAAAAAAAATCCTCTTAAAAAGAAGCGGACAGGAAATTCTAATCGGGATGCATTAACGAACTAAAATTTCACTAATCAAGTTACGAGAGAGCTACGAGATTTGGCGAGATGCTTTTAGCATCCGTCGTCTTATCCTGTCAACGCAATGACTATCGTCGAATCTATTCCGAGCGAATCTATACTGATCGCGAAAGGTTGCTTGGTACAAGTACCAAAGATGCAACATGATACCGTCAACTCCTTCGGCGGGCCCTCGACGGTGTCGAACACCGAGGTGTGACGCAGGGACACCGAAAAGACGTCACCGACGTCGCAGCGACGGTTGCCGCGTCGAATATCTCGGATTACATAAGCCTAAATAATCCCGTGAGTCATTCTAATTCTGTCCGGTGGGGTTGCACCGCTTTCCACCATTCGTCAACGTTCGTCTCTCCCGCTTCTCTACCTATCTATCCAACTCTTAACTCCAACTCGTCCCTTCTTTGCGCATTTTTCAGCTTTCATCCTACCGTTCCCACCCTGCCGTCTGTCTGGCGTACAAATAGCTGCGACGTGTGTGTCATCTCTCGCACACACGATGGCCCACTTTTCCACGTGGGTCCCGAAATTAGAGAGAGCGCCCGACGGGAGCGCCGTTTGCCTATTCATTTTCGTCGCGGCCAACGCGCTGATTTCCTGACATCTTTCCCAAATGGCACGCTCGGTAGTATCTAATTAAAAGCTCCCTAGAGAGATAGCAATAGAATAGAGAAACTTTCACACCTTTTGTCCCGCGTCGGCAAAATGCGCGTGAAATATTAACAATTGCATCCTCGTGTATCTGACAGTGATGTTAAAAAAAGTCACACTGTGGATCGCGGGTATTTTCGACTATAAGATAGAGGGAGAGAAAAAGAAAGATGTTTATTAACAGTCTAGGACAAGCATTCTAAGAATATAAAAGACAAATAAAAATAAAAATAAAAATGAAAAAAAAATGGTAACGAAATAATAATTCAATATAAAAACGAAAAATACGCAAAATCAAAAATAATAAGGATACAAATTATGTATAAGAATTAAAAGATAACAAAAAAAGTTAACGTAAGTAAGGTCAAAAACTAATTCCAGAAACTAGTCCAGCTCTTGCTGGATATAACGAAAGAGCTCACATTTGAATGTAGAGAGAAAGAGAAAGAGAGAGAGAGAGAAGAGAGGAAACATAAAACATTTCTGATTCATGGTGTTCACCCTTTGAAACAGATGAAATATTGAATGAATCGGTTAATTAAGAAAGATTACCGTTCGTTATGCAACGCGACACGAAGACTGCTACAATGTTGTTCCGTGTATTTTTGACCATGGCCGACATGAGCTTCCCTTTTCCGGCGGGAAACAATCGTTGAGAAGAGATGATTTTTTTGGCCCGGTCAGAGAATATATAAACAGCGAAATGTCCGTGCACGCCATATTGCGTGTCGATGCAAAAATGCAGCGATGACTGGACGCTAAATACATTCCACGATTTAACGATAATGCGACCAGACATATTTCGTTCGATATACAATTGCGTCGGTGTAACTACGGTCGTCGGATTCACTAACTGTCCCAGATATTTCTATTCACGGTCCATTTTCACGAGACAACGACGATCAACCACGTGTCACGGCCTCGTGTGCGAGGTCGCAAGTAATGGGAATCGTTACGCTTTAGCTGCAACTTCAGCGCAGTCAGGGCCGCAAAGCAACCAGTCGCAAATAAAAAAAAATAAAAAAAAAAAGATAAAATGGAGAGGCAGTCAGATTGAAGACTCGTTTCAACGTCGATTAACTTTAACCTTACACAACCATCGAAATCAAACTCTACTTTTTTGAACAAGTTGGAGAAAAAGAGTAAAGTGAAATTATGAGTTAAAACCAAACGAGGTCGATGAAATCGTGCAATAAATTGCGCTATCAAACTCGGAATTACCAAATTACAGTCCAAGTCGTAATCTAAATTACAAGAGAAACAAAACTTATTGTTAGCTATTCAAACTCATTAATTGACGTTCATGTAAATTGTACTCTTGATTTTTTTAAACCAGATCATTCGATAGATCTTTCAGTATAAAATTATTTTAAAACGAATGTAACGGAACAAATTAAATCATACTTTGAAAAGAAATGAGTTCAAATACATCCCTGGCGCGTTTTATCAGATTCACACATCGGTATAAAAGTACCGACCCGGCGCTATTCGAGAGAAATTGCTAAACAGTCGCGTGCAACGATGACGAGAATGGTATTAGTTGTGATGTTAATACTCTTTTCAATCTCCAGTGTAAACTTCGTCGATTCCCTGCAGGAGAGCTTAGGAAAATTTCTGGGGACCTTTGGCGCGAAACAACAGTATAGAATTATTCATTTATTGCTATTCTTAATGCAAAAGAAAAGAAAGAATATTTTATTACATATTTCATTGTATAACGACATAATTTTCCTTTTCAGAGTGCGGATACCCGAATTGCTAAATCAGTTGTGCAATCAGTCGCAGGGTTCCAACCTGACGATACGTGACGCTTGTTACGGTTGCTTCTATCGTGCCAGTATCTTACCGCAAGGTTACTCCATGTTAGTAGCCATGTCCGCGTGTGCCAACACTTATCTCAACAACACCAACTATGGTCATTGTCAGGCCTATTTGCAAGTACGTGAAAACCGACCGTTCATTCATCTTATTTTCTAATATATACGTTTCGTAATTCTCCTACAAATTTTACAATTCGTTACGTCCCGATTTTTCTCTAGAACGCGACCAGTATGCCCGATGCACGAAGTCCTACGATAGTATATTGCTCATTCTTAGAATGCATTCGTCAAGTCAATAAGAACAATTTGGTAAGATTGAACTCTGAACTAATAGCTATTAGTCGTGTTACTCGATACGCTATTCTACGATTGCCTCTCCCTGTGCTTCACAACGCCTCCTTATGGAATGCTATCGTTTTGTTTTTCTGCTCATATTACGCACGTTATACACATATCTATGGATGTCTTTATTTCTTTGATACTAATATGTATATACAACCTAATATTTAGAAAAGAGCTATAAAATATATTTACTACACTGTTAGATATCAAAGGCAACCCAATTCCTTGAGTTAAATAACATTTCGTTATTTTTAACTTCCATATATATGTCACAGTGTAAATCAATCCATTTCTATGGTTGAATTGCTTCAAAATAAACAATATTAATGCATTTAATAAATAATAAACTATTAAATTTGCATTAAATTTAATATACATTTTCATAAGTTAAATTATTTAACTCCATTGTTTTAATCAAATTAGCAATATATTAGATAGGAGCAATGACGACCTATAGATATGATAAAAATAACTCAAATTGGGTAACTTGATTTTATGAATTTAACAATGTAATATATTATTTCTCAATAATTTTAAAGTCTTGCTTATTAACTAATTTTTCATTCATCCATATTTTTAATATTCAATAATATTACAAATTATGGTATAAATATTGTAAATACTATAAATAATAAGAAAACACCTATTGTAAATATTATCTAGGCTATAGACATAAGAGGTGTGCCACTGTTGCGAGGAGCAGCATGGCAAATTGAGCAGCGGAATTTTTTTAAAGTCTTGAAATTTCTACGGAGGGGCGTCTGTATAATAAGAGAAACTATAACTACTACGACTACCAGTCCAGTTAGTCCACCCATTGATCCACGCCAGTAATCTTCATATTTTCGAGACGACACAACTTTCTTCTTCGTTGGAAATGCATCAATGATCTCCGTGAATTCTGTAAATTATCTGTATTATATTATATGTATATTGTATAGTTTCTCTCTCTGCACGATGAATACTTAACCGGATTCAAACCACAAAATCTGACATGAGAGTGCGACGAGCGCAACGAATTCCCCACTGATGAATACTTTCCGTAGATCAGGGAATGCGTTCGCGAAGCTTCAACAGTATTCCCTAACATCAACCGTACCTACATCAATCTTACGAACACGGAGCTTGTGCAATTATTCATCAACACCACCACCTGCGTGCTGGCGAAAACTCGTTGTTCCTACGTGAATCCGGTGACCGGTGAGCTCCAGGATAGTGACATAGTCAACAAGTTGCATCTACCTTCACTGAACGCTTTGCTAGTCAACACCGACTACGACATCAGCATCGTGCAGCTGCCGTTCCGTTCCGGCAGCGTCGATGTGTGCACTAAGTATAGAAACGTCGAGCAAGCGACTTGGCCCAGTGTCGTGTGTTAATTTACAAACAGAAATTATATCGAGCCAAGAGAGGCAGCCGGTATCCACGACGCTAAATGACGCGCGGGATGATTTTACCAAGCAACCGTTCCAGAATGAGATTACCGTGTGCCGTTGTTCCTAATAAAGATTTGTTTCTGTTGGCGCTAACATTTCGATCATTTCTACCTCCTGCTTTCGCGGCTATTAATACTAACGCATGGCGGTTAAACGACACGTGCCAAGGAACAACACATCCGCATTCTTAAGCAATGTCTTTTCCAAGAGTTGTTTGATACTCTGGTTCGTGAAGAAAACAAATTTAGTTGGATGTACTCAGTTCGCATACTGCCTATTAAAACGTTGTACACAAATTGATATAAAGATGTCTACTTAATATGTATAAATACACGAAAAGAACGGTTTTGCTAAAGTATCTAAAAATTTAGCTAAATACAGATCTAAAAACAGATTTTGTTGAATCAAAATTACGTAGGACATTCAAGTTGATCATCACTTCTTATATGTTACTATTTACGTTTTTATATGTGTTACCAGTTAAAAAGATCGTCTACAATGGAGGCAGTAAGCTGTAAGAAATTGACCAATCACAGTCGAATATAAGAAGAATAATCGACTATGATTTGTCAATTTCTTATAGCTTACTACTTCCATTGTAGATAACCTTTAAGGCATCTCACTGAACTTCGATAATGTCGCAGCAGTTAAACGACATGAGAAGACACTAATAGCGATGAAAAATCGAATGAAATCATTCAAGTTTGCAAGATACGTAGCATCGTTTGAAAGAAGCGACTTTTGTCTAGCAGAAATATTCTCTTCGCGACAATAAAAGAACGTTGTATATACGTTGAATACGTTAGATAAGATGTATGCACATAAAAGGCACCGCGCGTGATGCATATTATTTTTTCGCGAGAGAAAAGTTTCTTTTATATCCGCGCACGCGAGCGAGCGAGTTTCCATCTCAGAGATCACGCCGCGAGTATTTCCACGTAACTTTTTCGCAGACGCAATTCGCTACGCCAAATCCCGCAGGCGAAAAAAAGGAACCGATACCGCGTAATCTCCCCGTCACCCTCCCACCTTGCTGCTTCCTTGTCGTTTCTCTCGTCAAATCGCGCCTCATCGTTTTCTCATGACTGTGCCGATACGCAAGATAAGGTAAGGTAAGACGTGCCGATGCTTGACGAGAACTCGGCATGCAAACAACTTCATAACGACTTCGGCCGTCGAGCGTGAAAATTCGCAAATATAAACTCGCCCGGGGATGCAACGCCACGATGTCGGGCCGCCGTCACGTAATTTTTATTTATTTTCGTCAGAACGGCGGATGCGAAAAACGCAAATAAATGCGCGGGAAGATGCGCGGGAAGAAGAGTCGACGGTCGAAAGTAAAATTTCCTTCAACATTTAGGATAAGCGAAGGCTCACGAAACTTTTCTCTCGGCGCGCTCCAAGATTTCGCGAAATAGAATTCGCAGTGCGAATTCGTGGCGAGCAAATATTTAAATGACGCTGGTACGATTTCGAGAGTCGTCCATTACGTAGGCGCACGAGAATGCTCTTTCGTTTAAAATGTGTTCACGTGTGGGCGAACGGCGCGGTAGCTTCACGGAGCAATGCGATGGGCTCCATTTGTGGTATCGATTACACGATGGGTCGTCCCGTATGCATCTGCGTACTTACGCGAACAAGAGAGAGAGAGGGACAGAGAGAGAGAGAGAGAGAGAGAGAGATAAATGAAAAAATAAATAAATGGCATAGATAAACCGGAGGAGAGGAAGGGATCGCTCCATTGCACAGAGGCGACGCTCCACTTAGCATCTCTTCCTCGAAATAATTTGAAATATGCAAATACAATTGGTGCACACATTTGCGTGCGACGCAAGAGTGCGTACACTCCAGCGAGTGTGTATCGCGAAGGAGAAGAGAAGGCTGGGAGAGACGACGAAGACCGCGCGGGTATTCGAGTGGTTCACGGTTCAGTTCTCTCGGAGAGAGAGAGAGAGAGAGAGAGAGAGAGTCAATCTAACTTAACATGCAGATGCAATACGTGGAATCGAGATGGTACAGCGGAGCAAAGAGAATTCTGAGTCATTCCTGGCATCGCTGTCCTTTCCATATCTTCTCGTCTTTATCATAACGTAACACTTTTCTGACCGACAGCTACAGTTATTGAGTTACTTATCAGATATTAGACACCAAAACTAAATGCATTTAGTACTTGAGATAAATTTGGAATTTTAGGTTTTAAACAAAGAGCGCAATATCCAATAGTTATATTAGTATATAGTGATATAGAAAAATGTAAGAAAACGTAAGCAAAAAGCAAGTCAACATTTTTTATTTGCTACCACTTACGTTATTGCCTTACGTTCTTCACTATGATTGGCCGATTCGCTTATTACTTATATACTGCTTATGTTTTTCTGTGTGCCACTTATGATATACAAAAAAAGAATGATTTTGTAAAGTATTTAAAAACTTAACTAGCTAGAGATTTGATAATAATTTTATTTAAACCATCAAAATAATATGTAAAACGTTTGAATGTTGATAACAATATTGCAAAAAATTTTAACACTCTAAATCAGTTTAAGCATCTTACATATATTTTTATAATGAACCAAACAAAATTTTCAGATCTGCATGTCTACCTTTTTAAATTCTTTGCAATAGAAATTAATCTTACTCTTAAATATTAAAAATTAAGCTCTTTCTCATGACTGGCTTAATTTTTACTCTTCAGAGTGAGATTCATTCTGAAAGTTTTAGAAAATAAATTTTTTACCCTTCGTAAAGTCATTGTTTCCATATACACACAAAAAAATCATTCTTTTGATAAGAAAAGTGATTACTCAATTTATTTTGTTCCTTTTAAATAACAATTATCTTTAATAAAGAATTGCCTTCATAATAATCTTAAAATATACTTAGAAATTTCAAAAAACTTATTACTATGAACTCAAAACAAGAATTTATGTTCTTTTGGAATGTTATAAAATTAATTGAAGAAATAACTTTAATAATATAAGCAAATCAAATTTGTTTTAATTTAATAATTTTGATTAAAGTATTAAACCCACTAAGATTCAGAATATATTTTGAATAAATTTGATGTTTGTGATAAACTTATGATACCCCTGTTAAGCTAGCCTCCCCCCCCTCCACTAGCGATAAATTATTTACCATTACTTATGATACATAGATATATTTATTATTAGATACATTTATTTATTTATTATTATACATAGATTTACGGATAAATGAACTTTTAAAATACCTGAAACAATTATTATTTGCATACAACATGTATTTTTCTGTGTAACGTTGTGATTTTTAACAAAAACTGTGCAAAATTTAAAAAGGATAGCATACAAGTAATATCTAAAATTTATGCATGTCAATAGCTAGAATTTTCTTATTTCCACTCAACAAAATATTAAATACAATTAATACTCTTCTTTCAAGAAGAGTACACTCAGGCATATATATATATATATTAATACTGAACAACTCCCAAGCTTTCACTTGACAAAGCTCAATGCATACAAACGACACTCGTATATCAATTAAAAATACAAGAAAAATATATCAAGGAATATTCATCGAGAGATTAATTCAATAGTACTCGTGAGAGCTTAGCGAATTTCGCTTTTCAGACACAAATACGATTCATTGAGAATTAAATGCGGGAACAAGGCATATCTAGTTCACAATTTATACAAGTCCCCTTCTTAAATTCCGCGTAAGTCTTTCGCGAGGGCACGCTATATCTTGCGATACAATACATTAATCATCGTAATAAATGACGAAGCTAAGCCGCGACTCTTTCGAGAATATTATCAGAAACCCAGAGACCTTCCTTTCAGACAGGGGATAGCTCTCGAGCCGACATCCGCTTTCGAATTTGAAGTAGGTCAAGTCGATTACGAACACCCTGTATGCCACGGAGCGTGCGTCGCTATTTTCAGCCGATCATCGCTAGGAATGCATCAGCGCGGGGAATCATCGACAGATTCGTCTTGTGACAATCACTATACGACCTCGTTTTCGATAAACCAACATCGATGACGCCGCCGATGTTTTACGAGAATGAATCATGCGAAACGCAAACGGCGATTGCGCAAGCGGCGTCATCATTGAGTGCGGAGGCGTCGGCAAACGTACGAGCGTAAACAGCGTCTCAATATAGTGAGTATAAATCGATACCGATAAATAGATAAAGAGAAACAGAAAGACAAAAAAGGTGCTTTCCATTTAATGACACAAGTCGATACTAAATGTCTCGTTCTATCTTTTTCGATATTCCATAAAAATACATTTAAAAAAAAAGGAAAATATTCGCAAACAAATGTTGCATACGATATTTTCTTCAATATTTGATTGTACAAAAAATTTACTGTGATAAAATATACGTTTCTGTAAAATATATCTCATCACCCGTACACTGTTATAAGATATCAAAAGAGTAACCCAATCTCTTAAGTTAAATAACAATTTATTTTAACTTTCATGTTGTGTGTTAAAATGTAAATCAATCCTTTCGTGGTTAGTTTCAACGTAAACAATGTTTATATTAACGTTCTCGAAAAGTGAATCAGTGTATTATTATTGACTTCAGTACTATATTTATAACTGATGCAATCATCAGCGAATATTTACCGTTTTTTAATGATACACTGATGTATTCATTTTTGTGCATTCAATCTGCAAAAAAATATAACCTTTAAAAATAAATCAGTGTATTATTACTGAAAAACAGTAAATATTTATTGGTGACTTTTAAGTATAGTACTGAAATTACTGATTCACACTTTTAGATTTAGTATTTTATGTATTTAGTAAATAATAAACTAAATTTGGATTAAATTAAATTTTTTTTTTTTTAAGTTAAATTGTTTAACTTCATTGTTTTGATTAACAATATATCGAGTAAGAGCAGTGATAACATACAGAAAGGATTAAAAATAAAATACTCAAATTGAATACAATTTATTAGTGTAAAGAAATAAAATAGATAATTTATTGGCTAGAAATAAAATTTTATTTTATCGTATTTAAATAAATTTATATTTCACAAATAAATTTTTAAATATCTTTCTCTCAATGCAGAACAATACTTATGTCTACTTGTGTCACTAAACTGAAAGCAATAAAAAATATGCCGAAAATTAAAGACAGAGTAAGAAGAAAAAAATAAATCGATAGAAGAGCACGACCACATCATCGAAGCCATGATTCTCATATATATGGTGAAATCAGGACATTCAGGACGACTCATCGCGTTTTCATCTGCTCCAATTCGCATCCTTTCTGAAGTAGTAATGAGGAAAAATATCAGAACACTTCGAGCAAGTCCCTTCTCTCTCCTCTTTGAGTGTAGGCGAGACTACACATATATACGGGGGGTTCGAGGTTTCAGTTTGAAACCTTTACGATTTCAAAACTTGGAATTAACAAATTATCAGATAGTGATTGAAAAAAAATTCAGTAAATTCAGTAGGAGTCGGGTATGCGTCAGTATTGAAACAGAGTTGTATGAATTCGAGACTATTTTTACTGGAGGAAATTAACTAGCCGCGTCGGAAAGGCATTAAAATGTAATTTAGTATTTCATAACATGAGTGATACTCTAATATAGCTGAGATTCCGGCGCAACAATAAAAGAAAAATTGTCGACTGTTAATCGAAAAGCATCTCGAGTTGAGCTCGTTCCAAGAACACAATTTTCTGTGATCCATATTCTACATCACATAATCACGATGTAATCTCTCATAACTTAGCGTGACTGCTTGAAATAACGTACCACTTCCGGCGCATTTTTATCCCATTCTTCTAACGACGTGAAACGTTTGCTATTCTTAAATGTAAAATATCTTCTCATACAACAACCTAGATAAGATTCGTTCAGATAAAATCAATGAAGAGCGTAAAACTTAAAGATAATAGCGCATAAATAAAAGAAAATCATCTCCATGAATCGTAAATCGCGATTCAACGGATCTCATCTCGATCACAGATGATTCGAAACGCGATTTTCTTCCCTACATGACTTCATGTCGTATCATCAACCGGAAAAGGATGATCTGTCCATCGAAATGATGTCAACCACGGAAAAACAATTTCATTCTCGATAAATCTATTTACGATTGAGTAATACTCGTAGAATGTGCATGAATATAATAACGATATACTGGAAAATATTTTGATTGCACTGAGAAGGAAATGCTATTGATTCAATTAAAGTTTATATTACAGGCTGTTACTAACAAAGTAATTAATTCCTGTATAATATTCTTAAAGCTTCCACGGATGCTTTCTATATAAAGATTCCTGTATATTTTTATTGACATAAAGGCCTTGATTATTGAAATAATAATTTATGCCTTTATGTCGATAAAAATATACATGAATTAATAACTTATGTGATAGCCCGTAATATAGATTTTAATTGAATCAACAGTATTTTTTTCTCAAGCACAGCAATCAAAATATATTCTCAGTGGGAGTGGATATAACAATATGAAGCACAAATAAAACAAATTCTAGTCATATGAACGAAAATTTCTGTTATCGTAACTGAATTTTAACTAAATTTTTTTAAATACTTCAGCAAAAAACAATACTTTCCATGTAGATTTAATTATAAATGTCTAATTTGTACCTTTCTATTTAAAACTATAATATATCAGAATTCTAATTAATGCAACAAAACCTTTTTTTCATTGTATTTAGGATAGAACATTACTACACTAAAAAAGTCTAGTAGTAATAATCAGATCTAATCATAGTTACTAAGGTTTTGGCGTATAATAATTTCAATCAATATTCGGTTAATATAATCAAAGCCAATTAACTGTTAATTTTATTTTTCTAAATATTTAGTAAAACAGTTAATTATTATTATTAATATTTACTAAATATTGCATCAATACGATAAAAAATATATTTAATAGCTATTACCATAGTTTTTCTCAGTATACATAGGCAATAGCGATGATCGTGTGCAAAAATATGCCTTTATATCGGCTGATCTCGTCGAAAAATGCTGATGACGATCACTAGTCCTGCACGCGATCCCACGACCTGGATGCGACCGACTATTTTCTCCGACCTTTACCTAAATCCTCATTTCTTTAGTAATTACAGGACCTATGTTTCACGTTTATCAAACCTTGTAGTTATATCTTCTTATCACTCACACGTCAACCGTTTAAAAAGACTTAATGACACGTGCTTACTCGAATAATGCTCAAAATAATTAATAAATTAAATGTAGAATTTTCTCTCTAGGTAAATTATTATAATAAAGATAATCTATTAAAAACAACATGTCATAATAATTCAAATAATTACAAAACTGTTATATGTTTTTTACTCTTTGAACGCGCCTATCGATTTCTTTTAATTAACTTAATGCCACCGTTTTTACACCAATGTCCATTTCTATCAATGTAGATTAACTTTAAATTTACTCTCGTTAAATTTACTTTTTATTTTTTCCTTAATTTTTTGCTTTAATTTTTAGAACTAGAAAAATATTAAAAAACAAGTTAAATTCAGATTAAGTTAATTTACATTAATAGAAATGGACATAAATCGTCATAAAATCATGTATTAAATAAATTAAATTCCGTTATGTCAACCGTAATTTTTCACGTAGATTTAGAAACAATATTAAATAATTCTGCAAAAGTTGAATTCGATGGTCGTGGCGGCATCTACAAGGAACTTCGCGAAGCGCAATTCGCGCCGAGATTCTTCGCTAAAAATATTCGCGGCTGTATTCGAATTATTTTGATCGAACTGGTTTTGAATGAAGCCTCGGATAAACCGGAAATCTTACGGGATAGCTCGCAGACATTTGTCTAACGTGGTCACGCAATTTGTCTCTTAATGGCAACCCGGAAATCCCGTACGTTTCATCGAAGTAAACTAACTGCAATTTCTAATCCAGCTATACCGGAGCCGATGTTTTAAATCGACTGCGATAAATCACTCCGTACCGATTTTCCCCCGAGCCGTATAACTACATTGCGGTTCTACGATGGCAAATGCATTCTACGGCGAGTATTTTACGGCGTCTCCGAAGAAACTACCAAGGAATTTAATCACAATATTTGCTTGGATAAGAAAAGCTTAAGAAATGAGAGCCATTCTAGAATTTCAGAAACTAATAAATTAAATTCAGATTAAAATAGATTAATTCTGATTTATCGTCAATGTTATGTTCCGAAAGAAAAATCGAAGCCATACTATGAAAATTTGTGTACAAAAATAAAATCATATACGAAGATAGAAAAATAAATTACATATGTTCATAATTTTCCTTACTGTGCTGCATTCTTTTTTTAATTTAACTGACTAAATATCAATTTAATCTCGATAATTCAAGACACGTTTCAGTGATAATCGAAAAGGAAAAGCAAAAAGATGCAATTATATTTATTATTTTACGATTTCAGCTACGCAATCTTCCTTCTAATTATTCCCACAGTGATCAATCGACCGTTACACTCCTATTAATCAATGGGTCAATTGATCCGAATTAAGGCGGCGCCCAGCAGATTCAAATTAAGATCAATATCTTAGACTGTGAATTGCAATATTATCACGATACCGGCTAATCATAAATTTTCAAACGGAAAGAACAGTTTTGCTGAAATATTTAAAATTTTAGACTAGATACAAATCAATGAAAATATAATTTTGTTGGACCATCACCATTATATAGGATGTTCAAGCTGGTTACTAAAATATCGAAACATTTTCCAGCATTGTTCATCATGCTTGAGAATTCTACAAAATTATATTACCGATTCAGCAAAATTATTTTCCAGATCTCTATTTAAATTGTTAAATACTTCAGTAAAATCGTTCTTTCCGTGCACAAAGCAGTTCCTAATTTCATATTTTTGCATAAGAAAAACGATTTTGCTGCAAGATTTAAAATTTTGTTAATCATAGATTTAAAGATAATTTTGTTGAACCATAAAAATAATTATGAAAATATTAATATTGGAAATTAAAAAAATATATATTCTTGTAGCAACCAGTTCAAGTTTCTAGCAAAATTATTTTGATGGAATTCAATAAAATTGTTTTCAGATTCAGCAAAATGTTTTTATAAATCTTTCAGTAAAATTGTAATATATTACATTAGAACGTATTACATTGAATTTTAACATTAGACCGAGAGAAAAATGAAGAATATATCAAAAAAATGATTGAAAGATTTTCTCAAGATAATTTCATGATTTTAACTCTGATAACTTTTCAAAAGCGTTACAACATATCTTGATTTTTCAGCGCATCTGGTAAACCACTTAGTCCAGCATCTGCGCGTAACAGCCCTTAACAAGAATGTTGCTTTACCTTATGCAACATCATGACGCCCCATGATGCAATCGCGTAGATCGCCATCTGACGTAAGCATCGCGTAATGTTGGCGTCATCTACATTATAACTCTCGCCTACGTCATACCATGGATATGATTTTACGGCTTTTAGTAGAGAACTTCTGATTACATATTTCACATTGCGCAAGATATTTCTAATTATTTATAACAGTATGGTCTATCCTAGAAGAAATATTTTTCTGTTTTCGCGCATAGCCTTTAATAATTTTGCTATTTTTATGCTCTAAATTAGTTAATATATTAAGTCAAATATATTAGAAATTCAAACAAGTCTTTTTTAAGAGCAAAGAAAGTGCTATGTTCGAGAATGTCAACTTGAGCAATTAAGAAATATTATAAACTATTGAAAAACATTCCTATTTTTCTTTAATTCTCCGATACTTTATACAAATCTGTTTTTTAAGAGTGAAAAATCTGTTATATTAGACAAAAGCCTATATATAATATTTATGGAATTCAAATCTATAAAGTCCCCTTTTCCTTTTTTTTACGAAATACATCCATACACATCAGATATACATTAGATACCAATGGTAATCCAATCCCTTGAGTTAAATAACATTTTTAACTTGCATCTGTATCAAAATGTAAATCAATCCATTTCTGTAATTAGTTTCAAAGTAAACATCGTCCATATTAACGTATGCATTTAATAAATAATAAACTAAATTTGAGTAAAATTTGATATCTACATTTTCTTGAGTTAAATGATTTAACTCCATTGTTTAACCAAATTAATTACGTTGTAGGATTAATGACAACCTATAGAAATAATTAAAAATAATTCAAATTATAGATATAATTCGACATTATGAATTTAAATGGAGTACACTGGAGAAAACTAATTCACCCTTTCTACCATTCTAAATTTTATAACAATTGTACTTTCTTCTTTCTTAAAACTACTTCATATTTCACATATCTTTTTTTAAGAATAAAAAATTCGCTATAACGTATTCGACAGCGTCAATTTGGCAATCGAGAAACTAAAAAATATAATAAAGTGTTAAAAAAAAGTGTGTCACTATTCTACTACTTTTTTAAAACTTTGAACTTTCCAAATTTTTTGTAGAGCAAAAAACCGCTACATTTGTAGCATCAATTTAGCAATCAGACAATTAAAAAATGTAAATTAAAGAAATTTATCGCTACTTCACACAACTTTTCTTTAACTCTTCATTACTTTTCATCTTTTTTTAAGAAGAAAAAAAACTGCTACATTCGATAGCATCAATTTGGTAAAAATAAATAATTAATAAAAATTCTAAATTACTGTACTAAAGAAATTTGACGCTATTCCCGGTAGTTTCCGAACAAATGTAGTGTGCCGATAATATTGACAGGTACAACAAAACCGACGCGAAGTCCATGACATAAGTGGGTGGGTATTAATAAGGCCAGGATCGGGAAACCGCCCGGGGTGCTGCAGGACCGTTGGCGTCATCGTTGTGTCAGTGACGTCATCGGGAACAGGTGACAGCCGCTGTCAGCGAGTGACGTCAAGCAGAGCGGAGCGGAGCGGACATCGAACTTCGGCCGGCGCGTTTGCGCAGACTGGCGCGTACGTGGGACGGGAAATGCACGTAAGTGATGTTCGCACGGACGGAAGCGATAACCCACGCGTGAGAATTACGAACGGGTTAAGCGGGGGCGATTCGCGACACGGCGAGATAATCGTCGTGTCACCGTGACAACGACGGGAACCGCGGAGGGTCGCGATGACAGCCGATAAAGCTCGCCGCGGTATCGCAACCGTCACGACGCTTGATCTCGTCTCATATGAAATGTCATGACTCACCAGCGGCGCAGAAACGTTGCTCACACCTTTGAATAGCCTCTCGCGTCGACGAGGTCCTTGCCAGGCGATGATCCACTCGTGGAAATGCACGCACACTCACAACACTGCACTCGAATTCGCGGAAACGGTCGCGGCCATTTTACCAGAGCATCACGGCGGAATCGTGCGGCGTATCGCTGCTGTATCGCGACGCGACGGACATAATGGCGCCATCTCGCGCAACTGCGGATAAGCTCGACGCGCGCGTTTATATAATCTGTACCGACTCGGTACCGACGGTCGATCCCCCCTTATTCAACTATATCTACGTAATTCTTATATAAATTTTGAAAGATACGACATTTATAAGATTGAAGTAAATAAATCTATTCTATATAAGGCAAAAGTTATAAATCAAACGTATTAAACTGATAAAACACTTGTAACACAAAGCAATCGCGAAAACGACAATCGCACGAACGGAACTGTGAACTCACGGCCGGTATCTGCAAAACAAAGAAAATACATTCGAAAACGTAATAAAGATATTAATTATACGAATAATTCTATCAATGTAGTTTAATAACTATATAGTTTCGGTTAGCTTTAACTTAAGAATTAAAAAAAAAAGATAAAAGTAAAGAGTAACGTTAGATAGAGATTAAAATTAATCTGTATTGGTAGAAATGGATCTGTGAAACGCACTATAGCATGCAACAATATTTTACAACTTGATTAATTTTATAATTTATAGTTGTCCCGATATTTTATGGGTAACTTCTATTACTATCGATCTTGTTACCATTCATTTTGTTTATTTCGGATAAGCGCTTCTTGAGCTACACTCTAAGAGAGCGCTAGTGCACGACAAACTTCTTCAAATCAAAAAATTCAATAAAAAAATAATAAAAAATAATTTTAAAAATTTAAATTATGATGCAAAGCGCTCAAGTAGCCTAAGGCTCAGTTTTTCATTATCTGGTTTAGACTTCACTATTAACTTCACTTAATAATTTGATGATAATGTAAAAACTGTGTTTTTCTAGTTATGATTAAGCAGTAAATTATGATTTTGTGATAACCTTACAAGTTACACTTGCTACGAAATCATCATTTAGTAATTAAGAAACCTACAGTTTTTATATTATTATCAGGAAATCTAACTACAAATTAATGAGGAAATGAAAAGGCGAGCCTAAATGACGCTATAACCATGCGGACATTTACTTGGCAAAACTGTTTATCGTATCTAATCAACACAATGAGTATTAAAATATAGCCGTTGACGAAAATGATTGCGATTACTAATTATCATTCAAAATCTGTATTTCGATAAATTAGTCCATGTAATGGATTCTACGAAGAATCCATACGAGTAATGCTACGATCGTACGAAATCTACTTGACAAAATTGTCACGCACATATCAACGTATATCGCAATATATATCGTGGTATCATATTAAAATGTGTAATATACCTAATGATAATTACGCACTCTGGATACACTTAGACGAGAAAACCGCTTTTTGAAACACACGTAGGAACGATCTCGAACGAATCGCCGATATTGACGTCGATGATACCCTAGAAAATAAAAGTAGGAATGTAAAAGAGTGATAGAAGCATAAGAGAAGTTTCCAGGAATCTAAAATTGAGACTAGATTTCTATTGTGGATACAAAGTTTTAGGATGTTTAGGTGGTCACCAGCAGGGTTGAAATATTCATAAAAATATCGGGTTTATCATTACCATTATTTAGAAAGTAATAATTCTTTATTTTTTTGTTACTTCTGTAATATTAAAACCACGGCAGTGTCGCTGCGCATAGCTTAACGCCGAGACACTACTAGTGTCTCTCATATCTCAGATAAGATATTAAATTTAAAAATTATGTTATTTTTAATAACCAATATTAATTATAAAATCAATATTAAAACTTGAAATTCTAAGCTAGTCTCTTTATAGCAAGCTTTTCTTTGTATTAAACTATTCTAATAAAACTTCAATAATTCTTTATATTAATATTTTTATTTTCTAATATACGCTTATCTTTAAGAAATTAGATTGTAATTTACAAACGCAAATTTTATTAAAAATTTTTATTAAACATTGTTTTTAAAAATTAATATTATGAAAAGCATTTCAATATTCGCTTCAATGAGATG
Source organism: Acromyrmex echinatior (assembly GCF_000204515.1). The sequence continues at coordinate 4,527,851 of NW_011627046.1, read as the reverse complement.
CTGAGAATTTATAGTACATATTACGTGTATAGATTTTCAGTATTGGCAATAACTATCGAAAATGCGGCCTAATATAGAACGGACTAAATTAAATCAAAAAGTCCTCTACCATTTTGCGATTTTCACAATGGTTAACAAGATATTAATTACTAAAAATTGTCAAATAATGGTCTTGAATAATTTTTTACTCAACTCAAATATTATCAACTATACATAAAAACTGCAAGAGACACAAATCATTTATTTTCTTTTCATAGAACTCTAAGAATTTTTTCGGAATTGTTTATCAATTTTTTAGTACTGCATTTTCTTATTTTTATCAACATGAGAACATATATAATTAGTATTAAAAAATTTTGAAAAAATTCTGAAAAAATTTTCAAATTTTATGAGAAGAAAATAAATGACTTTTGTCTCTTGCAACTATTCTATAAAATTGATAGTATTTAAATAAAAAATTATTCAAGATCAATATTTGGCAATTTTTAGTAATTAATATCTTATTAACTATTGCGAAAATGATAGAGGACTTTTCAACGCAGTTTAGTCCGCTCTATCTACACAAAAGCGATTGGCAAAAACTTTCGGGATTCTGTGTGTATGTATGTGTATATATATATATATATATATAAATGCGATCTATTGAATAGTTATAAAGATAATAATAAACTATTAAAGTAACGATAAAAAACAGCTGAAAAAAATGAAACATGTGAATTATTACTGTTACTATAAAAATGTAACGACAAACAGAAAAAAGTAACGCATTAGTTTATATAAAGTAACACGTAATTTCTCAATTTTAGTCTCTAATAGTCCGTAAAATAGAACATCACAAAATAACGTAAAAATAGCTGTTAATTTACTAAAAATCATTTTTCGATCAAAGTAACGATTCATTTTGACGTCATTTTGATGTCAATTTGACTCGTTCTGATGGGTCTGTATTTAGAAGTTATATTTTCGCTAGATTATCGGCGTACACACGCAATATAATACAAACAGTAAAGGCATAGCATTTCAGACGATATTTGCAGTAATCTCTGGAGGGCCAATGCATTTTTAAACATTAATTATCTGCAAAAGTATTGGCACTTACCGATACGCGATACCAATCTACAGCCATGGCGGATTCACTTTACTCATTTAGGCGGGCTTGTTACCTGATTTTGAAGATCGACGTTTCGAGAATCGCAATATCGTATATCGCGACTCTCGAAGTATCGAAATGGCGTAGTGACCAATCACATTGCAGTAATGAAGTGACTGCACTTTCTGCACTTGCGACTCCTTTTCTTGCACAAAGAAAGATTCAATACCAACTTTACGACGCGAAACAAGTCGGTATTCATAGTCGATTCTTACATTTAAGACTGTCTTAAGTACTGTCTTAAGTACAATCTTAAGATGTTGTAAGTCAATCCGAGGACTGTATTAACATCTTAAGACATTATATTTGAGACAGTTTTAAAATAAAAACGGACTATGAATACCGTCCCATGTTTCGCATTTCACAGTTGTAGCCCTTGAATTTCATGAAATCCATAGACAGAGAGGGGAGGAAATTTAGAGAGAGACACCGTTCAATTGCACACTAATTCACAGTGTTCACACATCATCTTGTCTCTTCTACCATAATATATATAGAACTTAATGGTAAAGTGGCATTAAAACGAATTTATAAGGTATTGTTTAATGTTGAATTTATTTATGTACTTTTTGTCATTTAAAAATCACGAAAGAAGTTGATGCGAACAGTAAGCAATAAATAAGTTACATCGAGAAAATGGAGCGGCTCAGAAGAGTCTTAAGTGGATATGTCGTGCAAGCCACGAGAAAACATACTGCTACTGTATTTTGTTTTCATGGTTCTGGTAAAGTAATAATCTAATTGTGTAATTGTAATAAACAAAAGAACGTAATTGTCTAATTGTAATAAAAAGAACAAGAATAATTGAATTTTTAAGATAGTTGTAACTTTTAAGATTTGCTATAACTGTTGATTTTTTTTCATTGCATTTCATTTTATTTCTGCAGGTGACACAGCAGAGGGTTTTTCAGAATGGATTCATATTCTTAATAGAGAAATTCTACAGTTTCCACATATAAAATTAATTTATCTTAGCGCACCTAGTCAACCCTACACACCTAACAATGGAATGGTAATAGGATATAATTATGATTAACTGTGAAATAATTGTGATCCTGGAATGCTTGATTCTTACATTTGTATTTAATTGATACAAATATATATATATATATATATATATATAATATGTATATATAAATATTTGTTTATAAAAATATTTGAAAGTTTTTTGTTAGCGATTTATTAGTCAAGAAATTCCAGGATACTCTATTTTCATAATTTCTTGATTTTATTAAAACTTTATTATAGATGCAAAATGTATGGTTTGATCGTGCAGCAATATCTATTCAAGTTCCAGAACACTTAGAGTCAATTAATTCCATGTGTGAAAATGTATTAGAATGGGTTGACAACGAAGTAAAAGATGGAATTCCGTTTAGCAGAATAATTCTGGGTGGATTTTCGATGGGTGGCTGTCTTGCGTTGCATTTAGCATATAGATATCGACCAGCTGTAGCTGGCTGTTTCACTATGTCTTCCTTCCTGAACAAGAGTTCTATAGTCTATGAGGTAAAAAAATAGAATAAAGAAAGGCTTTTTGTTCATTTTATATAATACTATTTATGTTTGGCTGTGTTCAGTAAGAAAAGTAGCTTTACAATTGTTGTACAATTCTTTATTAGTCTTGTTCTGAATTCCTCACTAATTCTAAAAGTATAAACCAATTATGTTAAAGAATTTTTGCAAAGCTGTTTTCTTCGCTAATAAACAGTCTTTCTAAACATATTGAATATTTGCTTGTGTTCTCTCAAGAAGCAATCATGTTTGTATAGTATACTTGTAAGTACTTGATCGCAAAGAAATATTTTTTGCTGTTGTGAATATCATTTTAAAATTTAAATTGATGGAATAGCCTTTTTATTCTATATAATGAAAGAAAAAATATTTTTATAACAAAGAATAACTTAAAAAGCGTCATAAAATACTTGATTTTATCAGAACTTTTACAAAAGGGTTCCACAAGATTTATTTATTATTCATATTTAATTACAGCATTTAAAAATGAAACCAGAATTTAGCAAAGTACCACTTGTTCAATACCATGGCACAGCAGATACTTTGGTTCCTATCGAATGGGGTAAAGAGAGCGCTAAGAATCTGAAGGATCTTGGAGTAAACGTGAAATTTATGCCGTTGCAAAATATGGAGCATGAGTTGAGTCGTGAAGAAATCCAAAATTGGAAGGACTGGCTCCTTCAAATCTTGCCAGATGAATAATATTCAAATTGTTAAATATTAAAATCATTGTTAATATACTATAATCAAGGCTATAAAATGGTGTATATTGTATTTGTTTTTACAAATACATTTACGGTAGGTGTAATGATAGCAATAAAAATTAAGTTTGATTATGATACAACGTAAGAGTCATATCAATTGATAAAGGAGTGATAAATTTAAGAAAGACCCTGACTCCCGTATGCAGCAAGATGAATTGTGCCATTATGTCATATTGGGTGATTATATGATACGTGCATGTCATGAATAATGTTAATTCACAAGATCGATAAATTGGCCCCGACCTTCAAAATATTTAAATCTTTCCGCACCTTATTAATTCGCTTTGTTCCTTACATTTATTTTTTTTTTCCAAATCGGAGCAGTATTATTTTAGGAAAATTGTTTAAAATATACAAAAAATAAAGTATTTTATGACAAATTAAAAAATAATGTTGATAATTATAAGTTCATAGATTTTAATCAATTTGATAAAAGTTAAAAGTATCTATTGATAGATTTAAGATTTATTTGCTAGCAAAAACAGTTAAAGCTCATCGTTTAGAGTAATTACACATAATTATGCGAAATTGGCAGAGCGTTTCCTTTTGCCTATAAATATTTTCATTATTAAACAATAAAAGTCGATACGCGGTAAAATTTTTTAAAACAATGAATTTCTCAACGGCATACAACCACAATGCAAGATGTTGGCAGCTAATATTTTATATTTTAATCATATAACAATTTAAATAGACGTTTCGACCTTAAATTAGATCGACCTCATCTTCAGTATTACAAAAATCCTTCAAATTTACGCATACGAATAGATTCTCACAACAATGCAACACGTTTTACATCTCGCGTTATAAAATTAATCCAAAATAACGCACATTAATCTTTTAATTATATTTTCAGAAAACTTTAAAAAAGAAGTTAGTCGACTATTGTATCGTATTCTATTCCTGAGAATTTGTCTATTGTTAACTCAGTCAATTTTCATTATTAATATTTTCCTTCATTATTAAGTAAAACCAGGAATTTGAATAAAATCGATACTATCCACTTGACCCGCTTTTTACGTAAAACGAACAAACGTGTTCATATTGTTAACCACTTGCGTTTATTACATGCTTTCATCACATGCAATCTTTCGCTTAAATCCATTTTTCAATTTATTATATTTCATAGTACTAATTTTTTTATGTCTCAACTAAATTCTCGAATTTATAGAATATGCTTATGATCTGTTTTATATCAATCAGTGTTGTTTATAAATTGTTTTTTAGCTTGTTGCTCGAATCCAGACAATAAAATATTTATTATCCGCCTGTTATTAGGCGATTAAAACGAAATACGTCGGCGGATCATTAGTGCATATTATAGAACGAAAAATAACAATAAATTATCAACCTTATTTGCATTTGAATGTAATACAACGATCGTATTTTATTTCTTCGACTTTCCATAATTAAAAGAGAAAACACGTTTAAAAAATTTATTAATATTAATTTTGAGATTTTAATAAAAGATTATTAAATTCTGGAATCATTGAAACCATCTCGCAGATTATAAATACACATATTATGATGATTGTTTCAGTGATATTGTATTAATTTTTGAATTCTCAAGGATTTTCAAGTGTTTTCACGTTATAGTCCGTCCAAATGGACGCACGTGAAACAGATGAACCAATGGAATGTCAAATCGAGAATAGTTATATTGTTGCTATTTTGTGTTTCGCATGCGCGATTATTTAAGCTCAATCTGGTTGAGCTTTTCGAGCATAGGCAATGCTCGATGATGAAAATCTATAGCTTTTAAAACAAATTTACTCACGCAATTGTCAATTTGTCGTCGAGATACTTGGCTATCGAAAGAAGAAAAATAGCTGTTTGACAATGATGTCGATGGACATGATTATTCTGATCTTTCGCTTCTTTCTGCTCTTATCCTTAAAATTTGATCGCTGTTCCTTATTATTCCTGATAAAAATTTTTCTGAGAATTTTTCAGAACTTTACATAAGTTTCAAATTTTTTCAAAACTGTTGAATAATTGTAACTATTTAGAAAATTTCTCAGATTTTTTAATACAAATTGAAAAATTTTTTTAGAAGTGCCGAACAAGTCTACATTTTTTCTAAAATTCTTCATATATGTGAATTTTGAATTATTCTAAAATTTCTGATAAAATGTTATAAATGTTACAAATGATATAAATGTTACAAAATTTGAAGAAATTTAAGATATTTCTTCAGAAGTTATAAAATAAGAAAAACTTAGAATATTTCAGAATTCATATATAAAAAATTTTAAGAAAATAGTAAACTAACTTATCCAGTATTTCTGAAATTTTAATCTATAAAAATTTTGAAGAAAATTATTTTACTGTGATTTTTCCCACAATTGAAAAAAATATGTTTATAAAAGATTTATCAATTCTAAAATCATGTAGCTTATTATAAATTATAGTAGATATATTATAAAAATTATTTTATAATGTTTTTACATCCAATAGAATACATGATTATCTCGACAAAAATAAATATAAGGACGTTAACGTATAAGAGAAAAAATAAAAAAAGTGTAAACGAGGTTTTTAAGAGATGAAAATAAAGAGAATGACACATAAAAGGAAAGTTAATGGTTCTTTTATGTTTCGTTGGCTCAGTGTTCACCTATAAAAGTTTCGTTTACGCTTCTGTCACTTTCTATTTATGCTTTTCATTTTTGCCAGAGAGGATACATTATACAAAAAATATATCTATTTGTGTATGAAAACATTATTTCATTCAAACGATTATTACGTTGCTAACTTCAAAGATACCAAGATATGTTATATTCTATGTATGAAAATATTGAGTCGATTATTAACTTTATAAATGACTACTATTATCTGCTCTTTGATTTTATTTCAATTCGTAATTACATTATACTTTATTAATGCTTAATTCTGTAATTACATTATACTTTATTAATGCTTAAGAAGCTCTTGTTAATAAAATTAGGTCGCAATTTTGAAGACCACCTAATTTTCTCTTTGATGCTTCTCATCAAAAGCTTCAAATTATATCAGCAGTTAAGAGTCTATCCAGACAAACTTGCATAGTCGCATAAATACATGCATAAAGAAAATTATCCAATCACATTTCTATTATAAAAAAATTCCCATAAAATATAATTGAATAACTTTATGCATATATACGTTTATTACAAGTATGTCTAGATAGACAACCCTATAACATCCTGTACGGAGATAAGAAAATATACATCTTCTCGACTTTACTGCCTTCCAGCGTACACGACGACGAGGGTAAAGAAGGTGGAATCGCACCGACGAGTCCACCGCCGACGACGTGTGCGCAGTGAAACGAACAGGGCGAACTGCGACGGGATTGCTGCACCCCTTCGAGTGGCTTCGGGGTGGGTGGCAGGTAGTCCCACTGGCCTGGCATCGTTCTCGCCACCGACGTCGCGTCGTGATACCGACGTTCACGTTTCGTTGTACTATCGACTCGCGAGGGAGATATAAAACGCATGTTATTAATCGCGACACGAAAACACATCTCGCGACGTACGCTTGACGTGGGATCGATGTTCAACGACGGGCGGCCTGTGGAGAACGGGTATGAAAAGGGAATTAATCGGTGCGTCCCTTGAGCTAAGAATATTACTATAGGGAGAAATCTTTAAAAGGAAAGAAGATATATATATACACACACACACACACACACACACACACACACACACATATATATATATATATATATACACATATAAAATGCATTGTACATATATAAACATCAACGGGGTGCAAGCATATTATAAAACGTGAAATCGATACTTGCGATGAGAAGTTCTGCAGAGTAAAAACGTGAACCATAACATTTTAGGAAGAAAAAGGAGCGTAGATGTTCGTGGACGTGCGAGTGAAGTGATTATATGGTGGATGTTCGAACGTGTCGTCAAGGGTGGATCTGGGTCATTGTGAATGGATTTCTCAGCGAATAGAACGAAATAGGATTTTACATTCTACCAAAGAAAACGGATGAAAATTTGAATCAAAAAGATATATATATATATATATACACTGAAACTGCATTTGAATCATTGAAATGCTTTTATCGAAGAGCGACACAGGAAACAATTTCGGACACTCGGAGAACTTATTATATCTCAACATTAAATGATTCTTTTTCAAAATATAGTATAAGTGCATAAGTTTTAACATAATGAGAGACATGATGCGTTAATTAATAATTTATTGATAGAAATAATTATATATTTACATGTAATAAGATTAATTACCACTTCATTGTATGATCTAATTATGATATAAGTATCGTATAAACGACGCAAGATAATTAGCGGAGAAATTACAGCAAAAATTGGATCAAAACTTATGCGATATCTCCGCGCACGATGGCATTTATTGCGTTGAGATAACAAATCCTCCGTATCATCTTCCGGATCTGAGGATACATTGATAATAAAATAGTATCGACGGTAAATAATATGACGCGTATTATTCCGCAGTCGATGACGTCAAGTAACGAGAGACATGTAGACTGTTCGATGTGAAGAGACTGGGCAACGAAAGTGGATGCAACAAAATTTCCCAAAGGACAACGAATAAATTTCCCAAAGGGAAGAAGCATCGACGATCGTGTTACAGAGCTAGAAAATGAGAAATAGGTTTTCGTGACCGTAGTAAAGCTTTCTTAATCATTTGTGAACAAATACACGCATCATCTGTTTTTAAAGTCATTTCCGAGAAGTAAGGAATATAGAAGATAACTCTTTATTTATTATTTCATAAAATTAAAGTCTCTCCCAGTTATTTTAATACTTTCAACATTTATCTTACATATAAGAGACTTGAACGCTGTGATATCTTTAAATAAAATGTTAACGAACTTTATATGAAGAGAGAAAAAAACATGCGATCGATCGTGCATGTTTCGAGAGATTCTTAGTGCGCTTTCCTTCTCAAATTTTCACAAAGATATCCCTAGGATCTTTTTTTATACTTAAAAAACACAAATGCGGAGACATTTTTCTTGAAAGAGAAAAGAATCTTCGAGTATATCGAATATATCGATTTTTCACTTGGAAACTTTAGACTATTTCAACAAATAGGACGGATACCTAAGAGACGGCTGAAGGGATAAATCAAGATAAATCTCAGAAAGAGAGAGAGAGAGAGAGGGGAGGGAGGAGAAGGAGGTGAAACGTTCCAAGGGGTTGCTTATATCGAGTGCAGGGTTGGTGACAGGTACAATAGAGTCAAGAAAGAAGTCGAAGGAGTGACGTTTCTCTCGATTGAGAAATAAAGATATCGTTGAAGAAGCTGCGTAGCAGGTTGATATACATAAAGTGGGGACGTTGTGGAAATGGGTCAAGAGTGTCTTGACGATGGCAGTGTGGCAGCTTCTATTTAACGTGTCCCGCGTCGAATTGTGCTTGAAATCTATACGTGTGCCATATCGAACGCAATACAACGATTAATACTAGTGACAGGTCCTTTTGAACAGAAAAATTGCAAATGATAGTGCTGCAACATTAGTAAATCGTAATAAGTGTGTGTCATTATGCGAATTTCAAATCGCGTGACTGTTTCTGTGATTTAACGAACTAAACTAACAATCTGTGCGTTTATCGCGGATTAAATTTGCAAATTAAATTTACATCTTTATAAGCAACTATTTTTTTATTAATTGATGTAATACAAGACAATTAAAAATGTATATATGGAATTAATTTAAATTTCAGCTTACAAACGATACGAACTACACTCGCGTCCTCTTTATTTCACGATTGATAAAAAATCCATAGATTACTCTAAATGTTAATTCCGAGATTAAAGAATTTACAACGATGCCAAAGAACTAGTTGATCTGTGATGTAACGAACGCGAGATCATCCAAAAAGTACAACGAGAATCACAACGAGGAACCCAAGTTCGATGCATCCCGAGGTGCATCGCACGAGAGATGCGTTTATCGCGGTAGAAGCATATCCGGTCATCGTCCACGTACTGAAATACGCGAGTTGTCAATGTGATCGTGTCGTTACCGTTTCTCTTGAGGAGACGTAGTCGTCTCCTCTCAGATTGACGAATTCAACGAGTCTTCAGTCACTTTTTATGATTTACGGATCGCACAGAGCTACAGAGTCAGCAACCATCACGGGGATCGCTTGGCTTCACAACATCACCGTTCAAGGTAAATCATCCCTGTGAGATCTTATTTTATTATAGTCTTGTTTTCTTTATGTAAAAATTATATAAGAAATTTTATATAGCAGATCTCATATATTTTTAACCAATTATTTTGCTTGTTTTGTTTTATATATATGTATATAGATATTTAAATATTAATGAAGAAGAATAAACATAATTAATTAGCATTATGTCGAATTAATAATATACATATTAAATAAATAATTAAAATATACATATTGCATGCTGATTAATTTCTTATCGTGCTTTTCTACAAAAAAATTATTTATTCATTAATAAATTTACCCCATATTTTATTATGATTCATTATACTGTCCATAATATAATGATTTATTAATAAAAATAATATGTATAATATGTAAAATAACGGTCGTTATATATTAGGAAGTCGATAGATTAATTTCGTAGTAATCACTGACTGTAGTTTAATAATACAATTGTTTAAATACAAGTGCATCATTGCTCTCTCGAGCTATGAGATCTTTCTTAAAGAGATGTTTCTTATCAAGTTGTGTCTACATTTTTTTAGCATTATCTTTAGTCACACAGAACGTCGACCATGAAGATTAGGTGATGTTGTAAAACTTTACACGCGAGCGCGCATAAAGATTGATCGACTATGTCCGATACTTGTCCTACTCTCTCGGTGCCTATGTAATACCTATATTACGATGATCGCATAAAGCTTTACTTTCACCATCGTCAAAGGGGAGAACTATGAAATTCGGCCTATTAGCATAAGAGAGAGTTCACGCACGTAAAACGGTTTCGTCCACGTTTACGTAATATTCATCGCTATTCATAAGGTATACGACAAACAGGAAGTAATTTAAATTCGAAATTTTAATGTATATAATCACAGGTCACGATAATTAGTTATACTTGCTTCATGAAACATTCTTAATAATCTTATCTTAATAATCAATAATATTATATTCCTGTCTGTATGAATAAAGAAAAAGATTTTTTAATTAATGATATAATAAAATAGAGAAAATTTATAATCTACTAAAAAAAATTACAATAAAATTATATAAATATAGATTTTTATATTTATATAAAAATTTATATTTATATAATTTTATTATGTTGAGATTTATTCAAACTTGTTTGTAATTAAAAGACAATTACTATAAAAGAGATGAGATTAAGAATTTTAATTTTTTCATTAAAAATATGTAATTTATTATGGAAAAAATAAGATATCCAACAAATTTTTTATTAAGAAATTCAAAAAAGAATTTTGAAAATTTGATTTAATAAGCCACATGATTTTATATATAAATCTATCCTTTCATAAATAAAACATATGTTGTAAAATAAGACTATTTAATTATAGGTGAAATGAGCAGTAGCGGTGGATTCGGTGTCGGCGTCGGCGTCGCCGGCGTCGCCGGCGGGCCGACCCTCGCGGCCGCTCAGCAAGGTCAAGGAGTGGCCGCCCTTATGGTGATGCTTGCCGTTCTGTGCTTCATCTTTGCTTATTGCTGTTGGGGTGCGCCCTTCTGCCGATCCCTATGCAGACGACATTGCTGCTGTCGTCTGGAAGATCCTGATCCGGATCCACGGTTCGGCGGCAGCGATCAGGCCATGGTAGCAACGCCGACAATCATCCTCCTGCCACATGGCAGAATGCTTGTTGTCGACGGCACAATTTTCACTCAGTTCCAGACTGACCCTACAGGTAAAATTTAGGATTTCTGAAATTGAGGAAAGCGACTACGCAACTAGAGCGAATTAAAATAATAAAATCCATTATTTAGAAAATAATATAGAGGATTAAAAGTAAGAAATAAATTTGCTTGTAAATTAAAGATGATATTAAAGAATTTTTTGGACTGCGTTACACTTGGCATTCGCAATGCTCTTTGAATCACTTCATTCTTATTGTTTATTAAATATTAAACAAAGACAAATGATGCTCGCCAATATTATGAATGCCAAGTAGAATGCGTCCCTGATATATAATATGCATATATTAAATATATTGCGTATAAAAATGAGTGAGAAAACGTTAAATTTTGTAGTTTTTAAGTGAAGTATCTGCAATGAAAGAATTTTAATATAATTTACATGATCGTTTCTTAAATATATATGATTTGATAAAATCATATAAATTATGGAGAGTCAATATATAAGATACATATATTTTGCTGTAAAATTTTTGCCACAAAATTTTGATGATTTTCTTTAGAGTAAATAAAACGAGTATAAAATTTTTGGCAGGTTTAGACTTGGTGGAACTTGGCGATAGTGTATTGCGCGCTCAGAGAAATCCACGAAGCGTAAATCGTCATCAGTTACAGAGCAGTCAAGGCAGTATCCTTGAAATGGATGCTGAAACACCTAGCAAAGATAGCTTAGGTTCAGTCGGATGTTTCCCGCCGCCTACTTACGAGAGTATTTACGGCAAAGAGGAAACTGACATGCCTCCTTCATATTCTGATATTCTTTTACACAGGTACATTATTTTAAAATAAACCAGAAAATTATTTTTAATTTTATTAATTATTAATAACTATTTTATTAATATTGATTATTTTAAATTTAACTCAATTCGCAGATTCGCCAATTTACCACACGAAATTGATATGCATAGTTACTGTCGTGATGGCAAAGAAGAGATTGAAATGCAGAGTCTAGACAACTGTCCGCATATCATTGGTAATCCATTAAACTCGATACCTGGATATCATCCTTATGCTACGGTGACAAGTCTATCTAGTCTGCAGAGCTACCCGCGACGGAACGTTTCGCGCAATCCGTCCATTATCAGCAATCCATTAGACAACTTTTACGTGGACAACGAGCTTAGTCTCTATCGACTCAGTCGGGAGACGATGCCGCGGGTCTCCAGTAACGATGCGAACCTCGAGACCTTCCGCGCGTCTCACGACGAGATGTCTTTCCGTGTTCCGCTCGATGAGAACGAGAATCATCGGCACGCAAGCCGTAACAATTATCAAGTCGCTGGCAATGAACTGATGAATACGAGGAATCGCGCCCGCAGCGCTTCCAGATTGAGCCAGGATAGTCGTAGTTCATTGAATCGCGATGGAGACCAACATCAAGTTTTCGTCAGGTTGCCTGATCCCGAAGAAATCGAGGCTGCACGAGATAGACGTATCGATGAAGATCAGCGATCTCGAATGTACCGCGAGGATCAGAACATGAGGAATTTGCATCTTGATCATCCCCAATTGCAAGATGAAATCAATCGCAACATTGTTGAGGATGATCCCAGATACTTTGCGAGGAACAGGCGATTGGAGAATGAAGACAGAAATCAGGAAGCTGAGGCAGTTCAGTATCCCGATGAGGAAGCCGGTAATTTCGGCGCGCTCGCCGATATTCGCGAGAGCAGAGTGTAATCTAGACTTTTAATTGTGCGTTCGCATTTTTTCGAGTGATTGCCAAAGGGGCATTAACCGGATATTGTCAAAAATTCTTTAAAAGTACGTAGAAAATTTCGTTTGATTTTTCGTAACAAGACGTAATTCAAATTTGAAGAAACGTTTATGACCAAAAATTATTTTTATCTTCATCATCTTTATTAAAAGCTTGTTAAAAATGTCGTAGCATTCCAGTTTATAATTAACGTTAACATCTTCTTTTAATTTCGTGAAAAGGAATTTATTCGTGCCCTTTATACCATGTGAATTTGATATATGGTATACAACATCTCGCACGATAGAGAAAGAAAGTTGCGTGACAAGACAATTTAACAGAAATTGCGACAAGTTTCTATTTTAAGTTATAGGATATTATTTCAATCATATTTACACACAAATAAGTTGATATCAGGATGAAAATCGAATCAAGAAGTTGTGGTTACAAGATAAATATTGCATTGTGCAGAAAATATAAGACGATGTTATAACTGTATATGTATATATATATGTGACAATATAATTGTACGTGACAATTTAGTAAAATTCGTCACACATACACGTACATACACACACATGCATATTTCTGACAGATGATCGTACAGTATTGAACAACGATTTTTTCTTGAAAGTATATAATGTATGGCGACCAGAAAAGATTGGAAAGAGAAAAAAGAAAACATAAAGATAATCACAAGTTCTTTTGAGACATATTGGATAATGTGAAATATTGAAAATACCAAAGTACAGTTTTTACAAAATAATGTAGATAAAGATTTCAGTCATGCTATAAATTATGTTACATAATCGAAGTCCTTCCTGACAAGAAAACATCGATCACAAGAAGTTATCAAAATTCGAGCAGTTTTAAATGTGAACGTTTGTATGGGAAACATTGTGTTTAAATCTAACAAACGAATCATAGCAAAGTTAGTTCAGTCCGTCCAGGCTTTAACAAGCGCGCTTAAGTTTCACAAGCATCACCCATAGCAATTTAATCATGATTAGCAGTTTCCTTCCCTTTGATATTTTATAGATAAGCGCTAAAGAGATATCATGCCCATTAAATGGTGTTATACCATTTAAAAAATAATATGCTTCTTATATTATTTATAAAATACACTCTCTTCACTATTTTTGAATGGTACTATCCATTGGATACATCGAACGATTTTAATATTTGTGAAAAGTGATAAGACAGAAATGTCTGACAATTAAGAAAGAAAATGAAATAATATAACGAAAATTAAGCAAAACAGTTAAGTGAAATGTATTACATATTAGTGGAGTTTCAGGAACCAAAGAAGGATCTGTATTGAAATTGGATTATCAGATACAGCAAAGTATCAAAAATCGAAGCATATTTCAGAAAGTGAACGGTGTTGGCTTTAGATACACTTCTTATGTACACATATATACGTGTAAGACAATTATAAAAGGAATATAAAAGTTATACACACGTTATCACTGTTACCGTGTATCATAGGGACAAATCACTGACCGAAAGACACTGAGAATAAAATTCTGTGCGTGAAGCGTATATAAATACTGTGTGCCTTCCTAGTTTTTAGATTGCTAAATGAACAATATATAGACAACAGAATTTTTCGTTTTACAATAGCTGATTATTTCGACCAAGTTTTTTTTCTTCTTTTATTTTGAATCTAATCATAATAAAACGATAAGAAGCAACTTATTTTGTAAGATATAATGCTATTTTATCGAAAAGAAATATCTCCTTAAATATAAACGATCAATATATCAATAAATTAATAAACGATATCGATTTAAATTTTGTTTCTGATAATGAGAAATATAGTTTACATTGTACATATATATTATTATATTTAATTATAATGAATACTGAATTGTAAAAACGGAAGGCAAGACTAGTTATACTCTATGAATGCACAAATCAGTAAATTTATACTTAAGTTTTTGTGGGATTCCTGTTTAGCACTACCAACTCAGATCGTGACGTCAAAAACGAAAAAATACAACAAAAAGTCTTGCAAGTTGCATTATATTTTAATAGAAATAGTTTTCAATAAAACATTCGCAATCAACAGCGTAGATCTATATTAAGATATATTGAAAACTATCTTTTTGTTTCAGGGAGAAATTAAACCATATTTATATTTATGTATTATTAATTTGATAGTTTGTCAGAACTATGAATTATATATATATATTCATAATTCATTTTTAGATATATGTTTTAGATATATCGTTATTTATTAATTAAAAAAACAAAAGAAATTTTTGGTATAGATTACAAATCTATCTATTGTGCTTCAATAAAATAAATATATTTTCATTTTAATATATTTTACAAGAATTTTTATTTTTATTTTTTTATTTCTGATGTCATAATTTAAGATAATAATGGTAAGCAAACAACAGTCTTAATTCACATTATTTAGGTATGACAGTCAACTTGTAGTCGACGGATTCCAATTCTCTCATGTATGATTAATTTTATAAGAGATTTATTGGAAAATTGAAGGCTATGAAGTAAAGGAATAATCCGTTTCGAAAATCTATAGTTAATTTACAATTCACAATATTTACATGTTTATTCCAAGAAATATCAATGCAGTTAACTATGCACACAACTGATATCGACATTTTTATGACTAATTATAGTTATTTAAAAGAGTCGTATAAAAAAAGAGAAAGATCTTATTTTTAATCTACATCGCTGTTTATATCCTCAGGAGCTGAAGAATCCTCTTCTTCTACATTCTTCTTGTCCCAGTCTTTCAACTTAGCCCCCATAACAAAGTTATCTCGAAGAACACTCCACATTTTGTGATCCTTAAAACAAACATTGTTTCTATTGTTATACACAATTGTACATTGCAATGTAAAACAAAATGTACCAATATCAATAAACACAATTATATATGGCCTTCATATAAATGCATTAAAAAATTTAATGTTCATAAAAAGGTAAAATAGTATATTACTGTTATTTTTTTAATATTAAATAATTTAATATTTAATAAATAAAAATATTGAACATGTTAAAAAAAAATATCAACCTAATTTATATTATATTCATAATATTGATTTATACTTTCTTATATGTAAAGATTTTCTCACTTTGTTTTTATCATCTGTCTGCATAACAGAGTTTTCAGATTTAACATCATTATCAATTGGTATACTTTTACTGCCACCCATAAGAATATCAAGGAAGGCGTTTTTATTAATATTCTTAAATACTTGTTCGCGTTTTCTTTCTAAAGGACCCGCTTGCGATAATTTCTTTTTAATTTCTACTTGTTGCTGTCTTACTGCATTAAACAGTTGCACGACTCCTCTGCAAAATACAGCATGAAGAATTTATCAATATATAAATGACAGAAAATATACAAATCTACCTAATACCTACTTTGTGGCTATTTTTTGCAACATTCTTTCGTGCTCCCGATCTGTAATGGATGGTTTTATTCTAATACCACTGTTTTTTGTTATTCTTGATTTAGTCGGTGCAGTATTCAATGTAACACTTGTCTTATCAATATCTTCATCTGATTCTGTTTTGATCTCTTCTTTGATGCCATCAATCTCGAAGGGAATATCTTCTTTCTCTTTTATTTTTATATCGCACAACTTTTTTGCCTTGGCCAGTACAAGTGTTTTTTTTCTCTTCGGTTTATTTGTTTTTAGAATCTTTTGCATAACATCAGCCCAACCTGCATTTGTAATAGATCCAGCATCATATGATGCTTCATCTGTGTTAGCCTCCATTTCTTTACTGTCTGATTCATCTTCTTTTTCTTCATAGTCACTGTCATCCTCATTATCACTCTGTATCAATGCCATACCAGCATTGCTTACTTTATCTGTCTTCGATTGCACTATAAGATACAAATTCAACTCGACACTTTATCAAATGGATTCTTGGAATACTAAGACTGATAATAATAAGAGGATGGCATGTAGCTCCACGAGAGAGCATTTGGCTTATATAATTGACGAGTCTCAGGTTCAAGTCCTGATTCTCATAAGATGATCAAAAAATAGAAAGTATAAACGAAAGAATATATAGATTCCGTATTTTAAAAACTTCATGTTTTAAAAATTCATTTTAATAAGATAAAAGAATAACAAATGTAATATGTATACACACATATATATATATATATATATATATATATATATGTACACATATAACCTATAATATCAAGATATCTTTTTCATATCCTGAATTAGACATCAAAATTTGTGATATCATTTTTCTTCATTATTCTCAATTACGTATCAAAATCTGCAATATCAAAATTCTTCACAATCATTTTTAATATACATTCAAATCATTTTAGAAATGATGAATCCATCAAACTTGAAAGCATGTTGAAAAGGATAAGATAAAGTTATGTTTTATACAAATCAAAAATTATTTTTGTCATACTTTATACATTCAAATTATTATTTTTTTATCTTATTGAAATTGTAAAAAAGGAATTAATTGTTTGTGTCATACTTTATTCTTCAATTAACCCTTTATAAAATCGAGCATGTATAAAATAGAATAGAAGTCGAAATTAAATCCAGGATCCGCTGATTACGAATCGTTTTTATACAGAGCCATGTAGCATCCTTTTACTTATTTAAATAATCTTGTATAATTCCTTACTTGGTACACGTAAAAATGTGATATAATACACTGAACTATTTTACTCCAAGTACTTCAAACATAACCACGTGGTCGTCAACATAGTGAAAAAAGTACCCAGATTCTCTAGGAGATTCTAAATTGTTCTACCAGAGAGAATAGGTCTGTTTGCGTTGTATGAAATCCCCAAATATTTTTGCACTTAAAATAGAGATAGATATATATTTTGTCTTAAAAAGAGAGAAAACGAAGATGTCGAGTGTCAAAAGTGCAAGCAACGCGAACAGACCTAACCTGAGAGAGAACGTGAGGGCTTTTTTCCTGTAGTGGCAAAATGCCATTGCGCACTACTGCCCTCTGAAGAAATGGATGTAAATTACACAACAATAGCTATTTTTTGCGGTAATCCTGAATATCAATCATGAAACTTTTTTCCTAGGATGAAAAGTGAAAAGTAAAAAATTTCTCCATTAACTTCAATGGTTAAAATTTTCACTTTTCACTTTCTATTCTGAGGATAAAATTTCATGATTGATATCTTGATGGAAATAAATCGCTAATCGAAATAACTAAAATCTATTAAATTAATAAAGCTTCAGATTTCTCTCTGCCTGTATGCAGATCTTATTTAAGATCGTCTTAAGTAGTCTTAAGGATGTCATGAATCAATCAGAAATATAAAATACATAATAATTGTTTATACATTTTTTTACAACATTTTTGCTTATGTATATATAAGAGATATCTTATATTAGGTGTTGGAATTAATTCGTAGCGTTTTTAATGAAAGAATGTTATTTATTTCACATGAGCATTAAAAAATACATTAATGAAAGTACTTCCCATCACTTGTAAAACGCTACGAATTAATTCCAACACCTAATATATAAAATGCATGCATATCATAACACAAAATTCGCGTATATTTCAAGAAAATCCGAATTCTGTAATAACAATCTTTACATTTTTATTTAACAAATTCTTTAATGATACAATGTTTATATTAATGGGTTCTTAATCGAAAATTTCAATTTCGCATCTTCTACTGTGAAATAAAAATTGTTGAATTTTAAGTAATTCGAAACTGAATATTTAAACAGACTAATTTAGCGAATTTTGTCTTATAATACTGCATAAAAATGGAATTATGAAGATGTTTTTTTATGCAAATTTTTTCAGCCCGTTTTTACCAAATATAATTACTAGTATGTAAGTATATTCCAAAGTCTTTATAATTACATTAATTACTAACAATTATAGAGACTTTGAATACACTTCAAACTTTTCAATCATATATCATTAATTTAAAGTTTAATGATTGTTTAATGATGACAGTAAAAACGAGCTAGAGGCCCTCCCCCACCCCCGCCGATTTTATCGGCGGTCCTCTTTTCATTATAAGTATACTCACCCGTAAAAATAACGAGTTACTAATAAATTTAGTACTACGTTTTTGCAGGTAAGTATACTTCAAATTTATTTTTTATTTTAAGTCTAATTATTTCATTGTATTTTGCTAATCATATTGCATTATAATACAAAAAAATAATTAGCAATCATGTAGCATAATTTTTTTAATCTTTTATTGTAATCCTTTATTGTAATCCTTTATTCTATATTCAATAATACAATAATAATTATTTATAATACAATGTATAATTGTAAATGCTGTTCGAAATATTTATAATAAAAATTAGATATATTATTATAAGAACATAATTAACAAAATTTAGCAATGTGGGATTATACGAAAACATCGAAAATACATATAATAACATAAAATTTTCTAAATCAATGAAATATTGATAAAAGTAGAATGAAATACTAATAACAATTAGATTTTTTTTTACTATTAATTACTAACTTGTGATTATAAAACTTATTAATATCACGATAAAAAGTCGTTAATATATTTATGATGGCACTTTCATCGCGTTCAAGATAACTATCCCAATAATTTGATTATATCAAGATCCCTCCTTCTTGTGCTATTGGTTAATATCCGATATAAAGAGGAATAATCTTCATAGTAGAGAGTGAACTTAATGTATTTTAATTCTACATCAAATTCATAAGATCCATTCGCAAAGAAAAATTAAGCAATCCGTCAAACATCAGCGGTCTTGTTACAGTGGAGTGAATATTTCAGACCACTTACGATAATAATTTTGTTAGCATGTCAATTATAATTACTATTTTTATCACATCTTTAATATAATATTAAAATTCGCGAGAAAATATGTTCTGCCACATTATTAAAAATCTCTTATTAATTAAATATAAAGGGATAGAATGATTTTCTTATGGAATGTGATGGCGGGTTACGAAGGAATATATTTAATAATAATAAAATACATGCGTTATTGCATATGTATGGACACAAAAGTTTCTCGGGTACCAACTGTTCGAGATAAATCGAATCTGATAATAATGGATTTTGAAAAACTATACTTTATTACTAAAAAATTTATTATATAAAATTTAACAATTCCTTTTATTTTTGTATTTCCAAAAATTTAATTATTAATATGAGGGTACCCATTCGACTTATCTCGAATTTTTTTGTATCCACATAATTTTAATTAAATTCGTGTATTCACGACAATATTAAAAAAATATAAAGCAATTTGGTAAAAATTATCTAAATTAAAAATCAAAATTTGTTAAATATAATCTTATATCTGCATGTATTTTATTATAGGAAAGTATATACATATATATATACACATACATATAAATTAATAATTAATAATATTCTGAGTGATGTCCAATACCTAAAATTTTTAGGAAAATAACAATTAGAAAATTAAATATACATATTCGTAACCACATTTTTATTTTAAAGCAATCATCAAAAAATAAGCAAATTATTTGTATAAAACTTAAATTTATTTATTTAATAATTTGGATTTAAACAAATAAGCATTCTACCCATATTAATCATACTAAATTCCTATTGTCACTGAGACAATCTATTAACATTATTACTAATGAGAGAACATTTAATAAAATTAAGAAAGCGAAAATTGTACCCTAAAGTATGCCATACTGAATTAATTTTGCAACTTAACTTTAAAATATATAGCAATTGTTATTGAATCATTGATAAAATTATTACTTCCAGGAAATGGAAAGGACGAGAAAACCCGGGATTAATTCCAATCTTGTACAAGAATCTCCATCGGGACACCAAACTAGATTTTGCGAATGGACTTTATGGAAAGCGACGAGGAATAACTCTCCATGATGAAAATAATTACAATTTTTCATTGATATAAACCACGCATTCACTAGCATTCATCTGACGCGAGAGACAGCGATGAGATCTTTGCATATACATATAATAAATTAATCACTAAAATATACTTGTAATTCTGTAATGTTAAAAATATAAATATCAAAAAGCAGACAAGGAGTTAATATTTAATCATTGCCTCAGTCAAAGTTTCAATCTTTACTGACTTATTTAAATAAATATGTATGCTAAATACATAGAAAAAGTGATGATTATTCTAAATCATTTAATTAGAAGTCATTCAAAATTATTAATGACTTTTCGATATTCAAAATAAAATCCAAATTAAAAAAAAGTTTTAAAATTAAATATTTGTCAAATTCATTAAATCAATAAATAATTTTTTGTTATCACATGTTTCGTCGATTTCGTGTAATTTACATTATTAAAGAAACGATAAATTTGATTTACTATGACAAGATAAATGCTATCTGTAGATAGATATTCAATACAGATATAATTCCAATAAATATATAGTTTATTAGTAATTATTATGCAAATTACAAAAGTAAATATGATGGCATTTATCTGAACAAAGTTTACATAAATTCTATATTACGTACCTAATTATACATTTATTTACAATAAAATTAAATACAATATTAACACAATTTATACATGAATATAATTTTCCAAAAAGTTTAATTTCAGGGGAGCTAAAAAGTCAATGAAATTTAAAATTAATTTGGTTTATTCTCATAATTGATAATTGGAACGAGATGCTGATAATTAAATAAAATTTAAAATTAATTAAAAATTTTATTGAATTTTAATCCTTCCTTTCCAATTATCAAGTATGTACAGATGATGTTTATGTATCCCTACCTACATATTATCTTTACTGATTAGAGATTTATTATGTAATATTTTTTAGTTAATTATATTTATTTTTTATTTTTAAAATAAAATTTAATTACCCGATCGCGAAATTTATTTGTCATTTAATTTGTAATAATTTAATTTTTTAATTTAAAATAATTATGATTATCTCTACCTATTCATACTTATTGTCCTACCTATCCGTATTTCCATTTATTCGTACTTATTCGCATATTCTATCTCAACCCGTATATATTCCTACCTACATTATTTCATTAATGTGTAATAACATCGCGAATATAATAAGTTAATAGCTGTATTCAGCAGAAAAAACAGCTTTGCAAATGTTGTAAAGCTGCTTCCTTTACTGAACGCAGCATCTAATGCCTAATCATGTCCTATCGCGTACTAATGAATTCAGGGAACCTAATCGCGATCATACTAAATAAATAAGCAATAAATAATAATAATTAAAACAGACTTTCAATTTTTAAAATACAAAAAAATTAATAAATAACAAGGCTAATGAGAGTCAGCGCGGATAATCAGGTGCAAGTTTTGTAGAGTAAAAATCTGATTATCCACACTGACTCTTATTAGCCCTGTTGTTTATTGGTTATTTTTGTATTTTAAATATAAGCAATTTTTCAAAAAAATATAAGAACTCGCAATTTGCGAGTAAGTTACCCTCCCGAATAATCAATTTATCTTTATACACTGAGAAAAAATAATTTGTTCAACTAACTACACACATTTTAGTTGTTTGCAGATTTCATTATTTTATCAAATTTTATTTAATCGAATTTTATTTATTAACTCTAGTCTACTTAACGAACTGTTTAACATTAAGCAGACTATGATTAAATTCAATTAAATAAAAATTGATAAAATAATCAAATCTGCAAACAATTAAATGTGTTTAGTTCGTTGAACAAATTTTTTTTCTCAATGTATATATTCCTTTTAAAAACTTAAATTGGTATTACACACCATCCTACTTCATACTTTTAAATACTCTTCTTTCTTCTGGCCAGATTAAACTCACCTTTCGTTGCTTTTGGCCAATATTCTGGCTTTATATGCCAGAAAACGACAACAAGGAGAAATTCTCCTTTTTGCTGTCGACTGCTGCCGACTAACATTGCCGGCAATAAGCGTAAGATTTTACGCTTATGTATGATGCGCGAAACACGAACGCGTCGCGAAAGGGCCATTATATCAATGAAATTGACTAAATTGTAATATGAATAATCATCAATAATAATAATAATAATAATTCTATTAATATACAACGAATAAATGTCGCGTTTATTCTAAATTAAAAATATAAATATTCGACTAAAAATAAATCTAAATTTAAAAAATTTTTAAGTTAATAATGTTTTTATTTTAAAAGTCTCGAATATTAAACTAGATTAAATTTTTTAATATAAACATTACTATATAAAAAACAAAATTTTAATTTAAAAATAAATTGAAAATTGCTAAATCGATTATGATTCGATAAAATTCAAGACCCATGTACGTATTTTTAACGATTCGAACGATTCATTGTTGAAGCTCATCTCAAGCATGCGGAGATGAGAAATTCAAATGAATGATATAAGATCCAAAAGGAATATTTTTCTCTTGCATCAATAAATATATCTCTTTGTATTTTGAAAATTATTAGAATAATTTTTTGTATAATTTATTATTTTAATATTAACTATTTTAAGTTATACAAAAAAAATTCTTCTATTTCTTATAATGTATATTTTATATAAATGTATATTTTATATAAATGTATATTTTTGATCTTACATCATGTTACTACTTTAACTGGTGTAAAATCCAGTTACTACATATGGATAAGTTATAAAAGATCAGGCTAAAGTTAGTGCATTGAAATAAACAATAATAATTAATAATCATAAAATGTCTTTTATTGAAAAACGAGATCAATCAATTATATTAAAATTTTCATTGTTATTTCATCAGTAACACATGTATACAAATAAGTGTAAAATAGTATTGTGCATATACTGATAAATTTATAATGTCATGTTATACCCAGTTTGAGTTATTTTAAATTATTCCTATATGTTGCCATTGCTTTTACACAATATCTTGTTAATTTAACTATAAGAATAGAGTAAAATTATTTAAGGAAGATTATTCAATTTAGCTCAAATTTTATTTACTAATTGTAAATTTATACGTTAATGTGAACGCTTTGATACGAAGTAACTCAAGCTCGGTTTGCTAATTCAAGCTCAGAAATATAATAAAAAATAGGTTGTTTCAATGATCGTGTTTTATATAATACTAAAGTAACTGGGGGGAAACCTATTTTACATATAATTATATAAAATTACATAAAATAATTATATGTAACTTTATATAATTGTATATAAATGGATGTATTTGATATATAATTGTACATAAATATATATAATTATATGCAATTATTATATAAAATACGTTTATTTATACATAATTGTATAAAATTATATATATTTTTATATACATAATTTTATATAAATGGACATATTTTACATAATAATTGCATATAATTATATATATTTATATACAATTATATATCTGTCAAATATGTGTGTCCATTTATATACACACAATTATATAAAGTTATTATTTTATGTAATTTTATATAATTATATGTAAAATAGGTTTCCCCCTAGTTACTTTAGTATTATATAAAACACGATCATTGAAACAACCTATTTTTTATTATATTTCTGAGCTTGAATTATCAAACCCAGCTTGAGTTACTTTGTATCAAAACGTTCACATTAACGTATAAATTTATAATTAGTAAATAAAATTTGAGCTAAATTGAATAATCTTCCTGAGTTAAATAGTTTTACTGTTATAGTTAAATTAACGCGATATTAATTGTGTAAAAGTAGTGGCAACATATAGGAATAATTTAAAATAACTCAAACTGGGTGTAACGTGATTATAAATTTAACAATACATGCACAATATATTTAACAATAAGAAGGTATTCAGGATTAAGTTTATCCTAATCTGTTTTAACTTATCCATTTTAAGACAACGGATGTATGGAATTCTTTACATATATTTATCCGTATATTTTTATTAAATTAATACATATATGCATTTATAGATATATAATATATTAATAAAATTACCATACATCCGTTATCTCAATAAAAACATTAATTCGTCACTCACCAACCCGACGCGCAACAGCGGAGTTCTGCAACGTCGCTACGATGATTCTGTAACAAAAAAATATAAAATTCAAATTATAACAAATCAGGAAGAACACAAACAATATTTAAAAAAAAAAAGCAAAGTTGTCTTAAAATAATCATATAATTTTCAAAATGTATAGTTTTTATAAGCATGAATTTTTTAATTCATTGAGTTAGATATTTATAAAATAATTATGTATTTTTTAAAACAGATCTTCAAAATTCGTATATGTATATGAAATTTTAAAATAACTTTAAAATAATCCTTTTTCTAATTATCATTTTTAAATCATTGTAAAATAAAATGACTCAAAAATAAATAGAAGAAAGATATTGATTTTACATAAGCAAAAAATATTTACCGCAAGGTTGCTCCGCCGGTGCCCGATGCCTCTCTCAGACCTCCTCCTCCTCTCAGAATCGGGTTGGCATCTTCTCGCACAAGACACTCGCGTAAAACACTCGCGAATAATATACTATAAACGCACGCGGACTATAACTTGAGTCCGATAACTTGAACGGCACTCCCGAAATAAAACGCGCGACGCGACGAACCGGCTGCGGTTCGTTCATTTTCAAGTAAATCGGCGACGAGGGTACGTTAGCTTCCCCGTTGGATTTTTACACGAAGAGAATGATTTTACTCAATATCTAAAAATTTATCTAGATATACAGACATATCCGAAAATTTTTAAATACTTGAGAAAAACCATTCTTTTCATGTAAATATCCTCTGGGTACTGAGCCCTCTCACCACGTCAAGGTGTACCCGTGGGAGGGAAGATAATCTGAAAAATATAATATATAACTATTATCTATATTACTATGCAATCGGTTAATTTTTAGAAATGAATATCAAACACACGTCTGCAATTCGTTATCATTGCGAAATAAATTCAGAGGAGATAAAAATGAATCTTTTTATACGTAGATGATGTCTGTAAGAAATAATTAGAGTCAATGAATGGGCCAGAGATTAATAAAAAAAGAGACATGTTTCTTTTATTACCGATAAATAGTTCCAAAGTTACGATTAATTTTTAAACGGATCGTATAATAGAAGGTGCACAAAAACAAAAAAATTAATTAAATTATTAAACTATATTAATTGTGAAAGAAAGAATTGCGTTATTTGCATAAGGGTATTCGTATTAATGTTGCTTTTTTATGACTCGTGTGATACAGACAAGTAGCAGTGTCGCTACTGATTTTGTAATATGCATTAACGTTAATATTTCGACGGTTAGATTATCAGCGCGCGACCTTGGAGTGGGGATGGCACGGAGCGACGCGTCTACGTCATGTTGCTACGTAGTACATGTTTACTCGTAGTAGGCACAATGGAATGTCTGAGCGTAAACATGATCACGCACCGGGCGACCGGGCCGCCCGTCTATCCTTCCGTATCAAAACAACCCCAAGACCACTGCGCCAACCGTCTACGTAATTTCTACGAAAAGTAACGTATTTTACAAAATAAGTAAGGTAACATATCCTTTACATTTTTATATTCTCTGATGAACAGGCTTTAATGCACGGTTTGCTTTGCTTCTTACATTTGTTACGCACACCACATTCAACTCCTCAGTCAGAAATGATGGAATCAATATCAAATCGATGTCGATTCGACGTCAAAATCATCAAATTCGACGTCGATTCGACATTGACTCCATCGTCATTTCTCACTGGATCATGAACATTTTAGATATTTCAATCCTGTTAGAATAAACGATTATTAGTTTGTAACTCTTAATTCTGCAGTCATTTACTTATTCCGCATTCTTAATCCGCATTATTACTTCATTAAACCTAATTAAAACAAAATACGTTCGCGACAAAATCATTATAGACATATATAGATTGCACGAATTACAAATCACTGTTTTATTTCGATAGGTATTATATTTTTAACTCTTGGTGCTTAGAATTCAACAAAACTTACATTGCATTATGCATTCGAATATAATTTACTCATTACTTTTGTGGATTAAACGACTCGCGCCAACTATACTGTTGAGTTTTAAGAAAATCAATGTAAGAAATTATTTTATTAATTCCGCGACGAAATACTAATTGGATTTTAATTTGTTTCACATATAATAATATAAAGTCTAATTATAATATATCGATATACACAGTAATATACGGAACTCGATCGTATTTAAAAAATAAAGATGTTTAAATATGTACTTTTAATAAAATATAAAAGAATTATATAGAATTTATTATTTTAGATAACTTCTTCTGATCTATTTTTTAATTACATTTTAAATAAGTCGTATGAGTTAGAGATCGGTCGTGTCAAAAACAATTTTATTTAAAGTATGTATTTTAAATAAAAGAAATAAAGCAGTTATCTAAAATTTATTAGTTTAATCATTAATACACACCTTAGTTCTGGGCAATTTTATTACTTGGGCACCCTAATGTAATAATAATTTATCAATTCGCGTTCATAGATGTTTAATTTCCATTTCAAGATTAATGCGACACTCGGAGCGACCCGAGCGATTCGTTACGGCCATCCCCCTCTAA